>CM036253.1:2117272-2487272 GCA_020698575.1 Bostrychus sinensis
GTGTGTAGTGAGTATATTATGTCGTGAGTATATTGTGTAGTGAGTATATTGTGCAGTGAGTATAGTGTGTAGTGAGTATATTGTGTAGTGAGTATAGTGTGTAGTGAGTATAGTGTGTAGTGAGTATATTGTGTAGTGAGTATAGTGTGTAGTGAGTATAGTGTGTAGTGAGTATATTGTGTAGTGAGTATAGTGTGTAGTGAGTATAGTGTGTAGTGAGTATATTGTGTAGTGAGTATAGTGTGTAGTGAGTATAGTGTGTAGTGAGTATAGTGTGTAGTGAGTATATTGTGTAGTGAGTATAGTGTGTAGTGAGTATATTGTGTAGTGAGTATAGTGTGTAGTGAGTATATTGTGTAGTGAGTATATTGTGTAGTGAGTATAGTGTGTAGTGAGTATAGTGTGTAGTGAGTATAGTGTGTAGTGAGTATAGTGTGTAGTGAGTATAGTGTGTAGTGAGTATAGTGTGTAGTGAGTATAGTGTGTAGTGAGTATAGTGTGTAGTGAGTATAGTGTGTAGTGAGTATAGTGTGTAGTGAGTATATTGTGTAGTGAGTATAGTGTGTAGTGAGTATAGTGTGTAGTGAGTATAGTGTGTAGTGAGTATATTGTGTAGTGAGTATAGTGTGTAGTGAGTATATTGTGTAGTGAGTATATTGTGTAGTGAGTATATTGTGTAGTGAGTATAGTGTGTAGTGAGTATAGTGTGTAGTGAGTATATTGTGTAGTGAGTATAGTGTGTAGTGAGTATAGTGTGTAGTGAGTATATTGTGTAGTGAGTATAGTGTGTAGTGAGTATAGTGTGTAGTGAGTATAGTGTGTAGTGAGTATAGTGTGTAGTGAGTATAGTGTGTAGTGAGTATAGTGTGTAGTGAGTATAGTGTGTAGTGAGTATAGTGTGTAGTGAACAGGAGCCAATCAGAGCAGAGCCTGGTGTGGTTCATTGTTTTCTGATCTCAGTGAATGTGGCTCTGCTGAATCCAGATGAAAACAGCACAGACTGAGTCCTGATGCCTGCAGTACAGCCTCCTGTCTCAGGGATCCATGTGGACAAAGCACAGGCCGCACTTCTGGCTCACATCTGGACTCAAGTCATCGTCATTATTGTTGATTAAAGAACACATATTGTTATCTTGACTAAAATAAAATACTAATAACTAATAATAATAATTCACTTTCAAGTATTTGGGTAACGTAGGGGACTGCATGAGCGTCACTATTAACCAATCAAAAGTCAGGAAAGAGGCACAGCAGCCCTGCCCATGTTTCTGCAGCCGCTGCCTGATGAGAAGAAGGTTTTCTCTTAAACTAACGTGTTACAGATAAAAAAGGCTAGTGCCCCAAACACTGGTAATAAATGAGACCAGCTTTATTGATGCAGAAGTGAATGCAACTAATCGACCAATAAAATGTAGGTCTCTGTAAAATAACTGTCATTATTTTCCTCTTTCCTGTTTAATAACTCTGTCTCTGTCTTTTCTCATCAGCTGGGATACCTGGTCCTAACCAAACCAAATGAGCTGTGGGCCGTGTCCTGATCCTGGACAGACCGGGCCCCCCCCTGGCGTAGGCGATACTGCTGATGATCTGGCACTGTAACTGTAATAACTGCACAGATAACAGTTTGATGAAGCAGTGAAGACCATAAACACACTTTATACTGACTTTATTCTCTGTAAATCCTCTCATGGATGTTTTTATAATCCTAACCAGAAAAGACCTTAAACCAGGACTTTGCTCAGTGCTGAATCATTATTTTTTGTTTTGTTTTTTTATGTTATTTTACAGACAGTCAGTAATTAGCTTTGATAACTGGACAGCTTTTCTCTAAATAAAGAGTCTTGGTGATGTATTGTGGTGTGTTTAACTTCATCTGACAGAAAGCACACAGCGACACTCAACAAGGTACAAATTCTGGTTTAATAGTTCACAAAAACAATAAAATAATCCTTGATAATTAACGGTTCATTTAAAAACTCCAGCTGCCGCCAGCAGAGGGAGACAAACTGAGAAACTCCTTCAAACCAAATGGGATCAATGTTAAAGACTTAGAAGTGATTTTAAAAGATGGACAGATGAGAAAACAGAGCTATGCTTTTATTAAAGAACTAAACTATAAAAACGTGGTTATAAAAGGTTTGCAGAGATGCAGCTTCTTGGTCAACTCCTGTGACTCTGAGGCTGGTCCCAGATCAGCCACATTCACGTCTCTGTGAGGAAGAGTCTGTCCACAACTTGGCAAGGAACAAAGACAACTTAAATGGAGCTTAAAAATTAGTAAAAATCTCTGTAATTTAAAAGTTTTAGGTTTAAAAGTGGAGATGGTTGGCGGCGCAGTGGAGCTCAGATGAGGACGCTGGACACTGGGACTCGGGTGGGACGTCCGCTTTTAGGGACAACAATCGGCTCATCGTCTGCAACAGAGACACACAATTCAGTCCACACATACCAGCCCCCACCACCAGAGGGAGACATTTGGGTCCAACAATTAAATTATTTCAGTGATTCCTCTGCTTTTTCACATTTGGGGTTAGGAGAAAGACCTAAGCCTATCCCAGCTTCTATGGGCCTTAGGCGGCGTACATCCTGGACCAGTGAGTCTCAGGGCGGACACTTTGAGACTCACTGACAGACAAACATTCACTCTCACATTCATTCACTTTGGGACATTTAGATTCTCCAGGTCACCTGCTCGTCTTTGGTGTGCCCAGAGTTAAAATAAAGAATCATTTTAATTATTTTAATTAGGTTATTTTAACTGTATGCAGACAATGGTCATTTTCAGATTGTTTCTGATGTTTTTAATTTCAAGTCAAATACAAAAGGAACTCTTTGAAATAAATGAGCTCAGTCTCATTAGGTTTAAACCAGCGATTCTCAACTGGAGGGACAGGACCCAAAAGTGGGGAGGTTGGATATAGTTTCAATGTTCAGCCTAAATATTGTTTTAATTCAGTTCCTTTTTTATTAAGAAAGTACAGATCCATGAAGTAAGGAAGTACTTTTCATGTTCAGATATGTCATGGTTAGAGCAGACTGTGTGTTGGAGCAGATGGAAGGATGAATTTTTATAATATATAATAATAATAATAATAATAATAATAATAATAATAAGTGGACTATGAGAGTGTCAGTACATGTATATAAAGCCTCACAGGATACAAACCAAACCCAAATCTGCCAACACAGAAATCTTTTCTGCTGAGAAACAACTCACCCATCACTCATCAATATAAAACGGGACAATGGCGCCATCTGCTGGCCAACAAATAACATACCAATGGTGACTAAATAAGGTACAAAGCTGGACACATCTCTGCAGAAGTACTGCTGATGTACTGCATGTACTGTATGTAAGAAGTATAAATACATTTAGTCAGTACATATAAATCAGTATTTGTGAGTATTATCCTGAATATTCTTGTAAACAAATGATTGTTGTTGTTGTTGTCAGATGTGAAGACCATGAATCTCTAAGTTCACCAGTGTGACACATTCTGGAGACTGTTTATGGAGCCAGCCGTCTCCCAAAGGGACAGAAGGGAGACGAGGACAGACTGTTGGAGGACATGAAGAAGAACAGCACACTGCAGTGAGGGAGACATGAGGCACATTCACCAGCTCATTATCTTATTGTTTCATCCATTTGTTATTATTGTAAATGTTGTCTAATCCACTCAGACTCACATAATGCAGCCTGCTTATAATAAATGTCCACCTTTATGTTCAGGGCCAAGTGGACGTCTCTCAAACCCACTGTGTGTCCTTGTATAATGTCCTCTGTCATGGTTTTTATTCATTTATTTTTTATTGAGAAGCCAGGGATTTACAAAATTAGTTACAACAACAAAGAAATCAAAAAACAAAGTCAAATTACATACAGAAAATAAACACTAGTAAATATTATTAATAGAAAATAACTAAGTAATAAGCAGCTGAACACTAAAACATAAATAATCCTAGTAAATTAAAATCCAAACACAGTTCATTAATGTTTTATGTCCTCTGTGATGTGGAAATCCTTGGCTCCGAGAGGTGGACGTCCTCTCTGCAGTCACCAGAAGTTTGTTGTGTCCTTCATTAGGACGCTGTGCAGGTATTTCCTTTTGTAATAAACAGAGTAAAACATCCCATAATGTCTGCTCCAGAGCTCTGTAAACAGGACTGCTGTTCTTGTTCTTGTTGTGTGTTTAGAGGCTCTCTGTGGCAGCTCTGCACTACAGCTCCACCTCACACAGGTCGAGGATCAGGGAGCTCCTGCCTGATCCAGAGGAGCTCACAGAACCAGATGCCAGCCCTGGTGTTGGCTCTGAGGAAGATCGTAACACGTAAGGTACTGCCACATCACCGACTCACGTTTTCTTGGAACATTTCAAATGTTCCAGCGTCGTCTGAAGCACAGGAACTCAAATAACACAGGTCTACAGCAAAATGCTTCCGGAACAAAAGCAGTGAAATCTTTCTTGGATTAGGTCACTAATAAAGAAAAAGTAAGTGAGAAGTGCAGATTGGTGAAAGTTTCCAAGAAACAGTATTGGGTCAAAATAGGAAATTTATGCAAAATAAGGCAAAAACGGTAGTTTATCAGAAGGTACAGTGTCTACAAGCAACCAGTTCTATCTGAAAGCTGTCTGCACATTCAATACATTCATTTTAATATGTCTAGAGTTTTGACATAAAATGTTTTGTTTTTATTTGCAGAAATCTCTCTCTTGGAAGTGGACAAAATGCATGCATGTAGAGAAATTAAATATTTTCAAAATATAAATATTATTTTTAAGCAAAAATGTTGTATAAACAGATGTGATTTTGATGTGAAACAATATCATTAAATATCTTGAATACATAGCTAACAGCACAGTTATCAATTGATTTTCAGTTCATCTTTTCAAAATAAATGAGATTTAGCCACTTTTATCTCGGGAGCAGATCGAGTCCAAACATTTGTAGACCTGTGTACTCGCTTCAGCTGCAGTTTGGAATCTTTCTACATGAAATTCAACACAATATAAACAAACCATTTTGGATTCAACTCATCCAAAAGCAGTAAAAACAACAGAAGTACTGAACATATGTGTTTGTAAACTGGAGACGCTTGATCCTTAGTAATCGATGAATGCCCATTTTTAACCCCTGCTTTTTTTCTTTATTGTACACTTTTATTTGAATCTGTACACACTGATATATGTTTTTGTATGTAAAGTGTTTCATTTGCTTTAATAAATAAAACTCCACAGGTGACTGACAGCTGATTGGGTCAGAGCTGTGTTTTGATCAGAAACGTGACGCCTGACGCTCGGCTGCCTCCTCACAGCTTTACACAAACTACTGCTCTACATTTGATCTCCACAAACGCTTTAAATGTGACTGAAAGTGTCCAGGATGTTGTCAGATATGGATCACATGAATAATAAATCATCTTTTGGAAGAACAGACTCATAATCATAGATCTATAGAATATTTTAAGCCTAGGCTGCAAACTCTGGCGCAGTTCATCTCAAACAAACCTAATGAGTGTGAGGCCAACAAAGCTCTGCACTCACCTGTCTAATATGAACCAATCAGTGCAGAGGAAGCTACAGCAGGGCCGCCCCAAAGCCTTAAAAGGATTCAAAAGGTTTGCAATTTGATGGGCTCAAAATCAAGGCCTTAAAAGGATTAAATCTAATGGGCAGGTATTAAATTCTCTTCATCTTGGTCTTGAATTTGAAAAAAGGTCTTTTCAGTGTTGTTGGTTTTATATAAATCAGTGAATATATGCAAACTTTGACTTTTAGGAGATTAATCAGACACATTTTTGTGCAGTGAGTGGTCACATTCATGTTCTTTTTTTTATACTTTATTGTGTCTCATTTTCAGTTATCATTTTACACACGCTTATAATAAACAACATTTAGACAAAATATTTGTACAGCCCCACCCCCCACCCACCCGTGGTAAAGCAAATCAAAACAACAATAAACAAAAAGAAAAAGGATAAAAAACATTCTATAACACACAAGATCAAAACCACAGAACAAAAGCACAACAGAACAAAGGAAGGTAATAACAATCATGTCAGTACTTCCCTTCTGCAGGAGAGAGCTCTGTCTCCTGTGGAACTCAATTCTTAACTTGTTATTAGACTTATCTATGTTGGATTAAAAAATACCCATTTATTATTGAAGTCCTCTTCTTTATTTTTGATTTTATAGGTTCTCCTTTCCATGCTTTTGACCTCTTCTATAGTTTCTATCCAGTTCATAATTTTAGGAGGTTTAGTTGTTCTCCAGTTCCTTGTTATTTGTTTTAGTGCAGTAATTCTGAGGATCCAAAATATTGCTCTCCCCTTTTCATTTTTCTTGTATGTATTCCCAATAATAAGTTTTCTATATTTAGTGTTTCATTGTTGCCCAATATTTGCTTAATTGTTGAAGTAACCTCAGAGCAGTAACCTTGTATTTTAGTACAAGTGAAAAATCTATGTGAATAGTCCACTTCTCTTTCACCACACTCCCGCCAACAGTCTGACATACACTTATTTTTAGAGTATTTTGAAACCATTAGGGGCGTTCTGAAAAACCTAAAATGGAATTTCCAGGCGAACTCCTGCCAGTGAGGCGATCTTATATGGGTCGAGTTTTCTTTTATGCTCTGGTACCACTCATCCTCTCCTATTGTTACATGAAGATCTTGTGAGTGGTCACATTCATGTTCAGTCCAAACTAGAGGCTCGTCCTTGTCTAAAAAATACTGAATATTTAAAGTAATACTTCATAACTAATAATAGACAAGTACAGGCTGAGTTTTATTTGTGAGTTCAAATTAGGCATTAAATTCTATTATAAATGAATGTGCCTTTAGTTTGTACATTTTTGTTACAGGTCTGCTGTATATATGGGCTACATAATGTTGCAAAAACCTCATCACAATACACTGAAGAGCCTTTATCACTGAAATGTATAATCATTCACTTCTAAGATTTTTTTAATGCACAATTGTTATTTCCTCTGTGTTAGGCTTTCCAAATTAAACCCTCGAGTGTCAGAGAAGTACAAATATTACATTTGTGTAAAGTTCATACAGATTATTGTTGTTAAATTTCATTCAAAGTGGCATTAAAAAGTCTTAAAAAGGTCTTAAATTTCACAAGACATAACCTGGAGCTGCCCTGTACAGGTAGAACCTCAGCTAGAGCGCCCCCTGGTGTCCAACTGCATCAACACTGAGTAAACAGTAAAGTTTAGGAAAGTAACAAAATAAAAGAAAGATAGAAAGAAAAGCTGCTGTTCCACTTTCAGCACAGTTCCCTGCACTAACACTGTCCCTTTAAACCAAACTTCTGCTGATGTGTGACTTTGTGCTGTAGTTCTGGAGACTTTCTGAGCCCGAGACCCGACCGACTCCTGCAGGTCTCCGGCTGTGACTCGTGGAGATCTTTCGGGGCCCAGTGGGGCCCGTCCTCCTGACAGAGCGCTGGGACCAGACAGACACACGTCCTTTTCCAGGCTGAGTCAGAACACACACAGGTCACTTCAAACTCTGAACTATGGCCCTGATGTGGGACAGTCATGGTCCCAGTGTTTCCTGTTCCTTGTCTCCCAGGTTTACTTCTGAAAAAATAACAAATATTCTGTAAATATCACAAATATTCTGCTCATGAGAATTCATAGGGGCCATTCATTCTGGTACACATATATTTTATTTTTTAATAAAACTGTGATGTGTTTACAGATGAGTTTTTTTTGTGAGTTTTTTGTGAATATTTTCAGCAAAAGAGGATTTTTTTTAACAATAATTACATTTTTTACAGCCTTCTTCACTCCTGTTTTCCTAGGGGCCAATATTCGTGCAGGGCTCTGTGAGTGAAATAATTGATGTTTTATGGACATTATTTAGTGCAGTACTTTACCTCCTCCTTGGCTCATAGTACTTTGCAGTAGCAGTACTTGTACTCAGCACTGATTTTGAGTTTGTGTTATTTCTGGGGCTGCACTGCCCTCCAGAGGCCGCGGAGCAAAGTCCAGCTCTGTACCGCAGCCCAGAGAAATAGTTTTCCAAACACAGAGGTCCCACATGAACTCGCGGGAGGTTTGTCTCAGATCTTCTCAGGAACAGAAAGCGTTTTTCAGACGGACATTTAAAAGTGCCTCTAGTGACTGTTGGTGTTGGGAGCCACTGTTTGTGTGATGTGTTGTCCTCACAGAGCCCTGCGCAGCTTTAGAGCGGCTTTAATCTGACTTTAACAGCTCTGTACTGATGTGAACATGTCATGTGTTTATGTTTTAAACGCTGTCAGTGAAATGTTGTGCCCTGTTACACACCTCTCATATTTCTGTCACAGAGAGCACTGAACTGAAATATTCTGTTTACTCTTTGCACTGCGTTATCCACCTTCCTGATAAAAAACTGTCAGAGCCATTTCTGCCTCTCACTCATGTTGTCACACAGTTAACACAGCTCTTTTTAACACAGCCACGATTCATATTCAGCTCTACATTAAAATAAAACTAAATGAAATGACAAAAACTGAAATATTAAAGAAGTTAAAAGAATGTCAGCTTCACTTAAGACTCTTCATGGTTGTGTTATTTATTTTAAATGCTGTATGAAAATATGCAGGTTATAACATTTAGTGATACAACATGTTTATTTATTATTCTAACATTTAATATTTAGCTTTAGTGTTAATGAAAGTATTTGTGTGACGAGCACAGACTACAGAACTAACAGGAGAAGGCACACACTAAAAAATGCAGGGTTATGTCAGTAACCCATTTTCTGGGTTGACACAGTTGGGTCAGAGGTTGGGTTGCTATAACCCAAGACTGGGTTAAAAAGAAAAACCCAAACAGTTGGGTCAGGGTTCAGTTTGTCAGAGTCAAACTTCAGCTCCAAAGGCAGGAGTTAGCTCAGTCTGAGAGAAACCTCAAATAAAAGGTTTGTACACATTTTTATCTAATTATTCTGTCTTTATTATTTAGTTTAAAGATTTCTGTGACTGAATGTACTGTCATTGTTATTAATTTAACATTTTTACCCTCTGGCCTAAGTTGTAGCTTTCCTAGCTTGTAGCCTGTAGCTTAGCTTGAAAAATGGATAGAAACCCAAAAATAACACTAGAGTGTCAGCAAAAATGTTTAACCTTTTCTTATAATTACTTTCAGGATGTTTGGGGTGAACTGTGGTGTAAAAATGCAATAGCTCTACTAGCTTTAGCGTCAGTTACTTGGCTGTCAGCGAGCTAACTGCTACTTTTCAGTTTTTTAAATGTTGCTGTTGTTTCAGGTCAACTTTATCCTCTCCTTATGGACTTCTGAGCTGATTTATCTGTGGCTTTACAGGTAAGAAGATATTTTTACTTATTTTTCGCAATTAAAAAAATATATCATTGCCCAGGACTATTTTTTACTCTAGTTAGAAATATTAAAGCCACTTTTATATTTGGCTTAAATGACAAATGTGTAATAATTGTTTTTCCTACAGGTGCCTTGGTAAAAATAAACTCACTCTGCCATCTGAGCTCCACCAGACTTTTACAAAATGAAGAGTACAAGTACAAACTGTGTATTTAATGTTTTTATAGCCTTATGAAAAACATGTCTCTGATAGAAAATGAACATATTTTAGCTGTAAATGTGACTCTTTTTCCCCTTTCCTTTTTTCCCCTCAGTAGACTGAAGTGTCCACACCAGAGCAAGATCCTGACTGTGGAGAGAGTTCAAAACTGTTATGTTGCTTTCTTAAAAAGAGTAGCTGTAGCCCACAGCACAAGCAATATTATAACACTGACTACAATAAAAATAGAGCCCCCACCCCCAGTGTATAAATCTGTAATTAAACTGAATAAAAAATAAATAAATAAATTGCAGGTAATCTGAGTTAAACCACTCTGTGTTTCTTCTCTGTTTGCATTTCCACACAGATCTGACTCAGAGACAGCTTCTGTAGAGAGAGAGTTTCAGAGCCGCGGCTGCGACGCACGAGGCGGAGGCGGAGCGGAGCGGAAAACGAAACTGAAAGTTAGAACTTACACAACAGACTCCATTTTGACTGCACGTCGTCTGAAAAGGTGAGTGTGACTTTAGTTTAATTTGCCTTTACAAACATCTATAAAAGTAGTTCTCAAAACTGGACTCAGTAATGAAGAAGTGTAACTACTTGGTTGTGTTTGCGTTTAGCTGAGTTTTTTACAGCGCAACTCGACCCTAAAACACTTTTTTATCTGCTCAGCTACAGAGGGCTTTAGTGAGTGACCTTACGTCTTTGCGCAGCTGCTGTAAAACAAACGGCTTGACACAGAGACCTGCAGCTAACTCACTCTGACAGAGAAGACCTCCAGCTTTGTGTCAGTTTTTATTTGGCGTTGATAGGGTTCAGGAATCACAGAGTTATGCACCGTTAAAGTTTGGAAAAGCATTTAGGCTTCATTAAAAGACGCAGTTTATCAGCGCTCCATCTGAGAACAGCTGCGCTGTTTTTTCAGCTCCAGTTTCTCTTTTACTCACAAACCTTTACAGAAGAGATCATTATTTCCAATCACTTTGTTATTAATGATGATCAAAAGTAAGAGGAGAGATGGAGAAGAGCAGAGGAGAAACTGCAGCTGGAGAGGAAGCTCTGTAAAGTTTCTGTTAACAGCAATCGTCCACTTCCTGTGATCCTTCAAAATAAAGCTTCATCCTTTTCCAGCAGCAGAAACAACTTTATTGTGGCAGAGCCTGAAAGGAAAGGCATTAGTGCTGACAGGAGCAGACAGGAGCTGAGAGGAGCTGACAGGAGCAGACAGGAGGTGACAGGAGCAGACAGGAGGTGACAGGAGCTGACAGGAGCAGACAGGAGGTGACAGGAGGTGATCAGAGTAACTGAGCCTTCAGAGTCAGATATTAAACAGAAAGATTTTCAGTTTTATCTAAACCTTTTCTCTCTGTTGGTTCTTTTTTCTTTCTTTTATGAATAACTTGCTTGCATTTCATCTTTATTTGAGATGAATAGTTTGAGTAAAAACAGCTCCGTGTGTGAGTGAGCTGCTGTCTGTGCTGTGAGCAGAGAGTTCTGTGCAGACTGGAGACAGAGCACAGACTGAGGCTCAGTCAGGAAAAGTTGTGTTGTAGACAAAGTTGTTAGTTGTTAGTAAGTTGTTGTAAGTTTGTTAAAGCAAAAATATCTCACACATTGCACAGTTTAACAACAACAACAACAACAACAACAACAACATGCTTTTAGACGTCTGGCTCTGCCACAGACTACACACAGACTGTAGAAAACTGAACATTGTTTTACTCTCTCTATAGTCAGCTAAAACTCTTTAAAATGCACCAGGACACAGCAAATATTGTCTGTTATATTGATTTGTTCCCTGGGGGAGGACCCAGACCCCTCCTGTAAATGTCTTGATTGAGAGTCTATGAAAGATTTACTTTGATGTAAAAAGAGCTTTTATTGTCAGTTTTTATTTAGATAATTGTCCATTACTGAGTGAACATCACAAATGAAATAAAAAAAACAAACAACTGAAGTAAATATAATGTTGTAATTGTGTTATTATTTATTATTATTACCCTCAACACAAAAGTATTTAAAATAATGTCAGTGTTAGATTCAGGAGCTGTTGCTGCATCGTCCCATTTCTGAAGAGTTAGTGAGACAATTATCCTCATAATTACAGCATAGATTTTAATTGTTAAATACAGATCTGTGTTACAGAGAGCAGAGGACACACAGCTGCTCAGTTCCACTGCGTTACCTCCTGTTGTCAGTGTTGGCTGTGTCTCAGTCGTGTTTGTGATCAGACTCTGTGTCTCAGTCGTGTTTGTGATCAGACTCTGTGTCTCAGTCGTGTTTGTGATCAGACTCTGTGTCTCAGTCGTGTTTGTGATCAGACTCTGTCTCAGTCGTGTTTGTGATCAGACTCTGTGTCTCAGTCGTGTTTGTGATCAGACTCTGTGTCTCAGTCGTGTTTGTGATCAGACTCTGTGTCTCAGTCGTGTTTGTGATCAGACTCTGTGTCTCAGTCGTGTTTGTGATCAGACTCTGTGTCTCAGTCGTGTTTGTGATCAGACTCTGTGTCTCTCTCATTCTCCTTTCAGACTCAGACAGAACATGGAGAATGTCCGTGTGGATGAAGAGGAGGCGCAGTCTTCACACAGCCATTATAAAGACAGAGGCGCGTCCCCGAAGGCCGCTCCTGTCGGCAGCTCCGAGCCGGGGCCCGCTCAAACACAGTGAGTACCATCAGCGGCTGTCTGTGGCCCCTCTGGTACAGGACACACACGGAGCCCACTCAGGACCAAACAGAGTCCGTCTGAGGGACACTTTACAAATCTGTGTTTTCTGATCCAGCAGCTACAGAGTCAGGATGGAGGAAGAACTCAAAATCTGTACTCAGGAAAAACTTTACACTTCACAATAATAATTCTCAAATAAAAGTTAATTTTTGTTATTTTTGGTGCTTCACAGTAAATGACAGAATTTTCTTCAAAGGCACAACAACATTTACTACTAATACTACCAACTAGTACTACTTGAAATAGAACCCAAGACCTTACAGTTTTAAGGCTGGGTACTGTTCATGTGGAGCTCCCTGAATATTGTACTCTGTAACTTCCACAGTATATGAATGGATTAATGTTGTTATTTGAATAAATGCTCCTTGTTTTCAGAGCTGAGAGTCTCAGACAGAGACCAGTGTCCAGCTGTGAGTCTCTGAAGAGCAACGGGTCCATGATGCCTCCTCCAGTCTTCAGTCCTGAACCTGGATCTGCACAGAGTCTGCTGTAAGTGATCCACAAATCTCATATTCACAGACAGCAGCAGACCAAAGATATTTACAGTTTTTATTTAAATTCATGAGAGCTTTTTTACATTTTTTTATTACCGAGGTTGAATTATTTTCTGCTCCTGTTTTTGTCTGTGTTTTATTACAGCTGTGGTGAGTGTAGAGGACATGATTAAATGTATGATTTTATGTTGCACACAAACTCTTACAGGAATTATTAGGACGAGGTCTGACTGATCTGGATTTTTTGGAGCTGAAAAGTTTTGAATGTTTTAACTTGAAACTCATGCAAAAATAATAAAAAGTAGGTTTTGTACAACAATGCTTTTTAGCTCCAATTTTACTTTTTCACTTTCTATCTGTTTCTGTTAGCCAACATATGCCGGCTTTTGGCCGTTTTGAAATGCAAATGACCGATAAAATTATTGGTCACTGGCCAACCTGACTGACCCAAAACATTTTTAGGAAAAAAACAAACATTTTGTGAGCAATAATAGCCAGTATGTTAGTTGTTTAGCATCTGAAACAATGACTGACACCATATTTTGCTTCAAAATTATAAAAGATAGTCTAAAAAATTAAAAAATTAAAAAAAACTAAAAAAAACTAAAAACAAAAACTTTTAGCCGAGCATTTATTTTACTTAGCGCACCCGAAAGCACCATCACGCCTGTGATGCATAGCTTTCCTCTTTCTTCTCTCCATCAATCTTACCTTTATAAGAATGAGTGAAGATTATTGAGCTACTATTAATCTGTAAAACATGTGAGTTACAGCAAACTGAAGCAGTCTCCACAGTGCGTCTCTGTGCCCTGACCGCTCAGGAAAGGGCCAAAGCCTGGCTCCGTTGGCCGAAGCAAAGTGCCATCGGGTTGAGTCTTTCTTTTTGGCATCTTCAAAAAGTGCTATGTGCTTCAACAATTATTTTAGCAACAAAGGCACCCCGTGCTTATGGAGCGCTGTGCGTGGCTCAGGAGGATGCACTTCCAGCCTCCAGTACGCATTTACGCACCACAGGTCACTACCGGTTGAGAGCTAAAACTAGCACTGACGCTGCAATTGAGCAGCTCTTACGGACATTGCTGCCACGTAAGGCACTGGAGTAATCGCAAGAAGAGGAGAACTGGACTGGGTCGCTCCTTTTGGGAACCATGCACGCAGACTTGTGCCAGGAGTTGGCCTGTGGCCGCATCTGGTTTATGTCGGATTCTTCTTGTGCTAAAACAAAGTCAGTGTTAGCGCACTGTAAGCTAATCAAACAGCCATCATCAGTATTTATGTCGCCTTGCTCTAGTGCCCAGAGCGCACACCTTGCTCTCCCCAGGACTAAAATAAAAGTCAAATAAAAGTAGTAAAGTGCCTAAATGAGCAGTGATTATGAGAATACAAATACTGTATTTCGGATTAGTCCTACAAATGAATATTGACTTTTGTTATGATTTACTATTGTTCAATTTGACGAACTCTGAGATGAATGAGTTGATGCACAGGCGTTCACTCAAAAGGAGATTAATGTTGTAATTTGAATAATTGCTCCTTGTTTTCAGAGCTGAGAGTCTCAGACAGAGACCAGTGTCCAGCTGTGAGTCTCTGAAGAGCGACCTGTCCAAGGGCCTCCCTCCACTCTTCAGTCCTGAACCTGGATCTGCACAGAGTCTGCTGTAAGTGAACCACAAATCTCATATTCACAGACAGCAGCAGACCAAAGATAATCTCATGTCTGCTCCTGTAGGATCTTATCATTACTGAGGCTGTTTTCTTTTAGTTTTGTTTGTGTTTCTGTTATTGTTGTGGTGAGTGTGTGGTGTGAACATAAAGAACTGTGTGATTTTTATATTGCAAACAAACTCTTAAAGGAGTCATTAGGACTGAATATTCTTCAGTGTTTTCTGTGTGACTCTGTGTAGACTGATGCTGAAGAGTCTGCTCCATTTGCAGCAGAGCTCAGTGGAGTCACAGTTTTTACCTCACTCTCTGTAAAAGTGTTGTGTCAGATTTATAATAACAGGGTTAAAAGGTTTAAAAAGAAAGCATCTTGTTCTGTAGAAGACATTTTGTTCCTCATCCAAGAGACTTTGTCAGTAACTGTGAGCTGAGCTTCTATCCCTCACAGAGGAGTGTTCAAACCAGACTCAGAGACAGGATCAGCTGAATGGTCTGGAGTTGGAGTCAGAGGGAGAGTCGTTCATCTCCTGTGGGCCTTGGCTGAAGGAAAAAAGGTCTTCTATAGAACAACCTTTGTCCCTGTGCCTTCTTTTAAACCTGTTTTATGATCTCCTGGATGACTGAGAGCCTCCACAGACGAAGTGAGAGGATGTAAAAGGAATGAGCTTCATTAGGTGCAGGTGAAGTGTTCTGTGTGTTTGGTCTGAAGCAGGACCTTTGTAAACCTGTTTTACTGAGAGTGTTGATGTCCACAGAGAGAGTCCTGGTCCAGGCCCAGTGTCCTGTTGTCTGTGTGGGAGCGTCCTGAGGGATCCAGTCTCTACCAGCTGTGGACACTGGTTCTGCAGACAGTGTTTCTCTTCAGACTGGGCCCAGTCTGGTTCACCTCACTCCTGTCCTCAGTGTGGGAAAAGACCGAGACTGAACTTCTTCCCTGAACAAAGTAAGACCATTTACTCATCATAAGAACTAAGAGTAGCTTAAAAAGTAAGTAAAAGTGATCACAGATGGGCTGAAAGTTCTTTGGTTTCTTTTTCCATGAGTCACCCTAAAATATTTTATCATTCAGAATTGTATTTTCTGACAAATGCAGCGGTCACACCACAGGACACCAAACATGAACCTGCTGCTGATCTAGAACAGAGCAGATTTATTGTCATTGTACAGAAAAAACAGTCCAACCACATTAAAAGTGCTGACTGTAAAGAGCTTAGGCCTTCAGTTCAATCACAGACACACACACAATATAAAGACATCAATATTAATAAAAGAACCACAAATGAAATGGCAGTTCTGACTCTGAGTGAGCAGTTCTGTTGTTGAGCCTGTTTGTCCTGGCCTTGATGCTCCTGTAGCGCCTCCCAGAGGACAGTAGAGTCAGCAGGTGTAGGGCAGGATGGTGACAGTCCTTTAGGATCCTCTCCACTCTGGAGAGGCATCGGGAGCTGGAGAGGTCCTGGAGGGAGGGCAGTGAGCAGCCTGTGGTCTTCTCTGCTGCCCTGATGACGCTCTGCAGTGCTTTCCTGTCAGCAGCAGAGCAGCAGGAGGACCACACGGTGACGCAGGACACCAGGACTGACTCCATGGTAGTGCGGGAGAAGGACACCAGCAGATTTAGCTCCTGATGGTTTTTCCAGAGCAGTCTCAGGAAATGCAAATGCTGCTGGTAGACGGGACAAAATCAGAAAAAAAAAATCACATAGGTGGGGATGGAATGTTAGCAGCTGCCAGCCATGTTTTTATGTTAATATGGAGTATACTGAACATATCTGGGGCGGATGACACTGGATTTAGGCTTTTGTTTGTTTTTTATTTAGTAAACAAAATGGCTGCCTTTACTGAAATGAGATATTTTCAGTAAAATTGAATATCTTCAAAATGAAACAAGATTTTCCTATGACATTTGCACTGTATGTAGACTTTAACATCACAGAAAATCTTGGATCTATAAGTTAATGTATAAACAAAATGTGAATTTGAAACTGAAAAAGGATGTCTTTTTTGCCATAAAAATGAAAAAAAATCATCAAATGTCTGTAAAACATCCCAACTATGGAGCTGAAATGAAACATTAAATAACACATACTGTTTGTACTAAACATAGAAAACATAGAATAGTCATAATAACCAGTCACCACTGCTCTGGGGGCAGCAGTAGCTCAGTAGGTAGAGCCTTTCACCCACTAAACATGCCGCCCCCACTAAAGTGATTTCTAGAACCTTGAGATTTTGCCACGAGACTATGGGCCTTCTTTACCAGTGATGTTACATTCACTGACCAGGAAAGATCCTCGGAGATGTGAGTGCAGAGGAACTTGAAGGTTTGGATCCTCTCCTCACGCACTGCTGATGTAGAGAGGAGATGATTCAGTCCTCTTCCTCCAAAAATCTACTGAGGGTTTTAATAATATTGATAATAAAATAAGAGTTGTGTTTGACCTTCAGCTCCCAGCCTGAACTCTGAAGGTCTCTCTGCTCTTTAAATGACAGATGGCTCCTGTAGGTTCTGCTGTAACTGGATCTTTAAAAAACTCATCTTTTATTTCACACCATTTTGATCACGAGACAAAACTTATTTATATTATCATAGGATTCATGTGCACCTAAAGTGTTATATTAGTAAAGAGAGAGTATGACATGATACCCAGACACCAGAGACTTATTTTATAAATGCTTGTATTTTGAACTTGTTACAGTCCTCTTTCTTTATTTCTGACTGATCCAGTTTTAGAGGAGGACAAACATCATGGAGCACATTTTGTCACTGATCACAAACAATGTTCTTTCTTATTCCACATTGATAAGTCTTTGGTCTTTCAAATGCAAACACTCTGTCCCTGCTTCAGGAGACCTTAAGAGGAGTCTGGAGCAGAGATGTGAGAGTGTGTCTGAAGGAACTGAAACAGGAAGTAGAACTTCTCTGAACAGGATCTACTCTGAGCTGTACATCACAGAGGCCCACAGTGAAGAGGTCAGTACCCAACATGAGGAGAGGCAGCTGGAGACTCTGTCCAAGAAGACTGTCTCCAAGAAGACTGTCTCCAAGAAGACTGTCTCCAAGAAGACTGTCCACGACGCTCCAATCAGGTGCCACGACATCTTTAAACCGTTACCCCCTGAGCCTCAGCAGGGGCAGAAGGAGAAAGAGGAGAAACCCATCAGAGTGGTGCTGACCTGCGGCGTGGCTGGAGTGGGGAAGACCTTCTCGGTTCTGAAGTTCACTCTGGACTGGGCCCAGGGCTTAGAGAACCAGGAGGTGGATCTGGTGGTGCCCCTGTCGTTCAGAGAGCTGAACCTGGTCAGAGAGGAGCGCTACAGTCTGCTGACGCTGATACATGTGTTCCATCCACCGCTACAGAAGCTCACAGCACAGACATTGGCCCAGAGGAAACTCCTGTTCATCTTCGACGGCCTCGACGAGAGCAGACTCACTCTGGACTTCACCTGTGAGCTCATCTCTGAGGTCACACAGAGGTCACAGGTCAAGGTGCTGCTGGTAAACCTCATCAAAGGCACTCTGCTTCCTTCTGCCCTTATATGGATCACCTCCCGACCGGCAGCAGCCAATCAGATCCCTGCTGAGTGTGTGCAGAGGGTCACAGAGGTCAGGGGCTTCATCACTGACAAACAGAAGGAGGAGTACTTCAGGAAGAGGTTCACAGATGAAGAGCAGTGTGACAGAGTCCTGTCCCACATCAGGACGTCCCGCAGCCTCCACATCATGAGTCAGATCCCAGTCTTCTGCTGGATCACAGCCACAGTCCTGGACCACATGTTGAGAACCGATCAGAGAGGAGCCCTGCCCCAGACCCTCACCGACATGTACGCTCACTTCCTGCTGGTGCAGACTCAGAGGAAGAGGAAGTACAGACAGGAGACCAGTGGTCCAGAGCTGACTCAGGCCGACTGTGAGGTCCTTCTGAAGCTGGGGAGGCTGGCCTTTGAACATCTGCAGAAAGGAAATATCATGTTCTACCAAGAAGACCTGCAGCAGGTGGGTCTGGACCTGACCGAGGCCTCGGTCTACTCAGGACTTTGTACAGAGATCTTCAAACGAGAGAGTGTCATCTTCAACAAATCAGTCTACTGCTTCGTCCATCTGAGCGTCCAGGAGTTTCTGGCTGCAGTTCACATGCTCCACTGTTTTAACAACAAGAATAAAGAGGAACTGCAGAGGTTTCTGAAATCATTCAAACAGATTTCAGAACTAGATGACTTTCTCAGAAGAGTCCTGAAGAAATCTCTCCAAAGTCCAAGCGGCCACCTGGACCTGTTTGTGCGCTTCCTTCACGGCCTCACTCTGGAGTCCAACCCGAGGCTTCTGGGAGCTCTGCTGGGTCCAACACAGATCGACTCAGAGACAAGACAAAGACTCATCAACAACCTGAAGGAGATGAACACAGGCAGGATATCTCCAGACAGAAGCATCAACATCTTCCACTGTCTGACTGAGTTAAAGGACCACTCGGTCCAGCAGCAGATCCAGGACTTCCTGAAGTCTGGGAACAGATCTGAGAAGCTCTCTGAGATCCAGTGTTCAGCTCTGGCCTACATGCTGCAGATGTCAGAGGAGGTCCTGGAGGAGCTGGTCCTACAGAAGTACAACACATCAGAGGAAGGACGACTGAGACTGGTCCCAGCTGTGAGGAACTGCAGAAAGGCTGTGTAAGTCCTGATGGGAATATTAATGCTGTAAATCTGGGTCATATTCTTCACAAGTGTCTCCACAGGTCTCACAGACATCAGTCAGCTCTCTGTTCACTCTGTTCATTTAACTCTTTATTAATGAACACATTTATTCTCATTTTACAGATTTTCCAAATGTGAACTCTCAAAGATTCACTGTGAAGTCGTGGCATCGGCTCTGAAGTCCAGTCCCTCTCACCTGAGACTCTTAGACCTGAGTCAGAACCGAGAGGTGAACTCAGGAATGAAGGAGCTGTGTGATGGACTACAGAGTCCAAACTGTGGACTGGAGACTCTGAGGTCAGTCCACTCTCTTTACCTCTTCTTTATTTCCTCTGCACAGAGGTTAGGACGTCCTCAATGGTTTTGCTGGGACAGGGACAGTCAGGGACACAGTCCACATCTAGGACAGTTACATACAGGACAGAGGGACAGAGACGTGTCCAGGACTGAAGGACAGAGACATGTCCAGGACAGAGGGACAGAGACGTGTCCAGGACAGTTACAGGACAGAGGGACAGAGACGTGTCCAGGACAGTTACATACAAGACTGAGGGACAGAGACTTGTCCAGGACAGAGGGACAGAGACGTGTCCAGGACAGTTACATAAAGGACAGAGGGACAGAGACGTGTCCAGGACAGTTACATAAAGGACAGAGGGACAGAGACTTCTCCAGGACAGAGACATGTCCAGGACAGTTACATACAGGACAGAAGGACAGAAACGTGTCCAGGACTGAGGGACACAGACATGTCCAGAACAGTTAGAAGACAGAGGGACAGAGACGTGTCCAGGACAGTTAAATACAGGACTGAGGGACAGAGACATGTCCAGGACAGAAGGACAGAGACGTGTCCAGGACAGTTACAGGACAGAGACGTGTCCAGGACATTTACAGGACAGAGGGAAAGAGACATGTCCAGGAAAGTTACATACAGGACTTAGGGACAGAGTCGTGTCCAGGACTGAGGGACAGAGACTTGTCCAGGACAGGTACATACAGGACTGAGGGACAGAGACTTGTCCAGGACAGGTACATACAGGACTGAGGGACAGAGACATGTCCAGGACTGAGGGACAGAGAGGACAGTTATATACTGGTATGAGGGACAGAGACTTGTCGAGGACAGAAGTACAAAGACATGTCCAGGACAGTTACATTGACGACAGAGTGACAAAGACGTGTCTAGGACAGAGGGAAAAAGACGTGTCCAGGACAGTTACATACAGGACAGAAACGTGTCCAGGACAGTTACAGGACAGAGGGACAGAGACATGTCCAGGACAGTTACATACACGACAGAGGGACAGTGACGTGTCCAGGACAGTTACATACACGACAGAGGTACAGTGACGTGTCCAGGACAGTTACATACAAGACTGAGGGACAGAGACTTGTCCAGGACAGAGGGACAGAGACTTGTCCAGGACAGAAGGACAAAGACATGTCCAGGACAGCTACATTGACGACAGAGGGACAGTGACGTGTTCAGGACAGTTACATACACGACAGAGGTACAGTGACGTGTCCAAGACAGTTACATACAAGACAGAGGGACAGTGACGTGTCCAGGACAGTTACATACACGACAGAGGGACAGAGACTTGTTCAGGACAGAAGGACAAAGACATGTCCAGGACAGCTACATTGACGACAGAGGGACAGAGACGTGTCCAGGACTGAGGGACAGAGACATGTCCAGGACAGAGGGACAGATCATTTCTTATGTTAGGATAATGTTTTGCCAAACTAGGATCTGTATTTAAAAAAAAAAAAAAAAATTAACAATTTCAGTTTTATTCAAAACATCTCTGGTATTGATTTAGATTTTACCTTATCATTTTTCAGAACCCTGTTTATTACACCCCATGTATCTTTTGTACTGTGTTTACTCTTGTCTAACCGTTTGTTAAAGTAATCCTTTTTTTTGTCTTCTTATAATCCATACTAAATTGTTTTTATATTTTTTATATCTATCTTCTGAGTCTTTTGTTCTTAATTTAAGAAATACTCTGTAGAGATGATTTTTTTTTCTTACAGGCATTTGTCATCCAGGCTTTGTCAATAGTATTTTTCCTGACATAACCACTCAGTTTGATTATTTTGCAAAGTTTATTGTACCTAAGACAAGAAAAGGGTTAAAACTGAGATGCTTGTTATGGAACAATGTCAGCACTGAGATGAATTCATGTAATTCATTATTTCTGTTCAAAAAGAAAATGTCTCAATATATTTTTAGTGTTTATATAAAAGAATGAATTAGTTTAGTTTAGCCTTTATTTGAAGGGACAATGTACAGAGACATTAAACTCATAAAAACAGAGATGTTCCGCACCAGATTATAGCTAAATAGCTAGTTTCCATCTGCAGTCCCTGATTTACATGACTAAAAATACAATGCAATTACACTCAAACAATCACAGTAAAAACAGTAGTTCATAGACTCACTCTCTCCCAAAAACTCATTCACACACAGACCTAACCTCATCTCAGTCAACATTATTTACAGGAACATTCGTCTTATAAAAGGCGCATTACCAAGCTCAATTTAAACAACTACAAATAACAATAAGTATTCCTGTGGAGAAGGAATTACATTGGTTAAAGTCCACAATCTACATTTATATATTACACAGAAGCAGAAACAAGAAGGTGCTGTGTTGGACTTAAATAATTCAGTGTTGGCAGGTCTGACTATTCCATAGCCATTTTTAAGTTCTACAGTGAACATTGCATAGTTTGTTTGTTGTTTCAGTTCAGTTGGAAGATTGTTCCATTCCTTTATTGCATTATAAGAGAAAGCTGTTTGTGCAAATGAGGTCTTAGGTTTAGGCAGAACACAATGCCCCTGGAGGACGCTCGTGTGACTCTGGATGTCACCTCTGATGTAAACTGGACAAAGTGCTTCAGTGGTGCAGGTGCGGAATTATTCAGAATTCTGTGAACCATTCCAATTGCAGCAAATCGTTGTATATTATGGAAGTTAATCAGTCTATATTTTTGTAGCACATGGCAGTGGTGATGCTGTCGTGGTTTCCGGTCTAAGGTTTTTAAAGCTTGTTTGTGCAGTGATTCTAGAGGCCTCAAAATAGTTTTGCCTGCTTGAGACCAGCATGTTATACAGTAATAAAAACGGGACATAATCATTGCATTATAAAAGGTTTGAGATGCTTCCAGTGTTGAATGAATTTCTAATGCTTTTAAAAGTTTTGATGTTGTATTTAAGACTTTGGCACATTTGCTTTACATGTTTTTTAAAGGTGAGACTGGAATCTAAAATGACACCCAAGTATCGGTAGTCAGTGACATTATTTATCACTTCCCCATTCACAGTGACATTTGGAAAAGTACATTTTTTATGTTTATTGACAAAATACATAGCTGCAGATTTTTTAACATTTAGGGTGAGACAGGATTCATAGCCACTTTGCTACTTTCTCCATGGCCGCTGTAAGTTTAGAGGCTACCTGTTCAGCATCCTTCCCCCATGTATAAACCACCGTATCATCAGCGTACATCTGGATGTTTACATCCTCACACACAGATGGCAGGTGAATGACCTTGTTATTGAAGGTTATCTTCTCTTCTTCTTTCGTCTTTCCTCCTCCTCTCATATCAGTGACTGGTGACTTATGTTGTTAGGCAGACAAGCATTATCCTCCCCCATGGGGCCAGGACTCCCCTGTAAAAGAGATTCTGAATCTCAGTGGGACTTTCCTGCTTAAATAAAGGTAAAAAAAAATAAAAATGCTTCTGCCTGTTTTGATCTCAACTCTTAATGTTTTTTCTACTGTTTATATGTTTCTTTGTGTATAAACTAAACTAAAACTAAACTAAGTAGTAGTAGTTGAGTAGTAGCAGTAAAAGTAGTATAGTTGTAGTAATAGTAGTAGTAGTAGTGGTACAATAAATACATTTGAATACTGTTCTCATCATTTATTCTTTATTCAGATTGTGTCGCTGCAGTTTGTCAGAGTCCAGCTGTTCTTCTCTGGCCTCAGCTCTGAAGTCCAACCCCTCACATCTGAGAGAACTGAATCTGGGCTTGAACCCAGACCTGAAGGACTCAGGAGTGGAGCATCTGTGTGGTTTTCTGCAGAGTCCAGACTGTCGACTGAAGACTCTGAGGTCAGAATTATGGTGTTAGTGAGCTCTTTTTTTATTCTGATTATAGTTTCCATATATTATAATTATATTCATTGTCATATTGCAGTGATTACACATTCAATAAAAACTGAATGAAGATGAGAAAAAGGAAAGGTTCCTCTGCTGAACTGTGTATTAATCTGTCCCTCAGGTGAAGAGGACAAACTCTGATAAACTGTTAGCTCATTAGCTTAGCTTTAGCTTAACGCTAACTAAAACATGACAGAGATGTGTCCAGGACAGTTACATACAGGACAGAGGGACAGAGACGTGTCCAGGACAGTTACACACAGAACAGTGGGACAGAGATGTGTCCAGGACAGTTACATACAGGACAGAGGGACCGAGAAGTGTCCAGGACAGTTACATACAGGACAGAAGGACAGAGACGTGTCCAGGACAGTGTTTGTCTATCCCAGCCTCAGTCCTGACTCTGTCCTCAGCAGAGACACAGAGTGTGTGAGACTGTCCTGAGGACGTGTGCAGGAGCTGTTCCCATATGAAGAGGTTTATATTGCTGCAGTCCCACAGGATTGATATAAATACATTATACAGCTGGGACTAAATATTTAGGATTTTAACAGTGCTGTGTCAGTTTTTAGGAGCCACTCCACTGGAGGCTTCTCTCCATTTAGAACTAAAGAGGCTCAAGTAAACCTTAAAAGTTAAAGCAATGAGATGAAACCATTTAAATCAAAAGTGATCAGAAAAAGGTCAGACTTGAACCACACAAAGTCCAACCTAAAAGCTCTGAAGAACGTGAACTGGACTAACTCTAAACTCTGAGTCTGTCTCTGTTCCCTCTCACATCTCATGGAGCCACTCCACTGGAGACAGGCTCCTCTAAAGTTCCTCTGTGGTCCACATCACAGCCTCAGACTTTTACCATTCAACTAAAACACAGACTGTTGGGAAATAAAATGTTGTAACTGAAGCACTTTATGACACTTTTGGATCGACCTCAAACTCAGACTGCTGCAGTTTGACAATAAATGAAAAGGGAAATCTCAGATCATCAGAAGAATCTGGTGTGAGCTTCTGTTACAATAAATACATTTAAATACTTTGTGGACACATGTATCACCACTACAGGAGCTATAAAACTCTTTAAAGCAGCTGTTGTGATATTGGGAATTATGGATATCTTATTATGTTTTAGTCAAACAGAGAAGACTGACAACTAGGGCTGAACGATTAATCTAAATCAAATCTAAATTGCGATTTGCATTCATGTGATTAGCAAAGCACAGAAGCTGTGATTATTTAGGCTTTATAACATCGGCTGTGGGTTCATGGCCATGTATTTTGTAACAGACAGTAATGCTCACCAATCAGAAGCAGTGTAAAGGATTTTTGAGATTCAGAACATTCACAACGATTTGGGTGCAGCACAAATGCATTAAAACAGAAATCTGTCTGTAAAAGTGTGCAGTTGTGTTTACAAGTGCTAATGAGTTACGTGCACAAGTTTGGTTTTGCTTTCACGAGCACGGTGCACTTCGACACGAGACAGCGGGAGCAGGAGGAAACAAACACTTTTTACTGAGAAAATAAAGACTTTTAAAGTATGATGAGTGGAGAGATGAAGACTGATATTTGGTTTCTTGTTGAGACCATGCAGACTTCTCTAAAAAGTGAACTGTATCGATGGACACAGGCCGTCTCTGACCGCTGTCTCTGAGTAAAACACTAAGAGCTTCATAAACGCTTTCTAAACACGTGAGAAAGTCTGGCTAAAGAAAATAAATTAAACAGGAGCAATAACAACAATAAAACATGCTTTGCTTTGCCTTTATGTCGCCACCTGTCTGTCAAAGCAAGAACAAACAGCACCACCTTTTTTCCTCTGCTTCAGTGTGGCCTTTCTTGTCTAATGTTGCAAGTTACTACATTTTCCAGGCACTTAACATACCAACAGTGGTTTACTCAGCTCTTGTGATTACATGATGTAAATACAAATAGTTTACATTACATCTCTGCAGAGAAAATAAATCATGTGTCCATGGAAGCTTACTATAACATTATACCTGCTCCAGCTGTAGTTTAGACCTCAGACCTGTTGTGAAAAGCCTGTTATTCATTATATTAATATGTATGTGCTCTCTAAAGCATCACATGCTTAGAATGTAAACTATGAACCAAATTTTGATTAAAAATATAAATACAGTGAAGCTCGAAATTATTCTTACCCCTGGAAAATTCTGACTTAAAGTTACTTTTATTCAACCAGCAAGTTTTTTTTTGACCGAAAAAAAAAAGCTGAGAAATATTTTTTTTCCACAGTGATGTTGTAGATCGTCTTATTATCTTTTGGGAGAAGCCTGTGTCATTTCTGTTTAAAAAAAAGTCAGAATTTGCCAGGGGTATGAATAATTTCGGGCTTCACTGTATTTATTTAGCGAATCAAATTGCAATTGCAATATCTGTCAGAAAAATCACAATTAGATGTTTTTCCAAAATCGTTCAGCCTTACAGACAACAGACTAAAAATCTATTTTAACCTTGTTTTTAGGAAAAAAATGTTCAATAAATCAGGCTCGGAATGATTTATCAACACATCCCTCTGAAAAACCTTCAGAATATAGTAGTAGTAGTAGTAGTAGTAGTAGTAAATAATTTTTCTCATCATTTATTCTTTATTCAGATTGAGGGGCTGCAGTTTGTCAGAGTCCAGCTGTTCTTCTCTGGTCTCAGCTCTGAAGTCCAACCCCTCACATCTGAGAGAACTGAATCTTCTTGGTAACAAACTGAAGGAGTCAGATGTTCAGGAGCTGCTTGAACTCAAACAGAGTCCTCACTGTCGACTGGAGGAACTACTGTGAGTATAGTGTGTAGTGAGTATAGTGTGTAGTGAGTATAGTGTGTAGTGAGTATATTGTGTAGTGAGTATAGTGTGTAGTGAGTATATTGTGTAGTGAGTATAGTGTGTAGTGAGTATATTGTGTAGTGAGTATATTGTGTAGTGAGTATATTGTGTAGTGAGTATAGTGTGTAGTGAGTATATTGTGTAGTGAGTATAGTGTGTAGTGAGTATATTGTGTAGTGAGTATATTGTGTAGTGAGTATAGTGTGTAGTGAGTATAGTGTGTAGTGAGTATATTGTGTAGTGAGTATAGTGTGTAGTGAGTATAGTGTGTAGTGAGTATATTGTGTAGTGAGTATAGTGTGTAGTGAGTATAGTGTGTAGTGAGTATATTGTGTAGTGAGTATATTGTGTAGTGAGTATAGTGTGTAGTGAGTATAGTGTGTAGTGAGTATATTGTGTAGTGAACAGGAGCCAATCAGAGCAGAGCCTGGTGTGGTTCATTGTTTTCTGATCTCAGTGAATGTGGCTCTGCTGAATCCAGATGAAAACAGCACAGACTGAGTCCTGATGCCTGCAGTACAGCCTCCTGTCCATGTGGACAAAGCACAGGCCGCACTTCTGGCTCACATCTGGACTCAAGTCATCGTCATTATTGTTGATTAAAGAACACATATTGTTATCTTACATAAAATACTAATAACTAATAATAATAATTCACTTTCAAGTATTTGGGTAACGTAGGGGACTGCATGAGCGTCACTATTAACCAATCAAAAGTCAGGAAAGAGGCACAGCAGCCCCGCCCATGTTTCTGCAGCCGCTGCCTGATGAGAAGAAGGTTTTCTCTTAAACTAACGTGTTACAGATAAAAAAGGCTAGTGCCCCAAACACTGGTAATAAATGAGACCAGCTTTATTGATGCAGAAGTGAATGCAACTAATCGACCAATAAAAATGTAGGTCGACCAAGACGTCACTGACTAATGAGTCGACTAAACGCCCAGAGTCTGTCAGCCCTACAATACACTCATCTTCTAATGGGACAGAGCATGGCCCTAAAATAATAAAACACAAACTCTTAGAGAACCCAGGTCCTTCCACCTTTAAAAAATAAACATCATGCCCCAGAAAGTTTAGTCTCTGTCTCTGTAAAATAACTGTTATTATTTTCCTCTTTCCTGTTTAATAACTCTGTCTCTGTCTTTTCTCCTCAGCTGGGTCTAACCAAACCAAATGATCTGTGGGCCGTGTCCTGATCCTGGACAGACCGGGCCGCCCCCCCTGGCGTCGGCGATACTGCTGATGATCTGGCACTGTAACTGTAATAACTGCACAGATAACAGTTTGATGAAGCAGTGAAGACCATAAACACACTTTATACTGACTTTATTCTCTGTAAATCCTGTCATGGATGTTTTTATAATCTATAAACACTTAACCCTTTAAAAAACTTACACTCAGTGTCTTTAGGACCAAAAGTGCTCATCTCCTCATTAAAATATTATATATGAGATTTTTAGTCCTATATATATATATAATTTTTTATTTTTATTTTTCAAGAGAGAGGTGTTAGAGAGGGAGAGAGACAGGAGATAACTGAGCAGACTTTGTCTTGGTCCTACAGAGAAACTGAAACAGTAAATAATCAAACCCTCAGCCACAGTCATTTTTAGTCTCTCTGATGAATAATCATGAAAAAAATGTAAATTCCAAACCAGAAGCTTTTATTGAAATGGTTGTCACCTCTAAAGTTCATTGTGCAACTACAGCTCAATCAAAAAATGAAGTTTTAATGGAAGTCAGTGAGACTAAAATGGTACTAAAGACCATAAATGTAACAACTGTGTGTACACAGTGTATTATAGACATAATCTGACAAATGAGACAAAAATGTGAAACTTCCCATATAAACAGTAACCCTGACCAAATCTGGTAAATTTTATATTAACACAGACAAAATGATCCAACATTTCCATCATTTGGTACTTTGTCATTTCCAATGACAAAGTACTTAAAAAGGTACCAAAGACAGCATAAGGGTTAAAGATGAAAGAATGGGTTTGGCTTTACCGCTGTGTGTCCCTGTGTCACCGACTCATAAAACCATAATCACTGTCACTGTTCCTGCTTTGGGCTGATTAAATCCACACACCGTCCATTCTGACAGAGCCCAGTCCATCACAGAAAGGATGAGGCTATAAACTTTGTTAAAGTGACCAACATTAGAAAAGAAAGGTCTGTCAGAGACACGTCTCCGTGTGGGCGGGTTACACTGCTCTGATGTGAGCTGTGCACAACAAACACCATCAAATGTATGATCTGCTATAGATGAAGTGAATGGACAGAGTGGTACAGAGGATTTTAGACACGCTGGTGATTCAGACGTGTGTGTGTTTTTCACAGTGATACAAACAGGAAATATACGTAATAACACATATGGTGCAGATGTTAGCAGATATTTTATGCTGTGGCCTATTGTTCTTAGTTTTCCAGTCAGAAATTAAAAAGCAATCAGTAAGGTTTAGACTTCAGCTTTAGTTAAAACAAACACAGTTTAATAACACACAGCTTTGATAAGAAAAGTCTCCCACAGCAGGCAGCGTGTGGCATGGGCCCCGTGCCTCAGGACACACACCTGAGACCCAACCAAAACTCAACGTACAAGAAGAAATTTTATCAGTTTCACTGTAAAAATGGTCAGATTATTTATATTATTTAGTGTGAAAGAGGTTTTGGCCCTTGATGTGTTTTTAATTCACCTGGAGGTGAAGATAAAGTCCCTGTTCCTGCTGTGTCTGTCTGTGGGCCTGGGACTGTTTGGACCCAAAGCAGCCACAGGGGGGCGCCTTGTCTCTGACTAATTCAAGTCCTCAGCCACTCACTTGTTTTAGATAACTGTGTTTTTGATAGTATATATGTTTGTACTGAAAATAAGGCAGTATAATTGTGGTTATTTTATTTGTGGTATCTAGTTAGGTCTTTTGAAACTTTATTAAGAGCCCACAGCTTTATTATTTTTACTAAAATGTGTAACACTGGACCTCTTAGGGACATGTTTTGTTACTTTTGTTAACTACATTTCTCCTTTTAAATAAAGTGTCAATTACTCTTTAAGGTTTTGGTTTTATGTTACTTCCCCTCACCCTTGCAGAGCATTTACGCCTGAACTAGATGATCTTTGGGTTTGAGTCCAGGTCTGGGCTCTGTATCTTTCCTGTTGCGAGACAGGGCCAGTGCCAGTGGATTTAGTGTATTTTTGTCCCCAGAGGCGACAGTGGGTTCATCCTGTCAGACTTTAGCTCAGAGCTGTATCGAGCTATAAGTCCATGTTATTTTACAGACTGTCAGTAATTAGCTTTGATAACTGGACAGCTTTTCTCTAAATAAAGAGTCTTGGCTGGAGGTTGGTTTATCAGTGCTAGAAGGTGAATAAAAGAAAATAAATAAAACTCATATTAACAGTTGGTATTTGCAGAAACTGTCCACTGTTCCCTCAGAGCAGCCTGACACTTAAACAGCAGACTCTGCTCTACCAATCCTCTCACTGCAACAACACTAACACACACATTATAATAGATTACAACTTAGACCCACAACATGATCAAATATAACTTTAACTCATATAAAATAACACAGACGACTGTATTGTGCAACTATCTGGAACTATCTTTGTCAGAACATCCACTGCTAACATTTCTGTATTCAAATGTTTATTTTATCACAAATCTGTGTTAGTAAATGTGATATAGGTTTAACAATACCTAATGTAAAATGCATATAATGAATAACTTAGCTGTTTAAAAGACACTTACTGTGGTTGGTGGTGGTTTTATGTGATATTAGTCAAATTAAATTCAGAAGACGCATAATAACAGCCGCCATTTTACACAAACTGCACATTAATAATCACTCAGTACACTGCCATTAACCTGAACATGAGCCAGTGCACTCTGGACATTTACAACTGGAAATTTAACTCATAAAAAACTAATAAAAAAAATATAATGCAATGTTATAATATTCTCCTGATAAAATAAAATTAAAACTGTGTTGTCGCTTTAAAAATAAATACATTAAACTAAATCACGAATAAGAAATTCTACTGTTTCTAGAATCACTTTGGCAAACCATATTTACATAACTGTACATATAATTTTAATAAATCCAACCTTAGAGTTCTTTATGAAAATACAGTTTTAGCTTTATTAGCACTATAAGGCTGCCATGGATTAGTTTCTGAGTAAATAATGTTAGCTGTACGTCACATACAAGGCTTTACATAGAACAATAAAATACTTTAATCATTAAAGATGAATAACTTACCTGTTAAACAGAAATATGCAGTGGCTGCTGCTGGTTTTATGAAATATTATTATTAGTGAAAATAAAACTCAGGAACAGCCATTTTCTACAAACTGTACAATATTCCCTCAGAGCAGCTTCACTTTAATTTCAGTCGCTATAAATACAAAAAATCCAAGCAATTATTACATCAAAACTGACAAAAATAAGTGTTAAAATATCTGAATGAATGTAGAATACAGTTAGAGTCGAGTTTGTTCACTTAAAACATGATAAATTAACCACATCACAAAGATAAAATACTACAGAGCCAACTGTTTATCCAGTTATTTAGCATCATGCAGACACTAATTACATAAAATAGAAATGTGAATATCCCAGGCTCTGTAAGCTGAATGACTTTAATCACATGAACATTTTAATAGTTTAGTTTTTATTCCTGTTGTAAAGCTGCCATTACTGTGTTTTAAAGAGCATTAATAATGTTAGCTTCAGCAAATACAAGACTTTACTCTGACTTCATATGAATCAATAAAATGATAAAACGGACATAAAAATAAAGGACTTACCTGTTAAACTGAGACGTACAGAAGTCGCTGGTGGTTTTATGTGATATTAGATAAAATAAAATATAATAACGGCCGCCATTTTCTACAAAGTGTCCAATATTGAGCTGACACTGAAGCTAGCAGACTTTACACAGTCATTTCACTCAGACAGACACTAAAATACCACCACATTAAAACTCAGAGACGGACAGGAAATGTGTTCAAATATCTGAGCTCTTATAAAATACAGCTAAAGTCTGCTTCTGTTGACTTTAGAGCTTATTAATAAATGAATGAAATGGCGGAGCTGAAACGAGCTCTTACCGTTTCTCGGAGTCTCAGGAGAAAAAGGGGTGGAGCTGAGCACTGCTTCAAAAGTACACATTTAAAATGTAAAAATAGAAGGTTTGCTCTTGTTATTGTGGGATTTAAATAAACACACAGAACATTAAATATCTCTTATTACAATGCCGCATGAAGCTGTGACTTTCTCTGATGAATTACTGGGAGCAACGCTGCAACAAGGCTTTACTCACTTCAATACAGGAGCGCCATCTAGTGGTCTCCAGAGGAACAGGACGCTGCTGCCTCCACACTTTCTTTAGTTTAGGAATTTTCTAATCAAACTAAATCTAGAGAAGCAGCTTTAATGTAAAAAGTGAATGATAAATAATATCTGTAGTTAATATGTAATGTACTTTGTAATAAAATATGATGACAGCATTTAAAATAGAACTTGGACTTTAAACAGAACTAAACCTGGACCAGAAAAGACCTTAAACTAGGACTAAACCAGGACTAAACCTGGACTAAACCTGGACTAAACCAGGACTAAACCAGGACTAAACCTAGACCAGAAAATACCTTAAACCAGGACTAAACCAGGACCAGAAAAGACCTTAAACCAGGACTAAACCAAGACTAAACCTGGACCAGAAAACACCTTAAACCTGGACTAAACCTGGACCAGAAAACACCTTAAACCTGGACTAAACCAAGACTAAACCTGGACTAAACCTGGACCAGAAAACACCTTAAACCTGGACTAAACCTGGACTAAACCTGGACCAGAAAACACTTTAAACCTGGACTAAACCTGGACTAAACCTGGAATAAACCGGGACCAGAAAACACCTTAAACCTGGACTAAACCTGGACTAAACCTGGACTAAACCTGAACAAAACCTGGATTAAATCTGGACCAGAAAACACATTAAACCAGGACTAAACCAGGACTAAACCTGGACTAAACCTGGACCAAAACAGACCAGTAATTTAACGTAAAAAAAAAAAAAAAAAAAAAATCTTGGCAAATCTTGGTATCAAAGTAAAGTGGGACCTTTGTGATTACTGTGGAGGTGAACTTTTTAAATTAAACAACACATGGGCAAATGAGGTTTAAATACTTAAATAACATTTAACCATACACTTTTTTTTTTTTTTTGCCAAATTTGGCTCAGTGTTGAAACAATTTGGTTCAGCGAGGAATATGTGGATTTTTTTATTTGCAACTAAACATTTGAGGTGCAGTAACATATTTCGCCACAAGAGGGCACACTTTCACTGGACATTTTTCCAGATCTAAGCCAGAAACACAAATACAAACTTTACAAACTACTTCCATACAAAGTGATTTCACATTTATCTCTGTGTCTCCTGCTTCAGAACAGTTCTTTTTGGATGTCAAGCACAGAGGGAGACTTCCTGCAGTAAACAGGAGTCTTTACTCTTTTGTCTGCAGCCTCATGGCATCTCTTGCAGTACTTTCTGCCTTTAGTGGCATCATCCCCATAGCACCTGGGCAGGCAGCTTCTGGTTCTTCTGGTTCTGAGCCCTTACCAAATATCACCATTTCTCTACAAAGCTGCTCCTTTTGTGTCAGTGGCTCGGTCCCATCGGCTCTTTGCTTCACCAGCTCTTTGTGCAGTATATGGCTGTTTACCACTGCTATGCCCAATGATAAAAAAGGTTTTGTAGCACTTCATAGTCTTATGGAGGGCACTGCAGTAACCAATGAGAGCATCAGAGAAGTCCACTCCACCCATGTTCTTATTATAAAAAGTAAAATGACAAATAATATATGCAGGAAATGGACTTTGTAATAAAATATGACAACAGTTTTTAAAATAGAGCTTGGACTTTAAACAGACAGGAGCTGAACTCTGATTTAAAAGTTCATTTGTTCACAAGGATTAACCTGGACTAAACCTGGACTAAACCTGGACTAAACCTGAGCTAAACCTGGACTAAACCTGGGCTAAACCTGGACTAAACCTGGACCAGAAAACACCTTAAACCTGGACTAAACCTGGACTAAACCTGGACTAAACCTGGACTAAACCTGGACCAGAAAACACCTTAAACCTGGACTAAACCTGGACTAAACCTGGACTAAACCTGGGCTAAACCTGGACTAAACCTGGACTAAACCTGGACTAAACCTGGACCAGAAAACACCTTAAACCTGGACTAAACCTGGACTAAACCTGGACTAAACTGGGCTAAACCTGGACTAAACCTGGGCTAAACCTGGACGAGAAAACACCTTAAACCTGGACTAAACCTGGACTAAACCTGGACTAAACCTGGACCAGAAAACACCTTAAACCTGGACTAAACCTGGACTAAACCTGGACTAAACCTGGACTAAACCTGGACTAAACCTGGGCTAAACCTGGACGAGAAAACACCTTAAACCTGGACTAAAACTGGACTAAACCTGGACTAAACCTGGACCAAACCTGGACTAAACCTGGACTAAACCTGGACTAAACCTGAATTAAACCTGGACTAAACCTGGACTAAACCTGGACTAAACTTGGACTAAACCTGGACTGAACCTGGACTAAACTTGGACTAAACTTGGACTAAACCTGGACTAAACCTGGACTAAACCTGGATTAAACCTGGATCAAACCTGGACTAAACCTGGACTAAACCTGGACTAAACTTGCACTAAACCTGTCCTAAACTTGGACTAAACTTGTACTAAACCTGGTATTGCGGCGTATGTAACATGCATACTGAAATCAGACGCCGCGGCAGGCTAAGACATGGGAGGTTACTGAAGACGCGTTCACGCTGAACAAGTGCACTCAGTCTGGCTTTATTGATCCATATCACAGGCATAAAACACTTTACTTACTTTGTCGAAGCATGTTTAAGCCGTGCAAAGATACCTTGTGGTGCAAATATTTCAGACAAAGAAGGAAAAACGGTCTACAGAAAGTCTCTTTCCCATGGCTCACCCCGCCGCCATAATCCAAGCCACAAACTACACAGGTGAGTGCAATCATAAAAAGCCCCGGACACCACACCCACACCACAAACATCAGTGAAAAAGCCCGCCCAGGAGAAAACCAAAGAGACAACAAAAAAAACAAACTATCGCTCCTACATTCCGGCCCCTAATTATTTCATAGAAATAATTACCCATCACCATTTACTTGTAGGAGACAGGCACTGTAAGAACCACAACCAAGATGGAAAAATAACATGCAGAATGCAAAAAGAACCAGCAGCTAATGCATATAAGAGTCCAATCAGTCCACATCCAAGTTAGATATAATGTGCATGTTCATATAGATCCAAAGGGTCTTCACTGCCCCTCAGCTTCCTGCAAAAGGCAGATTTTGGTAACTGGCCTGTCCAAACAACTGGTCTTCGTTTTAATCCTTACACTGCGAACTAGTCCATTCTTATCCGCAACAGTATCCAAGACTCTTCCCATAATCCATGAATTGCGTGGAGCCAAGTCATCCACAAGAACCACTACATCTCCTGGGACAAAGTTTCTTCTTGCACGGTTCCATTTCTGCTGCTCCTGGAGTCCAGGCAAGTACTCCTTCACCCAGCGCTTCCAAAATAGGTTGGACATGTACTGCACCTGCTTCCAGCGGCAACAAGCGTAGACATCATCCTCTTTAAACACCCCTGGTGGCAACAATGGCTGTGACTTTAGCAGGAGTAGATGGTTGGGTGTCAAAGCCTCTAAATCATTAGGATCAGTAGATGCCTTTGTTATTGGACGGCTATTAATAATTGCCTCTGCTTCGCAAAAAACTGTCACCAACCCTTCCGCATCTAAACTCTGAGTCTTTAAGATGGAACTCAGCACCTTCCGAACTGATCGGATTAGCCTCTCCCAAACACCTCCATGGTGTGAAGCAGCTGGGGTATTGAACATCCATTTGATTCCTTTCTGCAACAACGTGTTGTTAATTAATTGTTGGTTCAGGTTTCCGATTGCTTCTCTCAACTCTCTTTCAGCGCCCACAAAGTTGGTACCATTGTCCGAACGAATCTCCACAACCTGACCACGTCTCGCAATAAATCGTCGAAGGCCATTTATAAAAGAATCTGTATCTAAAGATGACAGGACTTCAAGATGTATGGCTCTGATCGCCAGGCATGTGAAAATAAGGCCATACCTTTTCACCATACTACGTCCCCGCTTCACCACGAACGGCCCAAAGCAATCCAAACCGACTCGAGTAAATGGAGGCTCATCAGGTGTAATTCTATTGAGGGGAAGATCGGCCATTTTTTGGTGCCCAGGTGCAGCATTTAATTTACGACAAACAACACACTTTGCCAAGACTTTTCTTATTGCAACACTAGCACCAGGAATCCAATATTTCTGGCGCAGATGGGAAAGCATGTGATTGCGTCCACCATGACCTGTTTCTTGGTGAACGCTATAAAGAATTAGACTAGCAATGTATAAATCTTTAGCCAAAATGACTGGATGTTTCATCTCGAGGGGCATCGCTGCCCTACTCAGTCTTCCTCCAACTCGAATCAGACCATCGTCCAGGACTGGGCTTAACCTATATAAATGACTTGTCCTCTTTACACCTTCTCCTTTCTCCAAGCTAGCAATTTCTTCCTGGAACCGTCTTCTTTGACAAAATTGAACAACAGCAGATTCTGCCATACTTATATCGTCTACTGACACACTCTTTTTTAGGACCTGACCTCTAACAATCTTCATCTGCTTGTTCAGTTCTTCCTCCAGCTGCTTCTCGCTTACACCCGCTTGAACAAAAGATTTTCTCAACTGCTTTCTCTGGCATACCAAATACCTTAGTAAAGTTTTAAACTTGAGAAGCCAGCCAACAGCTCTTTTAAGGCGGGACCAGGAAGAAAAGTAAGCAATAAGATTCTCAACCGGACTCTCCTGCTCCACATGAGCAACGTTTACATACACAAGTTTAACTTCTGGATCATCATCAAAGGAATCAAAGAGAGAATTTCCTAAATTGTCGGGGTTTATTGGCCACCTACAATCAGGTTCAAGAAGGAACTTGGGTCCACAAAGCCATGCTCCAGTCTTTAAGAATGCCTCACCTTTAACACCTCGGGAGGCTAGATCTGCTGGGTTTTGTGATGTATTCACATACCTCCACTGAGAAACCTTAGACAGTTTCAACACCTCAGACACCCTGTTCGCCACAAAAATTTTAAACCTTGAGGTTTCATTTCTAATGTACTTCAAAACAGAGGTACTGTCTGTCCAAAAGACTGACTCCTGAAGCTCCATTTGCAGCTCCTTCCTCCACAGCTTGTCCATTCTGCTAGCCACCACGGCCGCAGTTAGCTCCATACGAGGGATGGTAACAGGTTTTAGAGGTGCCACACGTGCCTTACCCATTACGAATGCACAATGGGCCCGTTTACTGGTGTCATACATTAACAGGTAAGTCACAGTTCCAAACCCCTCCTCGCTTGCATCTGCAAAGTGGTGGAGCTGAGCAGAAGCCAGAATGAACTTTTCAGGTTTCAAACATCTGCTGACATTCCAACTCTCAAGGTGAAGGAGGTCCTCTAACCAGGCCATCCATTCCTGGACCACAGAGGGAGGCAAAGGATCGTCCCATCCTAGCCGCCTTCTGCAAAGATCTTGAAGAATCTTCTTGGCATACAAAACAACTGGCGCCAAGAAACCAAGAGGATCATATATGGAGCCAATAGTGGACAAGATTCCTCTTTTGGTCAGTGGCCGATTCTTGAGAGCAATTTTGAACTTAAATGAGTCGGACTGAACACACCACTGGACGCCCAAGACTCTCTCTACAGGTAAGGTGTCACAATCCAGATCCAGCTCCATCACCTCTTTGGCTCTCTCTTCTTGTGGTATAGCAGCGAGAACTGCCCGCTTATTACTTAGCCACTTAGTAAGCTTAAAACCACCTTCGGCACACAAAGCACTTAGATCACGATAAAGAGAGACCGCTTCTTCTTCAGAACCCACAGATACCAGACAGTCATCGACATAAAAATTGTGCAGAACCACATTGATCACAGCAGCACTGAAGTGCCCTCGATTATCCTCAGCACATTTTCTCAAGGCAAAACTGGCGCAGCTTGGAGAGGAAGTAGCCCCAAACAAATGTGCCACCATCCTGTATTCAACCATCTCTTGATCACATTTTCCATCAGGCCACCAGAGGAACCTCAACAAATCAGCATCTTTAGCTGGCACTCTGACCTGATGAAACATGGCATTAATATCGGCCATGAGCACCACCGGCTCCTTGCGAAACCTCGCTAGAACACCGACCAACAAACTTGTGTAATCTGGACCCTGCAAGAGCTGAGCATTCAAACACATGCCCTGAAATGTGACTCCACAATCGAACACCACCCTCAACTTTCTCTTTTGAGGGTGATACACGCCATGGTGTGGCAAATACCACACCCTGCCATCACAGTGATTCAACTCTTCAGATGGAACCTTCTCTGCATAGCCACTTGAGAGCACACCAGACATAAATGCAACATAATCAAAACGAAAAGCTGGATCTTTATTAAGTCTTCTCTTAAGACTCAAGGCACGCTGTTCAGCCACCGTCTTGTTATTTGGCATCTTGATGTCACCACGTCTTAAAGGCAAAGCAATGCTATAATGTCCATCAATTAATGTGGCGGACTCCGAAACCAACTCCACAAAATGTTGATCTTCTCTCGATAAGCCAGATTGTTCGTCCTGCCCACTTTCAGGGAAGTCCATCTTCAGCTGCTTCTCCCATAGCTCATCGAGTCTTGCGACTGAAATCCTATTAACAGTAGCATCCAGCTGCAGACACTCATTACTGATATGGAATTCCCCTCTGAGTGGACCATTCACAGTCCAACCCAGGATTGTCCTGATGGCATAAGGGCCACCATCAACACCACGGACCACTTCCCATGGCTCCAACGCCTGAGGTACATTGGTCCCAATGAGCAGGTCTACTTCTGAATCGATTTCAGGTATCTTAACCTTTCTCAAGTGCTGCCATCTTTCGAGATCTTTCCTACGTGGAATGTTACCTCGGTGAACAGGCATATCCTTTTGTGTGAAGACTTGTGGCAAGTCACAAAATTGATTTAAATCCAGACCTGCTACCTCCAAATTTGACACCAGGTAGCTGTCTACCACCTTCTCCTGACCCATCGTTCTTAGGAGAATTCCAACTTTCCTACCTGTAAGATTAAGCCTATTCATTAGTCGCTCAGTACAAAATGAAGCGGTGCTCCCTGGGTCCAAAAATGCATATGTGACCAGGGTCTCATGTCCTCTTTTCGACTTGACCTGGACTGGGAGTATTGAAAGCGCACAATCTTGTTTGCAGGCCCCAGTTAAACCACTGGACTGAACAGATAGCACAACACCTTCCCTAGCCCCCTCTGAGCCATTACTAGCCTGAATTGAACTCATTTGTTTTGCTTTGGAGTGGACATGCAACAATGTGGGGTGCCTAAGATTGCACAGTCTACACGTGAGACGCTTTCGGCAATCTTTACTCCTGTGCCCAACACAGAGACAACCAAAACACACCCTGTTCTCCTTCAAGAACGACATCTTCTCATCTTGTGTCTTCTTATCCAACTGAAGGCAAACATCCAAAAAATGTCCAGCCCCACAAAACAAACACAGTTTACTAATTACTGGTGAGTTCTTCTCTCTTTTGAATCCAGGCTCAACCCTCTTCTCAGCAGGTAAAACATTAGTGGCAAAGCTACTGCCTCTGACCTTTGAGCTAGTTCTTGACTTAAAGACTTTGCATTCTTTTCTTACTGTTACAGGTGAATCTTGTATATCCCCAAACAACGGGTCACTCGCCATCTTCACTTGTCTTTCAATGAATTCCATAATGTCGCAAAATGTAGCTCTGCGACAATACTTATCCTGAATATCGCAGGCGACACTTCTCCACCGATCCCGCAGCTTATAAGGCAACTTTTTTACAATGTTTTGCTTATTTGCAGGTATATTCAAATCATTCACAGAATTTTCCATAGAGTTGCAACATTCTCTCAACAACAAACCATAGGCCTGCAATGTCTTAATGTCTTCCGCTTTAATCATTGGCCATGTAAGTACCTTCTCCATATACGCAGAAGCTACCTTAAAGGGATTGCCAAAATGCTCTTGAAGCAAAGACTTGGCCTTAGCATACCCATGACTGGATGGCAAATGCTGGCAGCTTCGGACCAAGTCCCTGGGCTGACCCCTTGTATACTGCTCCAGGTAGTATAAGCAGTCCTTATGGCTTTGTGTTCTATCTTCAATGTTGTGTTCAAACGCTGTCATAAAAGTTTGATATTGCAAAGGATCTCCATCAAAAAACTGTAGTTCACGTTTGGGTAAAAGGAACAGTGACTGCTGTTCAACTAATAAAGATGTAATTTCATTTTGTTTTTCTAGAACTGTAATCAAACGCTGATCGGAATTATTCTCTGCTACAGATGCAATTGGATTAAACTGAACATGAGAACCGGTTTGCTGTAAGACACCTTCTGGTAATGTAGGCAGACAAGATCTGGTCACTGTGGCAGGAAGCTGAACAGTGTTACTCACCTTAGGCTTAACAGCAGCATGGGATAAAGGCATAGCATTTTTCGCCAACAATGTCTGTGTAGTGAATGCAGGCAAAAATGTTGCAACATCAGCATTTAACTGAGTATCCTTATCTCGTTTTAAATAGGAGTTCATCCCATCTGTTGCAGCAGAATAGCGAGATGCATGTGATCCAGAGACGCGAGAACCTTCTGAGGCCTTTAAAACACTAACCTTTGCCATGGATGCAGCCAATTCAGTGTCCAAGTCAAGCTCTTCTTTCTTTCTCCTTAATAACTCGTGCTGCTCCTCCATCTTTCTCCTCAGCACCTCCTGCTGCTCCTCCATAGCATGTCTCTCTTTTAAACGCTTTTGGCGCACCAAAAGAGCAGCTGCCTCAGCCTAAGCCTTTATTCGAGCTGATGAAGTAGTAGAAAAAGACTTACTTACCACTGTACTTCGTTTCTTTGATCTACTGGGCACGTTAGAAACACTGTCGCTCGGCTTAATGTCATCTTCTACATTGCCTATACTTTGTGAAATATATGAAGCATTGACATTAGAAACAGTAGATTCTACACATGATGCACATGGGTGATTAATAGCGCCCTCTGTGGGTAAGTGTACTGCATCTGGGACATTTAGCGCCTCCAAAAGCCATTTATTTGCATCATCCACAAAGGCAGTTTTATGCTCTTCAACACTGGCAAACCAAGCATTTTGTTTTTGTTGCTCATCAGGAGGAAGCATAGAAACAACCGCGTCATGAAGCTGCCTTGCCTCATTAAACAAGCTTGATATATTTTCCAGACATAATTGTATTTTTCCAATATTATCAACACTTTGCATTAGATCTTTAATTTCTCTTATTGCACCTTTAATCTTTCTTACTTTTGTTTGGCGTTCTCCCTGGAGCCTTTCCACTTTATTTTCAAAAGCCTTAGTTGTAAGTTTCCTTTGTCTTTTCTCATCTCTTTCATTTACAACACCTGAGCTGGCATCATTCAACTCCATGTTAAATTTTCAAAAAATCCAATAATCACAAAAAAATCCACACGTTACACACACGCTGTTTAGATTTTCAGGTACGATAATGCATTGTCTTTTAATTCCCCCTAAACTACTGAGTCTCCGGGAGCTAAGCTAAACTCATCCCTAGTCTTCTGCGCATGCTAGCGGTGGGTTTTTATGTACCTACATACCGATAGCCTCGAACCAGACCAACTGTCTTAGAACCAGAACCACGGCGGTACTCCCAAGCGCAATGCTTTACCCGCTTGATGCACGAACATAAACACTAAAAAGATCCAAAAACAAACAAACCAGTAGAATCACCTAACGTGAAAGTACCGCTGAACCTAGCCGGGGAATAGCGCAGTTCACTGATAACAATGCAAAACATTTGAAAACATACCTTGCAATAGAAACAGCCGTGATAACAAAGATGTATATCGTGGAAGCAAACTTGTGAATGAATGGCGTTCACGGGATTTCGATGCGCGTCCACGTCTCTCGTTACAATTTTAAAAACGATTTCAAACGTCCAGTATTGTTCGAAAATACAATCATATCCACGTTACAACAACGAGTTTTCTGTAGACAAATATTGCGGCGTATATAACATGCATACTGAAATCAGACGCCGCGGCAGGCTAAGACATGGGAGGTTACTGAAGACTCGTTCACGCTGAACAAGTGCACTCAGTCTGGCTTTATTGATCCATATCACAGGCATAAAACACTTTACTTACTTTGTCGAAGCATGTTTAAGCCGTGCAAAGATACCTTGTGGTGCAAATATTTCAGACAAAGAAGGAAAAACGGTCTACAGAAAGTCTCTTTCCCATGGCTCACCCCGCCGCCATAATCCAAGCCACAAACTACACAGGTGAGTGCAATCATAAAAAGCCCCGGACACCACACCCACACCACAAACATCAGTGAAAAAGCCCGCCCAGGAGAAAACCAAAGAGACAACAAAAAAAACAAACTATCGCTCCTACACCTGGATTAAACTTGGACTAAACCTGGACTAAAACTGAGCTAAACCTGGACTAAACCTGAGCTAAACCTGGGCTAAACCTGGGCTAAACCTGGACTAAACCTGGACTAAACCTGGACTAAACCTGGACTAAAACTGAGCTAAACCTGGACTAAACCTGGGCTAAACCAGGACTAAACCAGGACTAAACCAGGACTTAACTAGGACTAAACCTGGATCAGAAAACACCTTAAACCTGGACTAAACCTGGACTAAACCTGGACCAGAAAACACCTTAAACCTGGACTAAACCTGGACTAAACCTGGACTAAACCTGGACCAGAAAACACCTTAAACCTGGACTAAACCTGGTCTAAACCTGGACTAAACCTCGGCTAAACCTGGACCAGGAAACACCTTAAACCAGGACTAAACCAGGACTAAACCAGGATTTAACTAGGACTAAACCTGGACCAGAAAACACCTTAAACCTGAACTAAACCTGGACTAAACCTGGACTAAACCTGGACTAAACCTGGACCAGAAAACACCTTAAACCTGGACTAAACCTGGACTAAACCAGGACTTAACTAGGATTAAACCTGGACCAGAAAACACCTTAAACCTGAACTAAACCTGGACTAAACCTGGACTAAACCAAGACTAAACCTGGACTAAACCTGGACTAAACCTGGACTAAACCTAGACTAAACCTGGACTAAACCTGGACTAAACCTGGACTAAACCTCGACTAAACCTGAACCAGAAAACACCTTAAACCTGGACTAAACCTGGACTAAACCTGGGCTAAACCTGGACTAAACCTGGACTAAACCTGGGCTAAACCTGGACTAAACCTGGACTAAACCTGGGCTAAACCTGGACGAGAAAACACCTTAAACCTGGACTAAAACTGGACTAAACCTGGACTAAACCTGGACTAAACCTGGACCAGAAAACACCTTAAATCTGGACTAAACCTGGACTAAACCTGGACTAAACCTGGACCAGAAAACATCTTAAACCTGGACTAAACCTGGACTAAACCTGGATTAAACCTGGACTAAACCTGGACCAGAAAACACCTTAAACCTGGACTAAACCTGGACTAAACCTGGACTAAACCTGGGCTAAACCTGGACTAAACCTGGACTAAACCTGGACTAAACCTGGACTAAATGTGGACTAAACCTGGACTAAACCTCGGCTAAACCTGGACCAGGAAACACCTTAAACCAGGACTAAACCAGGACTAAACCTGGACTAAACCTGGACTAAACCTAGACTAAACCTGGACTAAACCTGGACTAAACCTGGACTAAACCTGGACCAGAAAACACCTTAAACCTGGACTAAACCTGGACTAAACCTGGACTAAACCTGGACTAAACCTAGACTAAACCTGGACTAAACCTGGACTAAACCTAGACTAAACCTGGACTGAACCTGGACTGAACCTGGACTAAACCTGGACTAAACCTGGACTAAACTTGGACTAAACCTGGACTAAACCTGGACTAAACCTGAATTAAACCTGGACTAAACCTGGACTAAACCTGGACTAAACTTGGATTAAACCTGGACTGAACCTGGACTAAACCTGGACTAAACCTAGACTAAACCTGGACTAAACTTAGACTAAACCTGGACTAAACCTGGACTAAACCTGGACTAAACCTGAATTAAACCTGGACTAAACCTGGACTAAATCTGGACTAAACTTGGACTAAACCTGGACTGAACATGGACTAAACTTGGACTAAACCTGGACTAAACCTGGACTAAACCTGGATTAAACCTGGATCAAACCTGGACTAAACCTGGACTAAACCTGGACTAAACTTGCACTAAGCCTGTCCTAAACTTGGACTAAACTTGGACTAAACCTGGATTAAACTTGGACTAAACCTGGACTAAATCTGGACTAAACCTGGACTAAACCTGGACTAAACTTGGACTAAACATGGACTAAACCAGGACTAAACCTGGACTAAACGTGGATTAAACCTGGATCAAACCTGGATCAAACCTGAACCAAACCTGGACTAAACTTGGACTAAACTTGGACTAAACCTGGACTAAACCTGGACCAAACCTGGGCTAAACCTGGACGAGAAAACACCTTAAACCTGGACTAAAACTGGACTAAACCTGGACTAAACCTGGACTAAACCTGGACCAGAAAACACCTTAAACCTGGACTAAACCTGGACTAAACCTGGGCTAAACCTGGACGAGAAAACACCTTAAACCTGGACTAAAACTGGACTAAACCTGGACTAAACCTGGACTAAACCTGGACCAGAAAACTCCTTAAACCTGGACTAAACCAGGACTAAACCTGGGCTAAACCTGGACGAGAAAACACCTTAAACCTGGACTAAAACTGGACTAAACCTGGACTAAACCTGGACCAGAAAACACCTTAAACCTGGACTAAACCTGGACTAAACCTGGACTAAACCTGGACCAGAAAACATCTTAAACCTGGACTAAACCTGGACTAAACCTGGACTAAACCTGGACCAGAAAACACCTTAAACCTGGACTAAACCTGGACTAAACCTGGACTAAACCTGGGCTAAACCTGGACTAAACCTGGACTAAACCAGGACTTAACTAGGACTAAACCTGGACCAGAAAACACCTTAAACCTGAACTAAACCTGGACTAAACCTGGACGAAACCAAGACTAAACCTGGACTAAACCTGGACTAAACCTGGACTAAACCTGGACTAAACCTGGACTAAACCTAGACTAAACCTGGACTAAACCTGGACTAAACCTGGACTAAACCTAGACTAAACCTGGACTAAACCTGGACTAAACCTGGACTAAACCTGGACTAAACCTGAACCAGAAAACACCTTAAACCTGAACTAAACCTGGACTAAACCTGGACTAAACCAAGACTAAACATGGACTAAACCTGGATTAAACCTGGACTAAACCTAGACTAAACCTGGACTAAACCTGGACTAAACCTGGACTAAACCTGGGCTAAACCTGGACTAAACCTGGACTAAACCTGGACTAAACCTGGGCTAAACCTGGACGAGAAAACACCTTAAACCTGGACTAAAACTGGACTAAACCTGGACTAAACCTGGACTAAACCTGGACCAGAAAACACCTTAAACCTGGACTAAACCTGGACTAAACCTGGACCAGAAAACATCTCAAACCTGGACTAAACCTGGACTAAACCTGGATTAAACCTGGACTAAACCTGGACCAGAAAACACCTTAAACCTGGACTAAACCTGGACTAAACCTGGACTAAACCTGGACTGAACCTGGACTAGACCTGGACTAAATGTGGACTAAACCTGGACTAAACCTCGGCTAAACCTGGACCAGGAAACACCTTAAACCAGGACTAAACCTGGACTAAACCTGGACTAAACCTGGACTAAACCTAGACTAAACCTGGACTAAACCTGGACTAAACCTGGACTAAACCTGGACTAAACCTGGACCAGAAAACACCTTAAACCTGGACTAAACCTGGACTAAATCTGGACTAAACCTGGCCTAAACCTGGACTAAACCTGGACTAAACCTGGACTAAACCTAGACTAAACCTGGACTAAACCTGGACTAAACCTGGACTAAACCTAGACTAAACCTGGTCTAAACCTGGACTGAACCTGGACTAAACCTGGACTAAACCTGGACTAAACTTGGACTAAACCTGGACTAAACCTGGACTAAACCTGAATTAAACCTGGACTAAACCTGGACTAAACCTGGACTAAACTTGGATTAAACCTGGACTAAACCTGGACTAAACTTGGACTAAACCTGGACTGAACATGGACTAAACTTGGACTAAACCTGGACTAAACCTGGTCTAAACCTGGACTGAACCTGGACTGAACCTGGACTAAACCTGGACTAAACCTAGACTAAACCTGGACTAAACTTGGACTAAACCTGGACTAAACCTGGACTAAACCTGGACTAAACCTGAATTAAACCTGGACTAAACCTGGACTAAACCTGGACTAAACTTGGACTAAACCTGGACTGAACATGGACTAAACTTGGACTAAACCTGGACTAAACCTGGACTAAACCTGGATTAAACCTGGATCAAACCTGGACTAAACCTGGACTAAACCTGGACTAAACTTGCACTAAGCCTGTCCCAAACTTGGACTAAACTTGGACTAAACCTGGATTAAACTTGGACTAAACCTGGACTAAATCTGGACTAAACCTGGACTAAACCTGGACTAAACTTGGACTAAACCTGGACTAAACCAGGACTAAACCTGGACTAAACGTGGATTAAACCTGGATCAAACCTGGATCAAACCTGAACCAAACCTGGACTAAACTTGGACTAAACTTGGACTAAACTTGGACTAAACCTGGACTAAACCTGGACCAAACCTGGATCAAACCTGGACTAAACCAGGACTAAACCTGGGCTAAACCTGGACGAGAAAACACCTTAAACCTGGACTAAAACTGGACTAAACCTGGACTAAACCTGGACTAAACCTGGACCAGAAAACACCTTAAACCTGGACTAAACCTGGACTAAACCTGGACTAAACCTGGACCAGAAAACACCTTAAACCTGGACTAAACCTGGACTAAACCTGGACTAAACCTGGACCAGAAAACACCTTAAACCTGGACTAAACCTGGACTAAACCTGGACTAAACCTGGACTAAACCTGGGCTAAACCTGGACTAAATGTGGACTAAACCTGGACTAAACCTCGGCTAAACCTGGACCAGGAAACACCTTAAACCAGGACTAAACCAGGACTAAACCTGGACTAAACCTGGACTAAACCTAGACTAAACCTAGACTAAACCTGGACTAAACCTGGACTAAACCTGGACTAAACCTGGACTAAACCTGGACCAGAAAACACCTTAAACCTGGACTAAACCTGGACTAAACCTGGACTAAACCTGGACTAAACCTAGACTAAACCTGGACTAAACCTGGACTAAACGTGGACTAAACCTAGACTAAACCTGGACTAAACCTGGACTGAACCTGGACTAAACCTGGACTAAACCTGGACTAAACTTGGACTAAACCTGGACTAAAACTGAGCTAAACCTGGACTAAACCTGAGCTAAACCTGGGCTAAACCTGGGCTAAACCTGGACTAAACCTGGACTAAACCTGGACTAAACCTGGACTAAAACTGAGCTAAACCTGGACTAAACCTGGGCTAAACCAGGACTAAACCAGGACTAAACCAGGACTTAACTAGGACTAAACCTGGATCAGAAAACACCTTAAACCTGGACTAAACCTGGACTAAACCTGGACCAGAAAACACCTTAAACCTGGACTAAACCTAGACTAAACCTGGACTAAACCTGGACCAGAAAACACCTTAAACCTGGACTAAACCTGGTCTAAACCTGGACTAAACCTCGGCTAAACCTGGACCAGGAAACACCTTAAACCAGGACTAAACCAGGACTAAACCAGGATTTAACTAGGACTAAACCTGGACCAGAAAACACCTTAAACCTGAACTAAACCTGGACTAAACCTGGACTAAACCTGGACTAAACCTGGACCAGAAAACACCTTAAACCTGGACTAAACCAGGACTAAACCAGGACTTAACTAGGATTAAACCTGGACCAGAAAACACCTTAAACCTGAACTAAACCTGGACTAAACCTGGACTAAACCAAGACTAAACCTGGACTAAACCTGGACTAAACCTGGACTAAACCTAGACTAAACCTGGACTAAACCTGGACTAAACCTGGACTAAACCTCGACTAAACCTGAACCAGAAAACACCTTAAACCTGGACTAAACCTGGACTAAACCTGGGCTAAACCTGGACTAAACCTGGACTAAACCTGGGCTAAACCTGGACTAAACCTGGACTAAACCTGGGCTAAACCTGGACGAGAAAACACCTTAAACCTGGACTAAAACTGGACTAAACCTGGACTAAACCTGGACTAAACCTGGACCAGAAAACACCTTAAACCTGGACTAAACCTGGACTAAACCTGGACTAAACCTGGACCAGAAAACATCTTAAACCTGGACTAAACCTGGACTAAACCTGGATTAAACCTGGACTAAACCTGGACCAGAAAACACCTTAAACCTGGACTAAACCTGGACTAAACCTGGACTAAACCTGGGCTAAACCTAGACTAAACCTGGACTAAACCTGGACTAAACCTGGACTAAATGTGGACTAAACCTGGACTAAACCTAGACTAAACCTGGACTAAACCTGGACTAAACCTGGACTAAACCTGGACCAGAAAACACCTTAAACCTGGACTAAACCTGGACTAAACCTGGACTAAACCTGGACTAAACCTAGACTAAACCTGGACTAAACCTGGACTAAACCTAGACTAAACCTGGACTGAACCTGGACTGAACCTGGACTAAACCTGGACTAAACCTGGACTAAACTTGGACTAAACCTGGACTAAACCTGGACTAAACCTGAATTAAACCTGGACTAAACCTGGACTAAACCTGGACTAAACTTGGATTAAACCTGGACTGAACCTGGACTAAACCTGGACTAAACCTAGACTAAACCTGGACTAAACTTGGACTAAACCTGGACTAAACCTGGACTAAACCTGGACTAAACCTGAATTAAACCTGGACTAAACCTGGACTAAACCTGGACTAAACTTGGACTAAACCTGGACTGAACATGGACTAAACTTGGACTAAACCTGGACTAAACCTGGACTAAACCTGGATTAAACCTGGATCAAACCTGGACTAAACCTGGACTAAACCTGGACTAAACTTGCACTAAGCCTGTCCTAAACTTGGACTAAACTTGGACTAAACCTGGATTAAACTTGGACTAAACCTGGACTAAATCTGGACTAAACCTGGACTAAACCTGGACTAAACTTGGACTAAACATGGACTAAACCAGGACTAAACCTGGACTAAACGTGGATTAAACCTGGATCAAACCTGGATCAAACCTGAACCAAACCTGGACTAAACTTGGACTAAACTTGGACTAAACCTGGACTAAACCTGGACCAAACCTGGGCTAAACCTGGACGAGAAAACACCTTAAACCTGGACTAAAACTGGACTAAACCTGGACTAAACCTGGACTAAACCTGGACCAGAAAACACCTTAAACCTGGACTAAACCTGGACTAAACCTGGGCTAAACCTGGACGAGAAAACACCTTAAACCTGGACTAAAACTGGACTAAACCTGGACTAAACCTGGACTAAACCTGGACCAGAAAACTCCTTAAACCTGGACTAAACCAGGACTAAACCTGGGCTAAACCTGGACGAGAAAACACCTTAAACCTGGACTAAAACTGGACTAAACCTGGACTAAACCTGGACCAGAAAACACCTTAAACCTGGACTAAACCTGGACTAAACCTGGACTAAACCTGGACCAGAAAACATCTTAAACCTGGACTAAACCTGGACTAAACCTGGACTAAACCTGGACCAGAAAACACCTTAAACCTGGACTAAACCTGGACTAAACCTGGACTAAACCTGGGCTAAACCTGGACTAAACCTGGACTAAACCAGGACTTAACTAGGACTAAACCTGGACCAGAAAACACCTTAAACCTGAACTAAACCTGGACTAAACCTGGACGAAACCAAGACTAAACCTGGACTAAACCTGGACTAAACCTGGACTAAACCTGGACTAAACCTGGACTAAACCTAGACTAAACCTGGACTAAACCTGGACTAAACCTGGACTAAACCTAGACTAAACCTGGACTAAACCTGGACTAAACCTGGACTAAACCTGGACTAAACCTGAACCAGAAAACACCTTAAACCTGAACTAAACCTGGACTAAACCTGGACTAAACCAAGACTAAACCTGGACTAAACCTGGATTAAACCTGGACTAAACCTAGACTAAACCTGGACTAAACCTGGGCTAAACCTGGACTAAACCTGGACTAAACCTGGACTAAACCTGGGCTAAACCTGGACGAGAAAACACCTTAAACCTGGACTAAAACTGGACTAAACCTGGACTAAACCTGGACTAAACCTGGACCAGAAAACACCTTAAACCTGGACTAAACCTGGACTAAACCTGGACCAGAAAACATCTCAAACCTGGACTAAACCTGGACTAAACCTGGATTAAACCTGGACTAAACCTGGACCAGAAAACACCTTAAACCTGGACTAAACCTGGACTAAACCTGGACTAAACCTGGACTAGACCTGGACTAAATGTGGACTAAACCTGGACTAAACCTCGGCTAAACCTGGACCAGGAAACACCTTAAACCAGGACTAAACCTGGACTAAACCTGGACTAAACCTGGACTAAACCTAGACTAAACCTGGACTAAACCTGGACTAAACCTGGACTAAACCTGGACTAAACCTGGACCAGAAAACACCTTAAACCTGGACTAAACCTGGACTAAATCTGGACTAAACCTGGACTAAACCTAGACTAAACCTGGACTAAACCTGGACTAAACCTGGACTAAACCTGGACTAAACCTGGACCAGAAAACACCTTAAACCTGGACTAAACCTGGACTAAATCTGGACTAAACCTGGCCTAAACCTGGACTAAACCTGGACTAAACCTGGACTAAACCTAGACTAAACCTGGACTAAACCTGGACTAAACCTGGACTAAACCTAGACTAAACCTGGTCTAAACCTGGACTGAACCTGGACTAAACCTGGACTAAACCTGGACTAAACTTGGACTAAACCTGGACTAAACCTGGACTAAACCTGAATTAAACCTGGACTAAACCTGGACTAAACCTGGACTAAACTTGGATTAAACCTGGACTGAACCTGGACTAAACCTGGACTAAACCTAGACTAAACCTGGACTAAACTTGGACTAAACCTGGACTAAACCTGGACTAAACCTGGACTAAACCTGAATTAAACCTGGACTAAACCTGGACTAAACCTGGACTAAACTTGGACTAAACCTGGACTGAACATGGACTAAAATTGGACTAAACCTGGACTAAACCTGGACTAAACCTGGATTAAACCTGGATCAAACCTGGACTAAACCTGGACTAAACCTGGACTAAACTTGCACTAAGCCTGTCCCAAACTTGGACTAAACTTGGACTAAACCTGGATTAAACTTGGACTAAACCTGGACTAAATCTGGACTAAACCTGGACTAAACCTGGACTAAACTTGGACTAAACCTGGACTAAACCAGGACTAAACCTGGACTAAACGTGGATTAAACCTGGATCAAACCTGGATCAAACCTGAACCAAACCTGGACTAAACTTGGACTAAACTTGGACTAAACTTGGACTAAACCTGGACTAAACCTGGACCAAACCTGGATCAAACCTGGACTAAACCAGGACTAAACCTGGGCTAAACCTGGACGAGAAAACACCTTAAACCTGGACTAAAACTGGACTAAACCTGGACTAAACCTGGACTAAACCTGGACCAGAAAACACCTTAAACCTGGACTAAACCTGGACTAAACCTGGACTAAACCTGGACCAGAAAACACCTTAAACCTGGACTAAACCTGGACTAAACCTGGACTAAACCTGGACCAGAAAACACCTTAAACCTGGACTAAACCTGGACTAAACCTGGACTAAACCTGGACTAAACCTGGACTAAACCTGGGCTAAACCTGGACTAAATGTGGACTAAACCTGGACTAAACCTCGGCTAAACCTGGACCAGGAAACACCTTAAACCAGGACTAAACCAGGACTAAACCTGGACTAAACCTGGACTAAACCTAGACTAAACCTAGACTAAACCTGGACTAAACCTGGACTAAACCTGGACTAAACCTGGACTAAACCTGGACCAGAAAACACCTTAAACCTGGACTAAACCTGGACTAAACCTGGACTAAACCTGGACTAAACCTAGACTAAACCTGGACTAAACCTGGACTAAACGTGGACTAAACCTAGACTAAACCTGGACTAAACCTGGACTGAACCTGGACTAAACCTGGACTAAACCTGGACTAAACTTGGACTAAACCTGGACTAAACCTGGACTAAACCTGAATTAAACCTGGACTAAACCTGGACTAAACCTGGACTAAACTTGGATTAAACCTGGACTGAACCTGGACTAAACCTGGACTAAACCTAGACTAAACCTGGACTAAACTTGGACTAAACCTGGACTAAACCTGGACTAAACCTGGACTAAACCTGAATTAAACCTGGACTAAACCTGGACTAAACTTGGACTAAACCTGGACTGAACATGGACTAAACTTGGACTAAACCTGGACTAAACCTGGACTAAACCTGGATTAAACCTGGATCAAACCTGGACTAAACCTGGACTAAACCTGGACTAAACTTGCACTAAGCCTGTCCTAAACTTGGACTAAACTTGGACTAAACCTGGATTAAACTTGGACTAAACCTGGACTAAATCTGGACTAAACCTGGACTAAACCTGGACTAAACTTGGACTAAACCTGGACTAAACCAGGACTAAACCTGGACTAAACGTGGATTAAACCTGGATCAAACCTGGATCAAACCTGAACCAAACCTGGACTAAACTTGGACTAAACTTGGACTAAACCTGGACTAAACCTGGACCAAACCTGGATCAAACCTGGACTAAACCAGGACTAAACCAGGACTAAACTTGGACTAAACTTGGACTAAACCTGGACTAAACCAGGACTAAACCTGGACTAGACCTGGACTAAACCTGGACTAAACTTGGACTAAACTTGGACTAAACCTGGACTAAACCTGGACTAAACCTAGACTAAACTTGGACTAAACCTGGACCAAACCTGGACTAAACCTGGACTAAACCTAGACTAAACTTTGACTAAACCTGGACTAAACCTGGACTAAACCTGGACTAAACCTAAAGAAATATGTATTAAGTTAAGGTGAAGGTAAAAGGTGAGGCCTATAACAGAGCTATAAAAACAGATGTTGCTGCTTCTGTGGGTGAAGTGTAAAAAGCCTGGGTAAATGCAGAGGGCTGCAGCAGGAAGGACCTGCAGCCTCAGTACAAATCTGAATGATTCACTGTGGAGGCGGGAATGTTGTCAGACAACTTAACAGATGATCACATGACTTCCAGTAACTGCAGAGGGGTGGGGCTGCTCTCACCTGAAGCAGGTAGAACGTGAAAGTATTCAGACAGACTCCATTTTGATCTGAGCTCGTCTGAACAGGTGAGTGTGACTTTAGTTTTATTTGACTTTACAAACATCTATAAAGTGTTTGTTTTTGTCAGTGAGGACTGTTCCAGAGCAGAGGACACAGCTGCTCACTCTCACTGGCTTTAGTTCCACTGTGGCAGAGCTGGACTTATTATAAAGCACTTTACCAAAATAAGGATCACAAAGTGCAGGGGCGCTCACATTCATTCACCAGGAAACCTTTAGAAGCTTTGTACAGGGGAAAGGAGCTGAAGAACCAACACTAACACGAGAAGGACATGCACGCTCCACTCTGCCCAGCTTTTGTTATAACACAATAAAATTCAACAGCAACAGTGTGGGGGGTAAAGATCTTTCCTCTGAAGAGTGTTAATAGTTCATATCCAGCCCTGTGAGTGTGTGCAGTTTGTTGGTAGACAGGTAGTTCAGCTGTAGTGCAGTGTGTTAGTGGGCGGTACGAGAGGGACTTATTGTTGAATCAAGAAGTTAGTTACAGGAAAAATTTAAGAGAACAGATAAAAGTGATGAGTTTTATTAGAAGAAATTAACGAGCCTCATTAGACCTGAGGCTGTGTCTCGGTCGTGTTTGTGATCAGACTCTGTGTCTCAGTCGTGTTTGTGATCAGACTCTGTGTCTCAGTCGTGTTTGTGATCAGACTCTGTGTCTCTCTCATTCTCCTTTCAGACTCAGACAGAACATGGAGAATGTCCGTGTGGATGAAGAGGAGGCGCAGTCTTCACACAGCCATTATAAAGACAGAGGCGCGTCCCCGAAGGCCGCTCCTGTCGGCGGCTCCGAGCCGGGGCCCGCTCAAACACAGTGAGTACCAGTCAGCGGCTGTCTGTGGCCCCTCTGGTACAGGACACACACGGAGCCCACTCAGGACCAAACAGAGTCCGTCTGAGGGACACTTTACAAATCTGTGTTTTCTGATCCAGCAGCTACAGAGTCAGGATGGAGGAAGAACTCAAAATCTGTACTCAGGAAAAACTTTACACTTCACAATAATAATTCTCAAATAAAAGTTCATTTTTGTTCTTTTTAGTGCTTCACAGTAAATGACAGAACTTTTTTCAAAGGCACAGCAACATTTACTACTAATACTACTAAGTAGTAGGGATGTCCCGATCAGGTTTTGTTGCCCCCGAGTCCGAGTCCGAGTCATTTGATTTTGAGTATCGGCCGATACCGAGTCCCGATCCGATACTTCTATAATACAGTAGAAAAATGAACAGAGCAAAGAAACAGATCAATCATTTGCGCTACCTTGGCTGTGATGCCCTCCGCCTTCGCACTGTCATGGGACATTTTTTTCTCTCTTCTTCAAAACGTCCTGCAGCGTGGGCTGACTCGTCTTCGGCTGGGTTGCCTGGGTAAAGTCGCTGTATTGTGTCGGGTGTTTGTTTTTCAGGTGCCGTATCAGGTTTGTCGTGTTAAATGCAGCCTTTTCCTTGCCACCTCTTGAAATCCCAAGTTTGCATATCTCACACTTTGCAATCGCAAGATTGTTGTCATCCACGTTAAAATACCTCCACACCACAGACACTCGCGCCCCAAGCTTCAAGCTGCTTCCGTGTTTTGCTTCGCTTGGCGGCATTCAACCAATAGTGTCACTGCAGCAAAGTGATGTCATGCCCCACGTGTTGCTGTTTCTGTGTGGAGTCAGGAGGTCTCACTCTGTACCACCGCATAACTACAGATCTGATAAAAAGTAATGAGAATAAATATACATATATATCCGAGTCCTGATCGGGAGGTAACGTCCGATTCCGATCGAGTCTGAAACCACGTGATCGGGCCCGATTTCCGATCACGTGATCGGATCGGGACATCCCTACTAACTAGTACTACTTGAAATAGAACCAGAGATCTTACAGTTTTAAGGCTGGGTACTGTTCATGTGGAGCTCCCTGAATATTGTACTCTGTAAATTCCACAGTATATGAGTGGATTAATGTTGTTATTTGCATAAATGCTCCTTGTTTTCAGAGCTGAGAGTCTCAGACAGAGACCAGTGTCCAGCTGTGAGTCTCTGAAGAGCGACTGGTCCAAGGGTAAACCTCCAAACTTATGTCCTGAACCTGGATCTGCACAGAGTCTGCTGTAAGTGATCCACAAATCTCATATTCACAGACAGCAGCAGACCAAAGATAATCTCATGTCTGCTCCTGTAGGATCTTATCATTACTGAGGCTGTTTTCTTTCAGTTTTGTTTGTATTTCTGTTATTGTTGTGGTGAGTGTGGTGTGAACATAAAGAACTGTGTGATTTTTATATTGCAAAAAACTCTTAAAGGAGTCATTAGGACTGAATAGTCTTCAGTGTTTTCTGTGTGACTCTGTGTAGACTGATGCTGAAGAGTCTGCTCCATTTGCAGCAGAGCTCAGTGGAGTCACAGTTTTTACCTCACTCTCTGTAAAAGTGTTGTGTCAGATTTATAATAACAGGGTTAAAAGGTTTAAAAAGAAGGCATCTTGTTCTGTAGAAGACGTTTTGTTCCTCATCCAAGAGACTTTGTCAGTTCTGAAGTAACTGTGAGCTGAGCTTCTATCCCTCACAGAGGAGTGTTCAAACCAGACTCAGAGACAGGATCAGCTGAATGGTCTGGAGTGTGAGTCAGAGGGAGAGTCGTTCATCTCCTGTGGGCCTTGGGTGAAGGAAAAAAGGTCTTCTATAGAACAACCTTTGTCCCTGTGCCTTCCTTTAAACCTGTTTTATGATCTCCTGGATGACTGAGAGCCTCCACAGACGAAGTGAGAGGATGTAAAAGGAATGAGCTTCATTAGGTGCAGGTGAAGTGTTCTGTGTGTTTGGTCTGAAGCAGGAGCAGGACCTTTGTAAACCTGTTTTACTGAGAGTGTTGATGTCCACAGAGAGAGTCCTGGTCCAGGCCCAGTGTCCTGTTGTCTGTGTGGGAGCGTCCTGAGGGATCCAGTCTCTACCAGCTGTGGACACTGGTTCTGCAGACAGTGTTTCTCTTCAGACTGGGCCCAGTCTGGTTCACCTCAGTCCTGTCCTCAGTGTCTCATCCACAGCAGTTTACAAAGTAAGGAGCTGTTTACACAGAACACTGGCCATGAAAACACAGCAGCTGCACCTGGGGCTTTTCAGATGGAGCAGTTCTCACTGTTTTGTCCTGTGCTGTGACATAACTCTGACTCTGTGGTCCAGGCATATTCTAGATATTTTAACATGGTCAGGACTTTGGCCATTTTGAGTTCTGGTCATAAAGGACTCAACATGGCTGCTGTGCTAAACTAAATACATAAATCCATTTACACCCTAAAATATTTGAACATTCAGAATTGTATTTTCTGGCAAATGCAGCGGTCACACCACAGGACACCAAACATGAACCTGCTGCTGATCTAGAATAGAGCAGATTTATTGTCATTGTACAGAAAAAACAGTCCAACCACATTAAAAGTGCTGACTGTAAAGAGCTTAGGCCTTCAGTTCAATCACAGACACACACACAATATAAAGACATCAATATTAATAAAAGAACCACAAATGAAATGGCAGTTCTGACTCTGAGTGAGCAGTTCTGTTGTTGAGCCTGTTTGTTCTGGCCTTGATGCTCCTGTAGCGCCTCCCAGAGGACAGTAGAGTCAGCAGGTGGAGGGCAGGATGGTGACAGTCCTTTAGGATCCTCTCCACTCTGGAGAGGCATCGGGAGCTGGAGAGGTCCTGGAGGGAGGGCAGTGAGCAGCCTGTGGTCTTCTCTGCTGCCCTGATGACGCTCTGCAGTGCTTTCCTGTCAGCAGCAGAGCAGCAGGAGGACCACACGGTGACGCAGGACACCAGGACTGACTCCATGGTAGTGCGGGAGAAGGACACCAGCAGATTTAGCTCCTGATGGTTTTTCCAGAGCAGTCTCAGGAAATGCAAATGCTGCTGGTAGACTGGTGACAAAATCTGAAAAAATCACATAGGGATGGAATGTTAGCAGCTGTCAGCCATGTTTTTATGTTAATGTGGAGTATGTTGAACATATCTGGGGTGGATGACACTGGATTTAGGCTTTTGTTTGTTTTTTATTGAGCAAACAAGATGGCTGCCTTTACTGAAATTAGATATTTGCTGTAAAATTCAATATCTTCAAAACAAAATGAGATTTTTCTATGACATTTGCACTGTATGTAGACTTTAACATCATAACACCACACAGCAAATCATGGATCTATAAGTTCATGTATAAACAAAATATGTGAATTTGAAACTCAAAAAGGATGCCTTTTTTTCGGCATAAAAATGAAAAAAATCATCAAATGTCTGTAAAACATCCCAACTATGGAGATGAAATGAAACATTAAATAACACATACTGTTTGCACTAAACATAGAAAAAATAGAATAGTCATAATAACCAGTCACCACTGCTCTGGGGGCAGCAGTAGCTCAGTAGGTAGAGCCGTTCACCCACTAAACATGCCACCCCCACTAAAGTGATTTCTAGAACCTTGAGATTTTGCCACGAGACTATGGGCCTTCTTTACCAGTGATGTTACATTCACTGACCAGGAAAGATCCTCGGAGATGTGAGTGCAGAGGAACTTGAAGGTTTGGATCCTCTCCTCACGCACCGCTGATGTAGAGAGGAGATGATTCAGTCCTCTTCCTCCAAAAATCTGAGGGTTTTAATAATATTGATAATAAAATAAGAGTTGTATTTGACCTCCAGCTCACAGCCTGAACTCTGAAGGTCTCTCTGCTCTTTAAATGACAGATGGCTCCTGTAGGTTCTGCTGGAACTGGATCTTTAAAAAACTCATCTTTTATTTCACACCATTTTGATCAGGAGAACAAACTTATTTATATTATTATTCTAAGTGTGGCGAGCTGAGGGTGGTAAATACACGGATATGGTAGCTTGACAGAAAAATATAACCAAATATGTTTTCTATGAAAACTAAATGAACCAACAACGCCACTCTGGGAATTTCACCCAGAGAATACTAAAAAAAAACAGGTTCGTTTACTGCGAAAGCATGAGACCAGATTTTTGTTTATACACAAATGGTTTATTTATGAACTGGGAAGTTAATAACCAGACCTACCAAATTTAAAGATGTCTGTGACATTAATTATCTTTAATATTTTCTTTAAAATATATCAGAGGGATCTTTATTTTCAAAATCTATATTAAAAAAGACCAATAATCCTAAAATTTGTTCAGGGGCTGAGGCTTACCAGTGGGGGGAGTCGTGAGGGAGAGGGAAGAATACAGTGGAGAAGGGCACTCTATACACAACAAAAACACACCAAACAAAAGAAAAGTGGGTACGCCACTAATACCCACGGACACCACCACCAGGGGTCACCACTACCACCACGTGGGACCTCAGCTTAAAAAATGACATACATCAAAATACAACTTGTATTTGTAGAATTGATCCAAAATTTACAAATATTAAAATTGAATATTCCCTTTTACAAGCCCAGACAGCGTAGTCCCTTAGGTCCTTCCATGTACCAAGGCTCAGAAGAGCAGTGTATCAAAAGTCCAGTTCCTGGAGGAAAAAATGACAGAACGGGTCCCAGCCACGTTGTTAGTTCATACCACAGACAGTCCTAAATAGCGGAGTTAGAGAGGGAGAGCAAGCGGCAGAACAGGGAACCTTCCTTCCACGGCAAAACAGCAGAGAGTGCAGCCCCGAAACGAGCGGCAGCCGAGCGCACAAAGAGGCTAAACTGGCTGTAACGAAAGTTCTATATTAATACTTAGAGCCAAATGCTAGCGATTATAAGTCACTGTAGCCCTTACCTGCCAACCATGCACTGGCAGTAGAACAACCGGACACTCAAACAGGTGGGCACAGGTACACAGAACAGCTGTAACATAGCTTTAATGAGCGTTGTTTACGTCAAACAGCTAGCGGTAACATAACAGCTTACCTGCTAACCAAACATCAGCGACAGAAAGAGGGCATCTCTACACAGGGAGGCACAGGCACGAAGATGCTAAACGGCTGTAGCAGGGCAGTATTTTAACATTAGATCAAACTACTAACAGCAGCGTGCATAACAACGACTGCTCTTACCTGCTGACCGGACATCGGAAGCGGAAAGAGGAGCAGCGTGACGTAGGCAGAGAATACCACGCAGGTAGACAAACACTTTTATACTTTACCCGCGATTGGTTCTCTTAAAGTAACCGCACCATTTATGCTGCTACATAAGATTGAAGTGCGGTGAAAGTGTTGTATTAGTAAAGACAGAGTATGTAACACGATGCCAACACTATGTCCCAGACACTAGAGACTTATTTTATAAATGTTTGTATTTTGAACTTGTTACAGTCACAGCACAGGACATTTTACAGTTTAAAGTTTCATCAGTGAACCTTATTTTTGACTGATCCAATTTTAGAGGAGGACAAACATCATGGAGCACATTTTGTCACTGATCACAAACAATGTTCTTTCTTATTCCACATTGATAAGTCTTTGGTCTTTCAAATGCAAACACTCTGTCCCTGTTTCAGGAGACCTTAAGAGGAGTCTGGAGCAGAGATGTGAGAGTGTGTCTGAAGGAACTGAAACAGGAACTAGAACTTCTCTGAACAGGATCTACTCTGAGCTGTACATCACAGAGGGCCACAGTGAAGAGGTCAGTACCCAACATGAGGAGAGGCAGCTGGAGGCTCTGTCCAAGAAGACTGTCTCCAAGAAGACTGTCTCCAAGAAGACTGTCCACGACGCTCCAATCAGGTGCCACGACATCTTTAAACCGTTACCCCCTGAGCCTCAGCAGGGGCAGAAGGAGAAAGAGGAGAAACCCATCAGAGTGGTGCTGACCTGCGGCGTGGCTGGAGTGGGGAAGACCTTCTCGGTTCTGAAGTTCACTCTGGACTGGGCCCAGGGCTTAGAGAACCAGGAGGTGGATCTGGTGGTGCCCCTGTCGTTCAGAGAGCTGAACCTGGTCAGAGAGGAGCGCTACAGTCTGCTGACCCTGATACATGAGTTCTATCCACCGCTACAGAAGCTCACAGCACAGACACTGGCCCAGAGGAAACTCCTGTTCATCTTCGACGGCCTCGATGAGAGCAGACTCACTCTGGACTTCACCTGTGAGCTCATCTCTGAGGTCACACAGAGGTCACAGGTCAAGGTGCTGCTGGTAAACCTCATCAAAGGCACTCTGCTTCCTTCTGCCCTTATATGGATCACCTCCCGACCGGCAGCGGCCAATCAGATCCCTGCTGAGTGTGTGCAGAGGGTCACAGAGGTCAGGGGCTTCATCACTGACAAACAGAAGGAGGAGTACTTCAGGAAGAGGTTCACAGATGAAAAGCAGTGTGACAGAGTCCTGTCCCACATCAGGACATTCCGCAGCCTCCACATCATGAGTCAGATCCCAGTGTTCTGCTGGATCACAGCCACGGTCCTGGACCACATGTTGAAAACCGATCAGAGAGGAGCCCTGCCCCAGACCCTCACCGACATGTACGCTCACTTCCTGCTGGTGCAGACTCAGAGGAAGAGGAAGTACAGACAGGAGACCAGTGGTCCAGAGCTGACTCAGGCCGACTGTGATGTCCTTCTGAAGCTGGGGAGGCTGGCCTTTGAACATCTGCAGAAAGGAAACATCATGTTCTACCAAGAAGACCTGCAGCAGGTGGGTCTGGACCTGACCGAGGCCTCGGTCTACTCAGGACTTTGTACAGAGATCTTCAAACGAGAGAGTGTCATCTTCAACAAATCAGTCTACTGCTTCGTCCATCTGAGCGTCCAGGAGTTTCTGGCTGCGGTTTACATGCTCCACTGTTTTAACAACAACAAAAATAGGCTGCAGAGGTTTCTGAAATTATTTAAACAGAACTCAAGACGAGATGAATTTCTCAGAAAAGTCCTGGAGGAATCCTTCCAAAGTCCAAGCGGCCACCTGGACCTGTTTGTGCGCTTCCTTCACGGCCTCACTCTGGAGTCCAACCAGAGGCTTCTGGGAGCTCTGCTGGGTCCAACACAGAATGACTCAAAGACAAAACAAAGAGTCATCAACAACCTGAAGAAGATGAACACAGGAAGGATATCTCCAGACAGAAGCATCAACATCTTCCACTGTCTGACTGAGTTAAAGGACCACTCGGTCCAGCAGCAGATCCAGGACTTCCTGAAGTCTGGGGACAGATCTGAGAAGCTCTCTGAGATCCAGTGTTCAGCTCTGGCCTACATGCTGCAGATGTCAGAGGAGGTGCTGGAGGAGCTGGACCTACAGAAGTACAACACATCATCTGAAGGACGACTGAGACTGGTTCCAGCCGTGAGGAACTGCAGAAAGGCTGAGTAAGTCCTGATGGGAATATTAATGCTGTAAATCTGGGTCATATTCTTCACATTCTAAGTGTCTCCACAGGTCTCACAGACATCAGTCAGCTCTGTTCACTCTGTTCATTTAACTCTTTATTAATGAACACATTTATTCTCATTTTACAGACTTTCTAATTGTGGACTCTCAAAGATTCACTGTCAAGTTGTGGCATCGGCTCTGAAGTCCAGTCCCTCTCACCTGAGACTCTTAGACCTGAGTGGGAACCCAGAGGTGGATTCAGGAATGAAAGAGCTGTGTGATGGACTACAGAGTCCAAACTGTGGACTGGAGACTCTGAGGTCAGTCCACTCTCTTTACCTCTGCTTTAATTCCTCTGCACAGAGGTTAGGACGTCCTCAAGGGTTTGATGGGACAGGGACAGTCAGGGACACAGTCCACATCCAGGACAGTTACATAGAGGAAAGAGGGACAGAGACGTGTCCAGGACTGAGGGACAGAGACATGTCCAGGAAAGTTATATACAGGACAGAGGGACAGAGACGTGTCCAGGACAGAGGGACAGAGACGTGTCCAGGACAGAGGGACAGAGACGTGTCCAGGACAGTTACAAAAAGGACAGAGGGACAGAGACATGTTCAGGACAGAGGGACAGAGACGTGTCCAGGACAGGTACATTCAGGACAGAGGGACAGAGACATGTCCACAACAGAGGGACAGAGACGTGTCCATGACAGTTACATAAAGGACAGAGGGACAGAGACATGTCCAGGAGAGTTGCATACAGGACAGAGGGACAGAGACGTGTCCAGGACAGAGGGACAGAGACGTATCCAGGACAGAGGGACAGAGACGTGTCCAGGACAGTTACATACAGGACAAAGGGACAGAGACGTGTCCAGGACAGGGGGACAGAGACATGTCCAGGAGAGTTACATACAGGATAGAGGGACAGAGATGTGTCCAGGACAGAGGGACAGAGACGTGTCCAAGACAGAGGGACAGAGATGTGTCCAGGACAGTTACATACAGGACAAAGGGACAGAGACGTGTCCAGGACAGAGGGACAGAGACATGTCCAGGAGAGTTACATACAGGATAGAGGGACAGAGACGTGTCCAGGAAAGAGGGACAGAGACGTGTCCAAGACAGAGGGACAGAGATGTGTCCAGGAGAGTTACATACAGGACAGAAGGACAGAGACGTGTTCAGGACAGTTACATACAGGACAGAGGGACAGAGACGTGTCCAGGACAGAGGGACAGAGACTTGTCCAGGACAGAGGGACAGATAATTTCTTATGTTAGGATAATGTTTGTAAATATAGATCCTAGTTTGGCAAAAGAAAAAATAATTAATTAATTTAAAATTTCAGTTTTATTATAAACATCTCTGTTATCATTGCTAAAACAGTTTGGAAATTTAGATTTTACCTTGTCATTTTTTAGAACCCTGTTTATTACACCCCATGTATCTTTCATACTGTGTTTACTCTTGTCTAACAATTTGCTAAAGTAATCCTTTTTTTTCTTCTTATAATCCATACTAACTTGTTTTTATATTTTTTATACCTATCTTCTGAATCTTTTGTCCTTAATTTAAGAAATACTCTGTAGAGAGGATTTTTTTTTCTTACAGGCATTTGTCATCCAGGCTTTGTCAATAGTATTTTTCCTGACATAACCACTCAGTTTGATTATTTTGCAAAGTTTATTGTACCTAAGACAAGAAAAGGGTTAAAACTGAGATGCTTGTTATGGAACAATGTCAGCACTGAGATGAATTCATGTCATTCATTATTTCTGTTCAAAAAGAAAATGTCTCAATATATTTTCAGTGTTTATATAAAAGAATGAATTAGTTTAGTTTAGCCTTTATTTGAAGGGACAATGTACAGAGACATTAAGCTAATAAAAACAGAGATGTTCCTCACCAGATTATAGCTAAATAGCTAGTTTCCATCTGCAGTCCCTGATTTACATGACTAAAAATACAATGCAATTACACTCAAACAATCACAGTAAAAGCAGTAGTTCATAGACTCACTCTTTCCCAAAAACTCATTCACACACAGACCTAACCTCATCTCAGTCAACATTATTTACAGGAACAATCGTCTTATAAAAGGCGCATTACCAAGCTCAATTTAAACAACTACAAATAACAATAAGTATTCCTGTGGAGAAGGAATTACATTGGTTAAAGTCCACAATCTACATTTATATATTACACAGAAGCAGAAACAAGAAGGTGCTGTGTTGGACTTAAAGGTATTAGGGAGGATCTTTATTCATTTTTGCAATATTTATTAAAACTACCTTCATTGCCCTGTATAAGGCTTATAAATTGGTGTATTAGAAAATATAATAATAATATTAATAAACTGTGGACTCTGTGGGACTTAAAAAACCTCATCCAATCGTTTTCATCATGAATACGTTAACCATTGTTCCTCGGACTCGCCAATCATTCTGACTTCCTAGTTTCAGCGATAGTGCACGTTCTTGTGCCTGCGCATGCGTATACCCTATGTTTATGTAGTCCAGCGTTAGCACTGCGTTAGCACCGCATTAGCGGCATTAACATTGTAGCGCGGACAGCCTGACTTCGAAGAGCACAATGGCTGAGGAAAACCGTGAACCGGGCGGTCACAAAAGGAAAACTGTTTTTGAAGTGAACCAGAGGAGGAGGAGAAAAACTGTAGAAGAGCAGAATAAAACCTGTGTAGTTATTGGCGATTCCTTCAAAGGACGGTGTGCGCTGTAGGAACAGAAAGTGCTTCAGACCGATGCACTGGTCTTCAAGTTTCTGCTGGACAGGTAACGTTTATCTTATTGTTTGAAAAAAATGCCTTTTTTCTTTATCTGTTGAACCATTTCAACTGTACAGCAACGTCAGTTTGCTAATGCTACCAATAGCAGGAGGACATATATTTTTGCTCACATTTAGGGACTGTGCATGTGACTGTGGGGAACTAGGTCAAAGGTCGCGCAAACAAACAATGCAGGTCTAGGTTTAGGCGAATCTCTGCTGATGCCGGCTGTAAACAAACACTCGTGTTCCAACGCTCGTGCACGTCGCTGTGGAGGAGTTCCTTGGAAAGGAACAGTGAAGGGTGGGGGAGCCTGACGCATGCGCATTATTCAAAAAAGGACAAGGTTTCTCAGCAGTCGAAAAAAATTCTCCCTAATATCTTTAAATAATTCAGTGTTGGCAGGTCTGACTATTCCATAGCCATTTTTTAAGTTCTACAGTGAACATTTCATAGTTTGTATGTTGTTTCAGTTCAGTTGGAAGATTGTTCCATTCCTTTATTGCATTATAAGAGAAAGCTGTTTGTGCAAATGAGGTCTTACGTTTAGGCAGAACACAATGGCCCCTGGAGGACGCTCGTGTGACTCTGGATGTCACCTCTGATGTAAACTGGACAAAGTGCTTAAGTGGTGCAGGTGCGGAATTATTCAGAATTCTGTGAACCATTCCAATTGCAGCAAATCGTTGTATATTATGGAAGTTAAGCAGTCTATATTTTTGTAGCACATGGCAGTGGTGATGCTGTCGTGGTTTCTGGTCTAAGGTTTTTAAAGCTTGTTTGTGCAGTGATTCTAGAGGCCTCAAAATAGTGTTGCCTGCTTGAGACCAGCATGTTATACAGTAATAAAAACGGGACATAATCATTGCATTATAAAAGGTTTGAGATGATTCCATTAATTTCTAATGCTTTTAAAAGTTTTTATGTTGTATTTAAGACTTTGGCACATTTGCTTTACATGTTTTTTTAAAGGTGAGACTGGAATCTAAAATGACACCCAAGTATCGGTAGTCAGTGACATTATTTATCACTTCCCCATTCACAGTGACATTTGGAAAAGTACATTTTTTATGTTTATTCACAGAATACATAGCTGCAGATTTTTTAACATTTAGGGTGAGACAGGATTCATAGCCACTTTGCTACTTTCTCCATGGCCGCTGTAAGTTTAGAGGCTACCTGTTCAGCATCCTTCCCCCATGTATATATATATATATATATATATATATATATATATATATATATATATATATATATATATATATATATATATATATATATTATATATACTTCTGCCTGTTTTGGTCCCAACTCTTAATGTTTTTTTCTACTGTTTATATGTTTTTTTGTGTATGAAACAAATGAATAAACTAAACTAAAACTAAACTAAGTAGTAGTAGTTGAGTAGTAGCAGTAAAAGTAGTATAGTAGTAGTAGTAGTAGTAGAAGCAGGTGCAGTAGTAGTACAATAAATACATGTAAATAATTTTCTCGTCATTTATTCTTTATTCAGATTGTCAGGCTGCAGTTTGTCAGAGTCCAGTTGTTCTTCTCTGGCCTCAGCTCTGAAGTCCAACCCCTCACATCTGAGAGACCTGGATCTGAGCTGGAACCCAGACCTGAAGGACTCAGGAGTGGAGCATCTGTGTGGTTTTCTGCAGAGTCCAGACAGTCGACTGGAGACTCTGAGGTCAGAATTATGGTGTTATTGAGTTATTTTTTTATTCTGATTATAGTTTCCATATATTATAATTATATTCATTGTCATATTGTAGTGATTACACATTCAATAAAAACTGAATGAAGATGAGAAAAGGGAAAGGTTCCTCTGCTGAACTGTGTATTAATCTGTCCCTCAGTTGAAGAGGACAAACTCTGATAAACTGTTAGCTCATTAGCTTAGCTTTAGCTTATCGCTAACAAAAACAAGACAGCAAAGTGTCCAGGACAGTTACATACAGGACAGAGGGAAAGAGACGTGTCCAGGACAGTTACATACAGGACAAAGGGACAGAGACGTGTCCAGGACAGTTACATACAGGACAGAGGGACAGAGACATGTCCAGGACAGTGTGTGTCTGTCCCAGCCTCAGTCCTGACTCTGTCCTTAGCAGAGACACAGAGTGTGTGAGACTGTCCTGAGGACGTGTGCAGGAGCTGTTCCCATATGAAGAGGTTTATATCGCTGCAGTCCCACAGGATTGATATAAATACATTATACAGCTGGGACTAAATATTTAGGATTTTAACAGAGCTGTGTCAGTTTTTAGGAGCCACTCCGCTGGAGGCTCCTCTCCATTTAGAACTGAAGAGGCTCAAATAAACTTTAAAAGGAAAAGCAATGAGATGAAACCATTAAAATCAAAAATGATCAGAAAAGGGTCAGACATGAACCACACAAAGTCCAACCTAAAAGCTCTGAAGAAAGTGAACTGGACTAACTCTAAACTCTGAGTCTGTCTCTGTTCCCTCTCACATCTCATGGAGCCACTCCACTGGAGACAGGCTCCTCTAAAGTTCCTCTGTGGTCCACATCACAGCCTCAGACCTTTAACATTCAACTAAAACACAGACTGTTGGGAAATAAAATGTTGTAACTGAAGCACTTTATGACACTTTTGGATCGACCTCAAACTCAGACTGCTGCAGTTTGACAATAAATGAAAAGTGAAATCTCAGATCATCAGAAGAATCTGCTGTGAGCTTCTGTTAAAATAAATACATTTAAATACTTTGTGGACACAGTTATCACCACTACAGGAGCTATAAAACTCTTTAAAGCAGCTGTTGTGATATTGGGAATTATGGATATCTTATTATGTTTAAGTCAAATACAGAAGACTGACAACTAGGGCTGAACGATTAATCTAAATCAAATCTAAATCGCGATTTGCATTCATGTGATTAGCAAAGCGCAGAAGCTGTGATTATTTAGGCTTTATAACATCGGCTGTGAGTTCATGGCCATGTATTTTATAACAGACAGTAATGCTCACCAATCAGAAGCAGTGTAAAGGATTTTTGAGATTCAGAACATTCACAACGATTTGGGTGCAGCAAAACGCATTAAAACAGAAATCTGTCTGTAAAAGTGTGCAGTTGTGTTTACAAGTGCTAATGAGTTACGTGCACGAGTTTGGTTTGGCTTTCACGAGCACAGTGCACTTCGACACGAGACAGCGGGAGCAGGAGGAAACAAACACTTTTTACTGAGAAAATAAAGACTTTTAAAGTATGATGAGTGGAGAGATGAAGACTGATATTTGGTTTCTTGTTGAGGCCACGCAGACTTCTCTAAAAAGTGAACTGTATCGATGGACACAGGCCGTCTCTGACCGCTGCCTCTGAGTAAAACACTAAGAGCTTCATAAACACTTTCTAAACACGTGAGAAAGTCTGGCTAAAGAAAATAAATTAAACAGGAGCAATAACAACAATAAAACACGCTTTGCTTTGCCTTTATGTCGCCACCTGTCTGTCAAAGCAAGAACAAACAGCACCACCTTTTTTCCTCTGCTTCAGTGTGGCCTTTCTTGTCTAATGTTGCAAGTTACTACACTTTCCAGGCACTTAACATACCAACAGTGGTTTACTCAGCTCTTGTGATTACATGATGTAAATACAAATAGTTTACATTACATCTCTGCAGAGTAAATAAATCATGTGTCCATGGAAGCTTACTATAACATTATACCTGCTCCAGCTGTAGTTTAGACCTCAGACCTGTTGTGAAAAGCCTGTTATTCATTATATTAATATGTATGTGCTCTCTAAAGCATCACATGCTTAGAATGTAAACTATGAACCAAATTTTCATTAAAAAATATAAATACAGTGAAGCCCGAAATTATTCATACCCCTGGCAAATTCTGACTTAAAGTTACTTTTATTCAACCAGCAAGTTGTTTTTTTTTGACCGAAAAAAGAAAGCTGAGAAATAGTTTTTTCCACAATAATGTTGTACATCGTCTTATTATCTTTTGGGAGAAGCCTGTGTCATTTCTGTTAAAAAAAAACAACAAAAACAAACAAAAAAACTTGCTGGTTGAATAAAAGTAGCACACACAGCACCACAATTAGATGTTTTTCCAAAATCGTTCAGCCTTACAGACAACACACTAAAAATCTATTTTCACCTTGTTTTTAGGAGAAAAATGTTCAATAAATCAGACTAGGAATGATTTATCAACACATCCCTCTGAAAAACCTTCAGAATATAGTTATAATAGTAGTAGTAGTAGTAGTAATAGTAATAGTACAATAAATACATGTAAATAATTTTCTCATCATTTATTCTTTATTCAGATTGTGTGAGTGCAGTTTGTCAGAGTCCAGCTGTTCTTCTCTGGTCTCAGCTCTGAAGTCCAACCCCTCACATCTGAGAGAACTGAGTCTTCTTGGTAACAACCTGAAGAAGTCAGATGTTCAGGAGCTGCTTGAACTCAGAGTCCTTACTGTCATTTGGAGACTCTGTGAGTATATTGTGTAGTGAGTATATTGTGTAGTGAGTATAGTGTGTAGTGAGTATATTGTGTAGTGAGTGTATTGTGTAGTGAGTATAGTGTGTAGTGAGTATATTGTGTAGTGAGTGTATTGTGTAGTGAGTGTATTGTGTAGTGAGTATAGTGTGTAGTGAGTATATTGTGTAATGAGTATAGTGTGTAGTGAGTATATTGTGTAATGAGTATAGTGTGTAGTGAGTGTATTGTGTAGTGAGTATAGTGTGTAGTGAGTATATTGTGTAGTGAGTGTATTGTGTAGTGAGTATAGTGTGTAGTGAGTATAGTGTGTAGTGAGTATAGTGTGTAGTGAGTATATTGTGTAGTGAGTATAGTGTGTAGTAAGTATAGTGTGTAGTGAGTATAGTGTGTAGTGAGTATAGTGTGTAGTGAGTATAGTGTGTAGTGAGTATAGTGTGTAGTGAGTATAGTGTGTAGTGAGTATAGTGTGTAGTGAGTATAGTGTGTAGTGAGTATAGTGTGTAGTGAGTATAGTGTGTAGTGAACAGGAGCCAATCAGAGCAGAGCCTGGTGTGGTTCATTGTTTTCTGATCTCAGTGAATGTGGCTCTGCTGAATCCAGATGAAAACAGCACAGACTGAGTCCTGATGCCTGCAGTACAGCCTCCTGTCTCAGGGATCCATGTGGACAAAGCACAGGCCGCACTTCTGGCTCACATCTGGACTCAAGTCATCGTCATTATTGTTGATTAAAGAACACATATTGTTATCTTGACTAAAATAAAATACTAATAATAATAATAATTCACTTTCAAGTATTTGGGTAACGTAGGGGACTGCATGAGCGTCACTATTAACCAATCAAAAGTCAGGAAAGAGGCACAGCAGCCCCGCCCATGTTTCTGCAGCCGCTGCCTGATGAGAAGAAGGTTTTCTCTTAAACTAACGTGTTACAGATAAAAAAGGCTAGTGCCCCAAACACTGGTAATAAATGAGACCAGCTTTATTGATGCAGAAGTGAATGCAACTAATCGACCAATAAAAATGTAGGTCGACCAAGACGTCACTGACTAATGAGTCGACTAAACGCCCAGAGTCTGTCAGCCCTACAATACACTCATCTTCTAATGGGACAGAGCATGGCCCTAAAATAATAAAACACAAACTCTTAGAGAACCCAGGTCCTTCCACCTTTAAAAAATAAACATCATGCCCCAGAAAGTTTAGTCTCTGTCTCTGTGAAATAACTGTCATTATTTTCCTCTTTCCTGTTTAATAACTCTGTCTCTGTCTTTTCTCCTCAGCTGGGTCTAACCAAACCAAATGAGCTGTGGGCCGTGTCCTGATCCTGGACAGACCGGGCCCCCCCTGGCGTAGGCGATACTGCTGATGATCTGGCACTGTAACTGTAATAACTGCACAGATAACAGTTTGATGAAGCAGTGAAGGCCATAAACACACTTTATACTGACTTTATTCTCTGTAAATCCTGTCATGGATGTTTTTATAATTTATAAACACTTAACCCTTTAAAAAACTTACACTCAGTGTCTTTTGGACCAAAAGTGCTCATCTCCTCATTAAAATATTATATATGAGATTTTTAGTCCTATATATATATATAATTTTTTATTTTTATTTTTCAAGAGAGAGGTGTTAGAGAGGGAGAGAGAGACAGGAGATAACTGAGCAGACTTTGTCTTGGTCCTACAGAGAAACTGAAACAGTAAATAACAGAGCCCTCAGCCAAAGTCATTTTTAGTCTCTCTGATGAATAATCATGAAAAAAATGTAAATTCCAAACCAGAAGCTTTTATTGAAATGGTTGTCACCTCTAAAGTTCATTGTGCAACTACAGCTCAATCAGAAAATTTTAAGTTTTAATGGAAGTCAATGAGACTAAAATGGTACTAAAGACCATAAATGTAACAACTGTGTGTACACAGTGTATTATAGACCTAATCTGACAAATGAGACAAAAATGTGAAACTTCCCATTTAAAACAGTAACCCTGACCAAATTTGGTAAATTTTATATTAACACAGACAAAATGATCCAAAATTTTCAATGACAAAGAAAAGAAAGGTACCAAAGACAGCATAAGGGTTAAAGATGAAAGAATGGGTTTGGCTTTACCGCTGTGTGTCCCTGTGTCAGCGACTCATAAAACCATAATCACTGTCACTGTTACTGCTTTGGGCTGATTAAATCCACACACCGTCCATTCTGACAGAGCCCAGTCCATCACAGAAAGGATGAGGCTATAAACTTTGTTAAAGTGACCAACATTAGAAAAGAAAGGTCTGTCAGAGACACGTCTCCGTGTGGGCGGGTTACACTGCTCTGATGTGAGCTGTGCACAACAAACACCATCAAATGTATGATCTGCTATAGATGAAGTGAATGGACAGAGTGGTACAGAGGATTTTAGACACGCTGGTGATTCAGACCAGGACACACACCTGAGACCCAACCAAAACTCAGCGTACAAGAAGAAATTTTATCAGTTTCACTGTAAAAATGGTCAGATTATTTATATTATTTAGTGTGAAAGAGGTTTTGGCCCTTGATGTGTTTTTAATTCACCTGGAGGTGAAGATAAAGTCCCTGTTCCTGCTGTGTCTGTCTGTGGGCCTGGGACTGTTTGGACCCAAAGCAGCCACAGGGGGGCGCCTTGTCTCTGACTAATTAAAGTCCTCAGCCACTCACTTGTTTTAGATAACTGTGTTTTTGATAGTATATATGTTTGTACTGAAAATAAGGCAGTATAATTGTGGTTATTTTATTTGTGGTATTTAGTTACGTCTTTTGAAACTTTATCAAGCTTTATTATTTTTACTAAAATGTGTAACACTGGGTCTCTTAGGGAAATGTTTTACTTTTTTGTTACCTACATTTCTCCTTTTAAATAAAGTGTCAATTACTCTTTAAGGTTTTGGTTTTATGTTACTTCCCCTCACCCTTCCAGAGCATTTACCCCTGAACTAGAAGATCTTTGGGTTTGAGTCCAGGTCTGGGCTCTGTATCTTTCCTGTTGCGAGACAGGACCAGTGCCAGTGGATTTAGTGTATTTTTGTCCCCAGAGGCGACAGTGGGTTCATCCTGTCAGACTTTAGCTCAGAGCTGTATCGAGCTATAAGTCCATGTTATTTTACAGACAGTCAGTAATTAGCTTTGATAACTGGACAGCTTTTCTCTAAATAAAGAGTCTTGGTGATGTATTGTGGTGTGTTTAACTTCATCTGACAGAAAGCACACAGCGACACTCAACAAGGTACAAATTCTGGTTTAATAGTTCACAAAAACAATAAAATAATCCTTGATAATTAACGGTTCATTTAAAAATTCCAGCTGCCGCCAGCAGAGGGAGACAAACTGAGAAACTCCTTCAAACCAAATGGGATCAATGTTAAAGACTTAGAAGTGATTTTAAAAGATGGACAGATGAGAAAACAGAGCTATGCTTTTATTAAAGAACTAAACTATAAAAACGTGGTTATAAAAGGTTTGCAGAGAACAAAAAAAACACTTAAATGGAGCGTAAAAAATAGTAAAAATCTCTGTAATTTAAAAGTTTTAGGTTTAAAAGTGGAGATGGTTGGCGGCGCAGTGGAGCTCAGATGAGGACGCTGGACACTGGGACTCGGGTGGGACGTCCGCTTTTAGGGACAACAATCGGCTCATCGTCTGCAACAGAGACACACAATTCAGTCCACACATACCAGCCCCCACCACCAGAGGGAGACATTTGGGTCCAACAAGTTAAATTATTTCAGTGATTCCTCTGCTTTTTCACATTTGGGGTTAGGAGAAAGACCTAAGCCTATCCCAGCTTCTATGGGCCTTAGGCGGCGTACATCCTGGACCAGTGAGTCTCAGGGCTGACACTTTGAGACTCACTGACAGACAAACATTCACTCTCACATTCATTCACTTTGGGACATTTAGATTCTCCAGGTCACCTGCTCGTCTTTGGTGTGCCCAGAGTTAAAATAAAGAATCATTTTAATTATTTTAGTGAAGTTATTTTAACTGTATGCACACAATGGTCATTTTCAGATTGTTTCTGATGTTTTTAATTTCAAAAGGAACTCTTTGAAATAAATGAGCTCAGTTTCATTGGGTTTAAACCAGTGATTCTCAACTGGAGGGACAGGACCCAAAAGTGGGGAGGTTGGATATAGTTTCAATGTTCAGCCTAAATATTGTTTTATTCAGTTCCTTTTTTATTTTTATAGCTTTTTTTTTTAAGAAAGTACAGATCCATGAAGTAAGGAAGTACTTTTCATGTTCAGATATGTCATGGTTAGAGCAGACTGTGTGTTGGAGCAGATGGAAGGATGAATTTTTATAATATATAATAATAATAATAATAATAATAATAATAATAATAATAATAATAATATATATAAACTTGTATATAAAGCCTCACAGGATACAAACCAAACCCAAATCTGCCAACACAGAAATCTTTTCTGCTGAGAAACAACTCACCCATCACTCATCAATATAAAACGGGACAATGGCGCCATCTGCTGGCCAACAAGTAACATACCAATGGTGACTAAATAAGGTACAAAGCTGGACACATCTCTGCAGAAGTACTGCTGATGTACTGCATGTACTGTATGTAAGAAGTATAAATACATTTAGTCAGTACATATAAGTCAGTATTTGTGAGTATTATCCTGAATATTCTTGTAAACAAATGATTGTTGTTGTTGTTGTCAGATGTGAAGACCATGAATCTCTAAGTTCACCAGTGTGACACATTCTGGAGACTGTTTATGGAGCCAGCCGTCTCCCAAAGGGACAGAAGGGAGACGAGGACAGACTGTTGGAGGACATGAAGAAGAACAGCACACTGCAGTGAGGGAGACATGAGGCACATTCACCAGCTCATTATCTTATTGTTTCATCCATTTGTTATTATTGTAAATGTTGTCTAATCCACTCAGACTCACATAATGCAGCCTGCTTATAATAAATGTCCACCTTTATGTTCAGGGCCAAGTGGACGTCTCTCAAACCCACTGTGTGTCCTTGTATAATGTCCTCTGTCATGGTTTTTATTCATTTATTTTTTATTGAGAAGCCAGGGATTTACAAAATTAGTAACAACAACAAAGAAATCAAAAAACAAAGTCAAATTACATACAGAAAATAAACACTAGTAAATATTATTAATAGAAAATAACTAAGTAATAAGCAGCTGAACACTAAAACATAAATAATCCTAGTAAATTAAAATCCAAACACAGTTCATTAATGTTTTATGTCCTCTGTGATGTGGAAATCCTTGGCTCCGAGAGGTGGACGTCCTCTCTGCAGTCACCAGAAGTTTGTTGTGTCCTTCATTAGGACGCTGTGCAGGTATTTCCTTTTGTAATAAACAGAGTAAAACATCCCATAATGTCTGCTCCAGAGCTCTGTAAACAGGACTGCTGTTCTTGTTCTTGTTGTGTGTTTAGAGGCTCTCTGTGGCAGCTCTGCACTACAGCTCCACCTCACACAGGTCGAGGATCAGGGAGCTCCTGCCTGATCCAGAGGAGCTCACAGAACCAGATGCCAGCCCTGGTGTTGGCTCTGAGGAAGATCGTAACACGTAAGGTACTGCCACATCACCGACTCACGTTTTCTTGGAACGTTTCAAATGTTCCAGCGTCGTCTGAAGCACAGGAACTCAAATAACACAGGTCTACAGCAAAATGCTTCTGGAACAAAAGCAGTGAAATTTTTCTTGGCTTAGGTCACTAATAAAGAAAAAGTAAGTGAGAAGTGCAGATTGGTGAAAGTTTCCAAGAAACAGTATTGGGTCAAAATAGGAAATTTATGCAAAATAAAGCAAAAACGGTAGTTTATCAGAAGGTACAGTGTCTACAAGCAACCAGTTCTATCTGAAAGCTGTCTGCACATTCAATACATTCATTTTAATATGTCTAGAGTTTTGACATAAAATGTTTTGTTTTTATTTGCAGAAATCTCTCTCTTGGAAGTGGACAAAATGCATGCATGTAGAGAAATTAAATATTTTCAAAATATAAATATTATTTTTAAGCAAAAATGTTGTATAAACAGATGTGATTTTGATGTGAAACAATATCATTAAATATCTTGAATACATAGCTAACCAGCACAGTTATCAATTGATTTTCAGTTCATCTTTTCAAAATAAATGAGATTTAGCCACTTTTATCTCGGGAGCAGATCGAGTCCAAACATTTGTAGACCTGTGTACTCGCTTCAGCTGCAGTTTGGAATTTTTCTACATGAAATTCAACAAAATATAAACAAACTATTTTGTATTCAACTCATCCAAAAGCAGTAAAACAACAGAAGTACTGAACATATGTGTTTGTAAACTGGAGACGCTTGATCCTTAGTAATCGATGAATGCCCATTTTTAACCCCTGCTTTTTTCCTTTATTGTACACTTTTATTTGAATCTGTACACACTGATATATGTTTTTGTATGTAAAGTGTTTCATTTGCTTTAATAAATAAAACTCCACAGGTGACTGACAGCTGATTGGGTCAGAGTTGTGTTTTGATCAGAAACGTGACGCCTGACGCTCGGCTGCCTCCTCACAGCTTTACACAAACTACTGCTCTACATTTGATCTCCACAAACGCTTTAAATGTGACTGAAAGTGTCCAGGATGTTGTCAGATATGGATCACATGAATAATAAATCATCTTTTGGAAGAACAGACTCATAATCATAGATCTATAGAATATTTTAAGCCTAGGCTGCAAACTCTGGCGCAGTTCATCTCAAACAAACCTAATGACTGTGAGGCCAACAAAGCTCTGCACTCACCTGTCTAATATGAACCAATCAGTGCAGAGGAAGCTACAGCAGGGCCGCCCCAAAGCCTTAAAAGGATTCAAAAGGTTTGCAATTTGATGGGCTCAAAATCAAGGCCTTAAAAGGATTAAATCTAATGGGCAGGTATTAAATTCTCTTCATCTTGGTCTTGAATTTGAAAAAAGGTCTTTTCAGTGTTGTTGGTTTTATATAAATCAGTGAATATATGCAAACTTTGACTTTTAGGAGATTAATCAGACACATTTTTGTGCAGTGAGTGGTCACATTCATGTTCTTTTTTTTATACTTTATTGTGTCTCATTTTCAGTTATCATTTTACACACGCTTATAATAAACAACATTTAGACAAAATATTTATACAGCCCCACCCCCCACCCACCCGTGGTAAAGCAAATCAAAACAACAATAAACAAAAAGAAAAAGGATAAAAAACATTCTATAACACACAAGATCAAAACCACAGAACAAAAGCACAACAGAACAAAGGAAGGTAATAACAATCATGTCAGTACTTCCCTTCTGCAGGAGAGAGCTCTGTCTCCTGTGGAACTCAATTCTTAACTTGTTATTAGACTTATCTATGTTGGATTAAAAAATACCCATTTATTATTGAAGTCCTCTTCTTTATTTTTGATTTTATAGGTTCTCCTTTCCATGCCTTTGACCTCTTCTATAGTTTCTATCCAGTTCATAATTTTAGGAGGTTTAGTTGTTCTCCAGTTCCTTGTTATTTGTTTTAGTGCAGTAATTCTGAGGATCCAAAATATTGCTCTCCCCTTTTCATTTTTCTTGTATGTATTCCCAATAATAAGTTTTCTATATTTAGTGTTTCATTGTTGCCCAATATTTGCTTAATTGTTGAAGTAACCTCAGAGCAGTAACCTTGTATTTTAGTACAAGTGAAAAATCTATGTGAATAGTCCACTTCTCTTTCACCACACTCCCGCCAACAGTCTGACATACACTTATTTTTAGAGTATTTTGAAACCATTAGGGGCGTTCTGAAAAACCTAAAATGGAATTTCCAGGCGAACTCCTGCCAGTGAGGCGATCTTATATGGGTCGAGTTTTCTTTTATGCTCTGGTACCACTCATCCTCTCCTATTGTTACATGAAGATCTTGTGAGTGGTCACATTCATGTTCAGTCCAAACTAGAGGCTCGTCCTTGTCTAAAAAATACTGAATATTTAAAGTAATACTTCATAACTAATAATAGACAAGTACAAGCTGAGTTTTATTTGTGAGTTCAAATTAGGCATTAAATTCTATTATAAATGAATGTGCCTTTAGTTTGTACATTTTTGTTACAGGTCTGCTGTATATATGGGCTACATAATGTTGCAAAAACCTCATCACAATACACTGAAGAGCCTTTATCACTGAAATGTATAATCATTCACTTTTAAGATATTTTTAATGCACAATTGTTATTTCCTCTGTGTTAGGCTTTCCAAATGAAACCCTCGAGTGTCAGAGAAGTACAAATATTACATTTGTGTAGTCTCTTTGTTGCTCTGAGCCTCTGTAGTGAGCTCTTTATAAAACTCAGCTGCACTCCTCTCTTGGTGATGTGAGTGTAGGATTCTCTGGAGCACACTTGCAGTATAGAAAGGACTCAGTCTGTAGAATTCTTGGTTTTATCACCCACCTGAAAATAAATGAGCATTGCTGCACATCAGTTCATTTCACATACATAGAATATACAGACAAATAACTACCTGATTCTGTCTCAGACTTCAAATCCTAAAGCATTCTAACATTAATTCATAGATAGATGAAGTTTGACACATTAGTTATTGGTACAGGATTGATACAAACATACCAGTAATCAGGTGAAAACAATGGTTACCAGTGAAAAATGTATGTTGTAAATCCTGATTTGTTTTAATTCCACCTACTGGTTGCTGTTGCTTCTGTTTGTCAGAAGATGGTGCTGTTTTCAGATGTATTTAGAGGTCCAAGTTTACCAGACATAGTTAAACCTCAAGCAGAGAAAATAGTTCTTTCTGAGAATAAACAATATGCATCCATATGCATTTGAAGCATTGTGTGTGTGCTTTGTTACCCGGCTTCCTATATACAACTATTACATACCGAGTTCGTCTTTTATAGATGATTTTCTCCAATACTTTAGAAAAAATGGCCAGTATGGATACAGGTCAATAATTTAGCATGTTAGCGTTGTTTTTATCACCAGATTTAAATATTGCGATCATTTTTGCAGTCTTTGTCATTTTAGGTATGTTCCCACAAAGCAGAGGCAGATTTATGGAACAGACACAGTGGCTTTAATGTTGCACCAAGTCCCCGCCCCCTTTTGGGTGAAAACATTTCTATTCACACAATGGTGGTACATACAAATTGTCAAATCTCTTCTTGTTCAGGGCTTGAAAAAACTAATCAATGTCAGTCTGTGTCAGTCTGTGTCTTAAATTCTGTGTTCAAGATTTCACTTTTTTTCCTCTGCAATGTGTAGTTGAGTTCTTGAGCTGTTTAAAAATACATTACATTACATTAAAGGTTCTAGAATTTGAATCAAAATTCAAATAACACGGAAACTGCATTTTATATTCACCCTACTTTAATGATCTCGAAGAAAATTCAAGTTCCAGCAGCAACTTCACAAAGAAACAAAATATAAGGCACTCAGCTTGCAATTTTAGTAAGGTGCAATACAAAGAATACTAAAGGATAATATAATCTAGAAATAAAATAAGAAAGTAGTTGAGTAGCATCTGTAGATCTGGTTAACAGGGCAGTGTTACACTAATAACACAACAACAACAACAACAACAACATACAACAGCAGTAAGGATACAGCTGTGTAGATGGAACAATATTAATTACACAAAACTACATTTGTACGTCAGGTCTATCAGATGAACAGTAACAGTGCTGACAGTGAATGACAATGGCAGTGTAAAAAAGCAGCTGGGATACAGAGGTGTAAAAGGTGCGAGGAGTGATTTCAGACAATACAATAAATCCATCAGTCACAGTCTGCAACTAAAAGTTACAGGGAGGCAGATGGTGAACGTTCAGGACGATGTTTCTTGGTTCATTTGTGGCTTCTCTGTGGTCTGTTTTGATCGCGTTCGATGCGTACGAAAGCGCGATCGACGTATAATCCAACTCCGCACATAAATTGTCTTAAAGCTGGAGGAGTTTGAAGGGTTTGCTGAAGAAAGGGCAGGGGAGGGCGAGCAGTGGGAGTCCTGCCTGAATCTGGCCCAGAACAGTTTGTTACTGAGAGACCAGGACATCACAGACGCCATGAGACAGCTTAACAATCCTGAATACTACAAGCCTCTACAATTAAACCCATTTGAACTCCTGAAAACTGAACTCACAGAGTTGCTCACATTTGTTAAAAATGAAGAATGGATCACAAAAAATGAAAAATGCATGCCCCCCCCAAGGTCCACAAAAACTTGCACCAGGAAGATGTGTGTGATACTTTTTGATATTAAGTGTTAGTAAGGTTATTTTATTTCCATGTGTGCTCTTTTGTATTTACTGATACAGTGTTTGCTGAGCGCTGTTGTGTCAGTGAGAGGCTAAACTGTATTTTACTGTGTTCTGCTGGACAATGACAGTAAATCTCTGTTCTGTTGTGTTCAGTGTTAAAATGCTACAGATGTCAGAACACTGTGTTAGCCGTGTGTCTGGAAACAGCTAATTAATGCTGTTCAATATTAAGAGTACGAGTTAAAACAAATAAGGGAAGCTATAATTTAGTTACATTAGAAATACCTGACAGTTAAGATCATTTATTTGTTCTAAAGCAGCCATTCCCAAAGTCAAGACTGTCAATGGCCCTCCTTAAATTTCCGAAAATCCCTCGCGGACCCCCAGCGATAAAACTTCCCTCTGTTCAAAAGACTCTGCTATGTTTTTATCCATGTTTTTTTTTTTATTTATTTTTTTTTTTATAGAAAACCTTACAAAAACACTGATTATTGACTAAAAGTTGTTTTAAAGTAATATTTTAAACAAGTATACAACTGTAATTAATTTCAAATGTTTTTTATGGTACTTAATATTAATATTTTCATTGACTTTTTATATTTTTTCATGTTTTATTTGTTTTTATGAACCAAAACCATGTGTCTGAAATAATAATCATAAAAAATTATAATAAATTCAAATTGAAATTAATTGGGGGCCGCCCTGTAGTACCTTCGCGGACCCCCAGGGGACCCTGGACCCCACTTTGGGAACCACTGCTCTAAAGCAATGAACAAACCATGTTTTATTGCGTTCAAGAGTTAGATAAGGCCTCAGGGCTCAACCTATTTTTCTATTTTTTATTCGGCCTATGTTATTTAAGTTTACCCTGATATATCACTTTAGAAAACATATTAAAGTAAAGTCTAAGTCCAAATGTGTCTCCTCCTGTCTCTGTCCTGTCACTGCTGCTCTCTGTTCTCTCTGCTTCCTTCTCATTATTATGAACATCAAAACTAAGTTAGGGGAAGTAACTATAATTCTATGGTAGTTTTTCAAATAAATCATCTGCAAAATTAATGCTACAACAAACTCACATTGTTGTCACAAATTTGACTTTGACTTTATTGCTAGCTGAAAGTCTGAAATAGAGGTTCAAGATTTATTTTTAAAGACATTCATTTATATCTCTAAGGTGCAGCTAATGATAAACCATGTTTTATTGTGTTCAAGAGTTAGATAAGGCCTCATCACATGACTTCCAGTAAATGCAGAGGGGCGGGGCTTCATTCACAGGTCAAAGGTCAAACTGTGCAGTGTTTTTTTCTCACAGTGGGCTGTTACAGAGAGCATTCCTCACATTGCACCTGTGGCTGTGGCGACTCCTCCTGTTGTCAGTGTTGGTTGTGTCTCAGTCGTGTTTATGATCAGACTCTGTGTCTCAGTCGTGTTTGTGATCAGACTCTGTGTCTCAGTCGTGTTTGTGATCAGACTCTGTGTCTCAGTCATGTTTGTGATCAGACTCTGTGTCTCAGTCGTGTTTGTGATCAGACTCTGTGTCTCAGTCGTGTTTGTGATCAGACTCTGTGTCTCAGTCGTGTTTGTGATCAGACTCTGTGTCTCAGTCGTGTTTGTGATCAGACTCTGTGTCTCTCTCATTCTCCTTTCAGACTCAGACAGAACATGGAGAACGTCCGTGTGGATGAAGAGGAGGCGCAGTCTTCACACAGCCATTATAAAGACAGAGGCGCGTCCCCGAAGGCCGCTCCCGTCGGCCGCTCCGAGCCGGGGCCCGCTCAAACACAGTGAGTACCATCAGCGGCTGTCTGTGGCCCCTCTGGTACAGGACACACACGGAGCCCACTCAGGACCAAACAGAGTCCGTCTGAGGGACACTTTACAAATCTGTGTTTTCTGATCCAGCAGCTACAGAGTCAGGATGGAGGAAGAACTCAAAATCTGTACTCAGGAAAAACTTTACACTTCACAATAACAATTCTCAAATAAAAGTTCATTTTTGTTCTTTTTAGTGCTTCACAGTAAATGACAGAACTTTCTTCAAAGGCACAGCAACATTTACTACTAATACTACTAACTAGTACTACTTGAAATAGAACCCAAGACCTTACAGTTTTAAGGCTGGGTACTGTTCATGTGGAGCTCCCTGAATATTGTACTCTGTAAATTCCACAGTATATGAGTGGATTAATGTTGTTATTTGAATAAATGCTCCTTGTTTTCAGAGCTGAGAGTCTCAGACAGAGACCAGTGTCCAGCTGTGAGTCTCTGAAGAGCGACCGGTCCAAGGGCTACCCTCCAGTCTTCAGTCCTGAACCTGGATCTGCACAGAGTCCACTGTAAGTGATCCACAAATCTCATATTCACAGACAGCAGCAGATTTACTTAGTCTACTGTTTCTATTCATGTCTGTTTCTCTAGAATCATCTGACTGTGGACCTGGTTCAGACCTGGACCACAGAATCTCTGAATCAGACCTGTTGAAGGGTTCTGTGTGTTTGGTCTGAAGCAGGAGCAGGACCTTTGTAAACCTGTTTTACTGAGAGTGTTGATGTCCACAGAGAGAGTCCTGGTCCAGGCCCAGTGTCCTGTTGTCTGTGTGGGAGCGTCCTGAGGGATCCAGTCTCTACCAGCTGTGGACACTGGTTCTGCAGACAGTGTTTCTCTTCAGACTGGGCCCAGTCTGGTTCACCTCACTCCTGTCCTCAGTGTCTCATCCACAGCAGTTTACAAAGTAAGGAGCTGTTTACACAGAACACTGGCCATGAAAACACAACAGCTGCCCCTGGGGCTTTTCAGATGGAGCTGTTCTCACTGTTTTGTCCTGTGCTGTGACATAACTCTGACTCTGTGGTCCAGGCATATTCTAGATATTTTAACATGGTCAGGACTTTGGCCATTTTGAGTTCTGGTCATAAAGGACTCAACATGGCTGCTGTGCTAAACTAAATATATAAATCCATTTACACCCTAAAATATTTGAACATTGAGAATTGTATTTTCTGACAAATGCAGCGGTCACACCACAGGACACCAAACATGAACATGCTGCTGATCTAGAATAGAGCAGATTTATTGTCATTGTACAGAAAAAACAGTCCAACCACATTAAAAGTGCTGACTGTAAAGAGCTTAGGCCTTCAGTTCAATCACAGACACACACACAATATAAAGACATCAATATTAATAAAAGAACCACAAATGAAATGGCAGTTCTGACTCTGAGTGAGCAGTTCTGTTGTTGAGCCTGTTTGTCCTGGCCTTGATGCTCCTGTAGCGCCTCCCAGAGGACAGTAGAGTCAGCAGGTGGAGGGCAGGATGGTGACAGTCCTGTAGGATCCTCTCCACTCTGGAGAGGCATCGGGAGCTGGAGAGGTCCTGGAGGGAGGGCAGTGAGCAACCTGTGGTCTTCTCTGCTGCCCTGATGACGCTCTGCAGTGCTTTCCTGTCAGCAGCAGAGCAGCAGGAGGACCACACGGTGACGCAGGACACCAGGACTGACTCCATGGTAGTGCGGGAGAAGGACACCAGCAGATTTAGCTCCTGATGGTTTTTCCAGAGCAGTCTCAGGAAATGCCAACACTGCTGGGCCTTCTTTACCAGTGATGTTACATTCACTGACCAGGAAAGATCCTCGGAGAGGAGATGAGTCTTGAGTCTTCTTCCTTCAAAAATCTACTGGTTTTAATAATATTGATAATAAAATAAGAGTTGTATTTGACCTCCAGCTCACAGCCTGAACTCTGAAGGTCTCTCTGCTCTTTAAATGACAGATGGCTCCTGTAGGTTCTGCTGCAACTGGATCTTTAAAAAAATTCATCTTTTATTTCACACCATTTTGATCACGAGACAAAACTTATTTACATTATTATTGTTGGCTTCAAATGCAGTGAAAGTGTTGTATGAGTAAAGATATTTAACATGATGCCAGCACTGTGTCTCAGACACTAGAGACTTATTTTATAAATATTTTTATTTTGAACCTTGTTACAGTCACAGTGCGAAGACATTTTACATTTTAATGTTAAAATACAAATAAAATAAAAACTAGTGGTGGGACTCGATTTAAAAAAAAATGTATCTTATAAGTTACAGGCTTTGTAATAATTAAATTGTGATTAATTGCATTTTTATCAAATAGCAATATTTATGTCATAAATAATATATAAGAGTTTATGTGTATGTTCTGGTATATTTTAACTTGATTCCAAACTAACACATGATTAAACAGGGCAGTATTCAGCCTTTGTGCATCGACCTCTGCCTCGGTCCACGTAGGCAGGCGCCTAACAGGAGCACGAAACACCTCTCGTCTCTCTCTCCTCCTCTGTGCTCCACATGAGACCTCCATGTGGACCTGTCCCCATCTCCTCCTCGCGTCTAGAGCCTGAACTAGAGCCTGACCGATATATCGACCAGCCGATATCCTGCCGATATAAACAGTACTATTTTTACTGTGTGCTGGAATAAGACCTGTTCACTTGCAAATGCTGGCCTTCTGCTATTTGTCCAGCAGAGGGCGTGCTGGTGTTTCCAAACAGTTGGGCTTTTACTCTGCAGTTCATAGGAAACAGCCCAAATTCGCCTTCTCATGGCCTGAAAAGCTCAAAAAGGCATTAAAAAATATTTTGCTCATTTCTCTGCCATAAAACCTCATACAACAAAAATTCAAAATGCGTTTTGTAGTTCTCCCCATGTGCTACTTGCAGAGCAAGTGTTAATGAAATTTAAGTTAAACAAATTTGGTTAAAGCTAAATAAAATAAATAAATAAAATACTCCCCAAACCAATAACCACTACAACCTACATAACAATCAGCATAAAAAACAATAAGCAGCTTTCTACATCGTTTTAAAAAGATGTTTAGTCTAATAAAGTGGCCTGGGGTGGACACACCATATTCATGTAAACAAGAGCAGAAAGGAAAGTGCTTTAAAATACTTTTGCCTAATGTAGAACTGTATCGGCCAATGTATCGGACATCGGTATTTTTTTGTTACCTAATATCGGTATCTGCCTAAAAAAAAAAAAAAATCCACATTGGGCGGGCTCTAGTCTGAACCCAACAGACCGCGTACATTTTTTTTTAACGCATTAATTTCTCTGTAAATAATTAATTGTGATTAAAGTCCCAGCTCTAATAAAAACAGTCCTTTCTAAAACTAGTTCAGTAGTAAACCTTATTTTTGACTGATCCAGTTTTAGAGGAGGACAACAATCATGGACCACATTTTGTCACTGATCACAAACAATGTTCTTTCTTATTCCACATTGACAAGACTTTGGTCTTTCAAATGCAAACACTCTGTCCCTGTTTCAGGAGACCTCAAAAGGAGTCTGGAGCAGAGATGTGAGAGTGTGTCTGAAGGAACTGAAACAGGAAGTACAACTTCTCTGAACAGGATCTACTCTGAGCTGTACATCACAGAGGCCCACAGTGAAGAGGTCAGTACCCAACATGAGGAGAGGCAGCTGGAGACGCTCTACAAGAAGACTGTCTCCAAGAAGACTGTCTCCAAGAAGACTGTCTCCAAGAAGACTGTCCATGACGCTCCAATCAGGTGCCACGACATCTTTAAACTGTTACCCCCTGAGCCTCAGCAGGGGCAGAAGGAGAAAGAGGAGAAACCCATCAGAGTGGTGCTGACCTGCGGCGTGGCTGGAGTGGGGAAGACCTTCTCGGTTCTGAAGTTCACTCTGGACTGGGCCCAGGGCTTAGAGAACCAGGAGGTGGATCTGGTGGTGCCCCTGTCGTTCAGAGAGCTGAACCTGGTCAGAGAGGAGCGCTACAGTCTGCTGACGCTGATACATGTGTTCCATCCACCGCTACAGAAGCTCACAGCACAGACACTGGCCCAGAGGAAACTCCTGTTCATCTTCGACGGCCTCGACGAGAGCAGACTCACTCTGGACTTCACCTGTGAGCTCATCTCTGAGGTCACACAGAGGTCAGAGGTCAAGGTGCTGCTGGTAAACCTCATCAAAGGCACTCTGCTTCCTTCTGCCCTTATATGGATCACCTCCCGACCGGCAGCAGCCAATCAGATCCCTGCTGAGTGTGTGCAGAGGGTCACAGAGGTCAGGGGCTTCATCACTGACAAACAGAAGGAGGAGTACTTCAGGAAGAGGTTCACAGATGAAGAGCAGTGTGACAGAGTCCTGTCCCACATCAGGACGTCCCGCAGCCTCCACATCATGAGTCAGATCCCAGTATTCTGCTGGATCACAGCCACAGTCCTGGACCACATGTTGAGAAGCGATCAGAGAGGAGCCCTGCCCCAGACCCTCACCGACATGTACGCTCACTTCCTGCTGGTGCAGACTCAGAGGAAGAGGAAGTACAGACAGGAGACCAGTGGTCCAGAGCTGACTCAGGCCGACTGTGAGGTCCTTCTGAAGCTGGGGAGGCTGGCCTTTGAACATCTGCAGAAAGGAAATATCATGTTCTACCAAGAAGACCTGCAGCAGGTGGGTCTGGACCTGACCGAGGCCTCGGTTTACTCAGGACTTTGTACAGAGATCTTCAAACGAGAGAGCGTCATCTTCAACAAATCAGTCTACAGCTTCGTCCATCTGAGCGTCCAGGAGTTTCTGGCTGCGGTTCACATGCTCCACTGTTTTAACAACAAGAATAAAGAGGAACTGCAGAGGTTTCTGAAATCATGGACACAGAACTCAAGACTAGACAACTTTCTCAGAGGAGCCCTGGAGGAATCTCTCCAAAGTCCAAGCGGCAACCTGGACCTGTTTGTGCGCTTCCTTCATGGCCTCACTCTGGAATCCAACCAGAGGCTTCTGGGAGCTCTGCTGGGTCCAACACAGATCGACTCAGAGACAAGACAAAGACTCATCAACAACCTGAAGGAGATGAACACAGGAAGTATATCTCCAGACAGAAGCATCAACATCTTCCACTGTCTGACTGAGTTAAATGACCACTCGGTCCAGCAGCAGATCCAGGACTTCCTGAAGTCTGAGGACAGATCTGAGAAGAAGCTCTCTGAGATCCAGTGTTCAGCTCTGGCCTACATGCTGCAGATGTCAGAGGAGGTCCTGGAGGAGCTGGACCTAAGGAAGTACAACACATCAGCTGAAGGGACGACTGAGACTGTTCCCAGCCGTGAGGAACTGCAGAAAGGCTGTGTAAGTCCTGATGGGAATATTAATGCTGTAAATCTGGGTCATATTCTTCACATTCTAAGTGTCTCCACAGGTCTCACAGACATCAGTCAGCTCTGTTCACTCTGTTCATTTAACTCTTTATTAATGACACATTTATTCTCATTTTACAGACTTTCTTTCTGTGGACTCTCACAGATTCACATTGAAGTCGTGGCGTCAGCTCTTAAGTACAGTCCCTCTCACCTGAGACTCTTAGACCTGAGTCACAACCAAGTGAACTCAGGAATGAAGGAGCTGTGTGATGGGCTACAGAGTCCAAACTGTGGACTGGAGACTCTGAGGTCAGTCCACTCTCTTTATCTCTGCTTTATTTCCTCTGCACAGAGGTTAGGACGTCCTCAAGGCTTTGATGGGACAGGGACAGTCAGGGACACAGTCCACATCCTGGACAGTTACATACAGGACAGAGGGACAGAGACGTGTCCAGGACAGTTACATACAGGACAGAGGGACAGAGACGTGTCCAGGACAGTTACATACAGGACAGAGGGACAGAGACGTGTCCAGGACAGTTACATACAGGACAGAGGGACAGAAACGTGTCCAGGACAGTTACATACAGGACAGAGGGACAGAGACGTGTCCAGGACAGTGTGTGTCTGTCCCAGCCTCAGTCCTGACTCTGTCCTCAGCAGAGACACAGAGTGTGTGAGACTGTCCTGAGGACAGTATGCAGGAGCTGTTCGCATATGAAGAGGTTTATATCGCTAGCAGTCCCACAGGATTGATATAAATACATTATACAGCTGGGACTAAATATTTAGGATTTTAACAGAGCTGTGTCAGCTTTTAGGAGCCACTCCACTGGAGGCTCCTCTCCATTTAGAACTAAAGAGGCTCAAATAAACCTTAAAAGGAAAAGCAATGAGATGAAACCATTCAATTCAAAAGTGATCAGAAAAAGGTCAGACATGAACCACACAAAGTCCAACCTAAAGGGTCTGAAGAAAGTGAACTTGACTAACTCTAAACTCTGAGGGTGTTGGGGAACCAGAGCTGATGAGAAGTGGGCTACTGGAACAAGACGGAAATGGACGAAATGCGAGAACAAGGCTCTGTTGGATCAAAGCAAGGCGAATAAACCGGAGAAGGAGGCGTCACACAACAACAGTGCACAGTGGCTGGAGGATCTAAGAGCAGACCACAGCAACCTCCCTGAACAAGAACCAGTAACCATCACAGTAGCAGACATCCAAGAAAGAGTTTCAGGTATGACCCTAACCCTAACCGCCTGGATTGATTACAAGAAAGCCTATGACTCAATGCCACACACATGGATCATGGAATGCTTGGAGATGTATAACATCAACAGGACTCTAAGAGCCTTCATTGCAAACTCGATGAGGCAGTGGAAGACCACCCTTGAGGCCAACTTCAAGCCAATTCCATCAAATGTGGGATATACATGTCCCCGCTGCTGTTCTGCATAGGTCTGAACCCCCTCAGCCCCATCAGTCACCTCCTCTACATGGAAGCTGTATGCCAAGAGCGAGAGAGACATTGACTCACTGATCCACACAACCAGGATCTACAGCAATGACATCGGAATGTCATTCGGACTTGAGAAGTGTGGGCGGATGGTGACAAAGAGAGGGAAGGTAGTCCATACAGTAGGGGTCCCACTCCCAGACGGCAGAATAGCAGACATTGAGGACAGCTACAAGTACCTTGGAACAAGCAGCCACAGCCAAATACCTCCAACGAGTAAGGCAAGTCCTAAGGAGTCAGCTCAATGGCAAGAACAAAGTCCAGGCAATCAACAGCTATGCCCTGCCGGTCATCAGATACCCTGTGGGAATAATAAGCTGGCCAAAGGAAGAGATTCAGACCACAGATGTGAAAACACGGAAGCTCCTAACCATGCATGGAGGGTTCCACCCCAAATCCAGCACCCTGAGACTGTACACTAAGCGCAAGGAAGGAGGCAGAGGACTGGTGAGTGTCCGAACCACTGTCCAAGATCCTTGAATACATCAGGAAGATGGCCTCAACGGAGCCTCAAAGCCTCAAAGTGCTCAGTGAATGTCTCAGGCAGTGGAAAACAGAGGACGAGGTGCTGGAGGAACTATCATGGGAGGAAAAGCCCCTACATGGGATGTACCATCGAGAGATGACTGAAGTGGCTGATATCGAGAAATCCTGATGCTTTAGAGAGCACTTACATATTAATATAATGAATAACAGGCTTTTCAGAACATGTCTGAGGTCTAAACCAGAGGTCCCCAACATTAGGGCCGTGGCTCAGAAGTTGGCCGTGGGCTGTTTGGTACTGGGCTGCAGAGGGAAATATAAATATATCTATTTTTTGTTTTATCACTATTTTTTAGTTAACCGTGATTTCCGTGTGTTTTACTTTGAAAAACTCCTACTTCCGCTGCAGGCGTCTTACTGCCACACACTTTATTCCCTCCCTCACTTTTGCCATGTGTCACTGAACTTGGCTGCTAAACCCAGCAAACACGAGTAAAAAACAATCATCACTCCAGAGTTTTAAATGGAGGGGAGAGACCCGACGGGGCAGCAAGGGAAGGGTCTTGTTGCAGGGGTCCCACTGAGTCTACTTTGGTGAGCTGTGTTACATTTATATTACTGTTAGGGCTGGGTATTTAACGCGTTAATTGCGATAAATTAATTACAGGAAAATTAACACATAAAAAAGAACGAATTTAAACAGTATTTGTCAATGACAACACGGAGCTTTTCTCTGTGACCTAGTTTCTGGCGCATGGTAACCAGGGTTGGACATCCACACAGACCGAAACACCAAATGTAATGTAAATGTAATTCCAGCTGTGTTAGATATGAGCTGCCTGTACGAGTGGACTACAGGTAACTGTGGGGTTTCCTCTGAGACCCGCCCCACACATCCAGCGCACAGTGTCACTTCTTTTTCACTTTCAAATGCACTGCTTCAATGTGCCGCTCATCGTATCTCTGACTCGTTGTCACAGCTGACTGACGCACACAGGCAACAGCGGTCCATTAAGTTCAGATACGCGAATGTGAGAGGAGACAGGTCCAGGAGGAGGTCACAGCGGAGCACAGAGGAGAGAGGAGCATCACTCTCCCACGTTATACCATTCAGAGGTAGAGATCAATGCACAGACGCTCAATACTGCCCATGTTTGACCGCGCTGTTAGATTGAAATAAGCCAGAACATACAAATAAGCTCCTATACTATATTTATAACATATAAAATATACCCCCACCCCCCTTCCTTTCCAACCTTGGTCCTGCGAAAAAAGTTGTATGTCCAGTACTGGTCCGTGGGAGAAAAAAGGTTGGGGACCACTGGTCTAAACTACAAGTATAATGTTATAGTAAGCTTCCATGAACACATGATTTATTTACTCTGCAGAGATGTAATGTAAACTATTTGTATTTACATCATGTAATCACAAGAGCTGAGTAAACCACTGTTGGTATGTTAAGTGCCTGGAAAGTGTAAGTAACTTGCAACATCAGACAAGATAGGCCACACTGAAGCAGAGAAAAAAAGGGTGGTGCTGTTTGTTCTTGCTTTGACAGACAGGTGGCGACATAAAGGCAAAGCAAAGCGTGTTTTATTGTTGTTATTGCTCCTGTTTAATTTATTTTCTTTAGCCAGACTTTCTCACGTGTTTAGAAAGAGTTTATGAAGCTCTTAGCGTTTTATGCAGAGACAGCGGTCAGAGACGGCCTGTGTCCATCGATACAGTTCACTTTTTAGAGAAGTCTGCGTGGCCTCAACAAGAAACCAAATATCAGTCTTCATCTCTCCACTCATCATACTTTAAAAGTCTTTATTTTCTCAGTAAAAAGTGTTTGTTTCCTCCTGCTCCCGCTGTCTCGTGTCGAAGTGCACCGTGCTCGTGAAAGCAAAACCAAACTCGTGCACGTAACTCATTAGCACTTGTAAACACAACTGCACACTTTTACAGAAAGATTTCTGTTTTAATGCATGTAGCAGTAATCCATGTAGCAGTAGTAGTAGCAGTAGTAGTAGTAGTAGCAGTAGTACAATAAATAACTTTAAATTCCTTTCTCCTCTGTTCTCATCATTTATTCTTTATTCAGATTGCAGTCCGGCAGTTTGTCAGAGTCCAGCTGTTCTTCTCTGGCCTCAGCTCTGAAGTCCAACCCCTCACATCTGAGAGAACTGAATCTGGGCTGGAACCCAGACCTGAAGGACTCAGGAGTGGAGCATCTGTGTGGTTTTCTGCAGAGTCCAGACTGTCGACTGGAGACTCTGAGGTCAGTTCATTGACTGTTACTGTTACACACTTCACATGTTCCACAGATCCCAGGGCTCTAGAGTGCCACCTCATTTCTCAAAGGTGCGACAAAAAAAAAATCTGAGGTGGCACCGGTGCAACCAGCTGTTCCAGGGAAGAAAAAAAAAGTGTCTGTGACTCTGAATCATTATCAAATACATTCCGCTACACAGTGAAAAACTCCTGTGTTCATATGAATCCAGTCCTGGTTTTCACTTGTACCGTGTTCTGCTTACGCAAGAGGGAGAGCCAGTTTTATAATGATCCAGTCCGTGTTTTGCACTGGTCTGCTTCCGATAAACAACATTTCCATGCCATAAAGTGGTGAGGGGGAGATACAGGAACAGAATCAACAAAGAGTAAGTCATAACAGGAGCACTAAGCGATGAAACTTAATATGAACTTTTGCTAACACTTTGTAATGAGACTAAATCCAGGTAAAGCCAGTAGGTTAGGTAAAGCTGTTTCTGTCAGCTCAAGTTATGTCAGAAATCACAGCAGCATCAGGTCTAACTCTGCTGTCAGCCCCACAGCAGCTCAATAATAACTTTACTTTATCTGTGAACAATACGTTTACTTTATCTGTGAACAATATGTTTACTTTATATGTAAACAAGTTTACTTTATATGTGAACAAGTAGTTTATGTTATCTGTAAACAATGCATTTACCTTATCTGTAAACAAGTTTACTTTTTCTGTAAACAATAAGTAGCCTACACTATTACTTATTAGAGAGGGAGAGGAAGGTTAGGCTCCTGTCTCTGAGTCCTGCTTTTATTCTGAGGGACCACTGTGTAATTGTATAAGTAGTAGTAGAAGTAGCAGTAGTAGTAGTAGTAGTTAAAGAAGTAGTAGTAATAGTAGTTAGTAGTAGTAGAAAAAGTAGTAGAAGCATAAGTAACAGTAGTAGTAGTATTAGAAGCAGTACAATAAATCCAGTTAAATACTTTTTTCATCTGTCCTCATCATTTATTCTTTATTCAGATTGTTCAGGTGCAGTTTGTCAGAGTCCAGCTGTTCTTCTCTGGTCTCAGCTCTGAAGTCCAACCCCTCACATCTGAGATACCTGGATCTGGACTGGAACCCAGACCTGAAGGACTCAGGAGTGGAGCATCTGTGTGGTTTTCTGCAGACTGTCGACTGGAGATTCTGGGGTCAGTTCACTGTCTGTTACTTTTTATAATTTATGTTTTTATTTATTTCAGGGACAGTGCATATTAATAGACATTTCTGTAAATATGCCAGAGTTAGCCAAAAAGCTTTTTTTCATCTGCAGTCCCTGGACAGATGTAAAAGTCATCATAAAAACAAGAAGAGAAAAATGACACAACTACAAGAGATTACATTACAATCAGTAAAAAGTACTGTGCTAAAATGTTCCAACAGAAACACAACAGACCAACAAACAGACTCAACATGAGACAAATGACAAAGACAAAAGCACAAACACACAGGCAGGACGCCAGCAGGGGGCAGCAGAGCAGGTCTTAGTGTTGTCCATGAAGCATTTTTTTAACTGGATCTTAAACGTATTGTATGTGTTCAGGTTTCTGATTGTAATGGGGCTGATATTCCACTCAGCAGCAGCTCCAACACAAAAAACATTTTAACCAAATGAAGTCTTTCTGAAGGCAATAATACAGTCCCCTCTCGCTGCACCTCTGGTTCTGCTGTGCTCAGCTGTCCAGATGTTAATAAACTGGCTAAGTGGAGGGGATGATAGACCATGAATAATCTTGTATAGGAGACATAAATCTGAATACTTGACTATGTTTTCCCAGCTAAGTATCCTGTGTTTTTGCAATATTGGACAATAATGAAAAGTGTTTGGTTTCCTGTCCAGAGTTTTTACTGTTCATCTGTAGAGTGATTGTAGAGGTTTTAAAGATATAGCAGTAGCCTGTGACCAAACGGGTAAACAGTATGTGATATGGGACAAAATCATAGAATGCGGATATTGTGGCACGATTAGGGGTTAAACCCAAAATACACTCACCGGCCACTTCATTAGGCACACCTGTTCAACTGCTCATTAACACAAATTTCTAATCAGCCAATCACATGGCAGCAACTCAATGCATTTAGGCTGTAGCCATGATCAAGACGATCTGCTGCAGTTCAAAGCCAGCATCAGGGGAACAAAGGTGATTTAAGTGACTTTGAACATGGCATGGTTGTTGGTGCCAAACGGACTGGTCTGAGTATTTCAGAAACTACTGATCTACTGGGATTTTCAACCATCTCTAGGGTTTACAGAGAATGGTCTGAAAAAGAGAAACTATCCAGTGAGCGGCAGTTCTGTGGGCGAAAATGCCTTGTTGATGCCAGAGGTCAGAGGAGAAAGGCCAGACTGGTTCGAACTGATAGAAAGGCAACAGTAACTCAACCACTTGTTACAACCGAGGTATGCAGAAGAGCATCTCTGAACACACAACACGTCCAACCTCGAGGAAGATGGGCTACAGCAGCAGAAGACCACACCGGGTGCCACTCCTGTCAGCTAAGAACAGGAAACTGAGGCTACAGTTCGCACAGGCTCACCAAAATTGGACGATTGAAGATTGGAAAAAAGTTGCCTGGTCTGATGAGTCTCGATTTCTGCTGTGACATTCGGATGGTAGGGTCAGAATTTGGCGTCAACAACATGAAAGCATGGAACCATCCTGCCTTGTATCAATGGTTCAGGCTGCTGGTGGTGGTGTAATGGTGTGGGGGATATTTTCTTGGCATACTTTGGGCCCCTTAGTACCAATTGAGCATTGTTGCAACGCCACAGCCTACCTGAGTATTGTTGCTGACCATGTCCATCCCTTTATGACCACAGTGTACCCTTCTTCTGATGGCTACTTCCAGCAGGATAACGCACCATGTCATAAAGCTTGAATCATCTCAGACTGGTTTTTTGAACATGACAATGAGTTCACTGTACTCAAATGGCCTCCACAGTCACCAGATCTCAATCCAATAGAGCACCTTTGGGATGTGGTGGAACAGGAGATTCGCATCATGGATGTGCAGCCGACAAATCTGCAGCTGCATGATGCTATCATGTCAATATGGACAAAACTCTCTGAGGAATGTTTCCAGTATTTTGTTGAATCTATGCCATGAAGGATTAAGGCAGGTCTGAAGGCAGAAGGGTGTCCAACCCGGTATTAGCAAGGTGTACCTAATAAAGTGACCGGTGAGTGTATATATGCCAGCCAGTTTATAGTAGCAATGCCACCCTGGTCTATGGTTCCAGGGAAAACCTAAATTTAACCCAGCACAAGTCAAAAGGGACACAGGTGAGCAACTGATTGGAGCAGAGACACAAATCAATTTACATTAGTTTTATTAATCCTTCCAGTTAGTCTTAGTTTAAGGCATACAAAATTCTTTATTAATTCTGTTTACTAAATAGCTAAAACTCACTCCCATTCACATCAAAACACACACGTCACTAAAATACATCAGTATGCCAAACAATATTCAGAAACTCAGTTCAGTTCCTTGTGAATGCCCTACGGCTGCTCACCACCAAGCCGCAACCCAAAGACACAACCCCTGGGAGACACATTGATTAGTTTATGGTTTACTTCCAAAGTTGATGGGGAACTATTTAGAGGTTTCAGTCTCTAGAGGGCGCTCCAGTATCAAGAACAGTAAAACAGTCTTTGTCCTTAGAGAGACGCTGTCGACGTTAAATGGGTGTGAGACGTCAAAACAAATAAGTTCATAGTAGAAATAGCCAGAAGAAAGGGGAGGCTGGATACAGGACCCTATAGGATAATACACTGAATGTTAGGTGGCATACAGTGGCATGAAAAATTATCTGAAACCTTTGGAATTTCTCACATTTCTGCATAAAATCACCATCAAATGTGATCTGATCTTTGTCAAAATCACACAAATGAAAAAACAGTGTCTGCTTTAACTAAAACCACCCAAACATTTGTAGGTTTTCATATTTTTAATGAGGATAACATGCAAACAATGACAGAAGGGGGAGGAATAAGTAACTGAACCATCACATTTAAGATCTGGTTGCCCCCCCTTTGGCAGCAATAACTTCAACCAGACGCTTCCTGTAGTTGCAGATCAGTCTGGCACATTGATGAGGATCAATCTTGGACCATTCCTCTTTACAAAACTGCTGCAGTTCAGTCAGATTCCTGGGATGTCTGGCATGAATCGCTGTCTTGAGGTCATGCCACAGCATCTCAATGGGGTTCAAGTCAGGACTTTGACTGGGCCACTCCAGAACGTGTATTTTGTTCTTCTGAAACCATTGTGAAGTTCATTTACTTCTGTGTTTTGAGTCATTGTCCTGTTGCAGCATCCATCCTCCTTTTAGCTTCAACTGTCTGACAGACGGCCTCAGCTTTTCCTGTAAAACATCCTGATAAACTTTTGAATTCATTTTTCCATTAACCCTCTGGGCACCCTAAAAATGGACATACACTTGTTACCTTAGGGACCCGTTTGGGACCTCTCATAAAATACAAATATTAATTTTTTTTTTTTACTTTTTTCGCATGAAATCCTTTCTACTACTTCATCCCTAACTATAGATATGAAGTTTATTTTCATTTATTAATAATTTATATGTTTATAACTTTTTTAGATGACGAAAACACAAAATTTGCCATATTATACAAAAATGAGTTGCAGAGTCCATCACTTGGGGTGAAGTTGTTAGAGCCTTGACTAAGTCAATAATTAATAACAACATTGGTTTTGATACACTTTTATTTTTGGAGCAAGGACAGATTATTGATAAAACTTACACTCGTTACCTTAGGGACCCGTTTGGGACCTCTCATAAAATAGCTATAAAAATGTCAAATATTAATATATTTTTTTTACTTTTTTCGCATGAAATCCTTTCTACTACTTCAGCCCTAACCATAGATATTAAGTTTATTTTCATTTATTAATAATTTATATGTTTTTATGGCCTTTTTGGCATCAAAAACCCAACTTTTTTAGATGGCAAAAACACAAAATATGCCCTATTATCCAAAAAATGAGTTGCAGAGTGGATCACTTGGGGTAAAGTTATTAGAGCCTTGACTAAGTCAATAATTAATAACAACATTGGTTTTGATGCATTTTTATTTTTGGAGCAAAGACAGGTTTTTGTAAAAACTTACACTTATTACCTTAAGTACGCATTTGGGCCCATTGACTTCCATTATAATGACAGATTTTTGACATACTGTAATCCTGACACATTATAATATTTTTTTCACGAAAACCTAATAAATCTAAGCCTTTACTTTCAAAATAAAGGGAAATTAGGTTTTTGGTCAGATTGACCCCCTAAACCACCAGGGGCAGCAGAGCTTGATTTTATACATTTTCAATGGAATTCTGTTGTTCTACCTTGCAAAATGCATGGGAATAAAAACACTAAACAGCAATAAATTGGTCTTGGTGTGTTAGGATCGATGTAACAGAGCGGTGGGAGTGTGGCTGAGAATATATTTTGTTCATGAGGTCATGAGGGAGTCTGTGAAACTCAAGTATTCAAAGCCAAATGGACTTTGTTGATAAACAAGTGGAGTCAGTGTACCTGAGAATACTCTTCTGTGTTTGTGTGGGTCTGTGTGAGATTCCAGTGATCAGAGTCAAACAGGCTGTTGACATTTTTGTTCTTGACCCAGAGAGAGCCTCCTCTCTCTCATTGGACCTTGGTACAGCAGGTTTCTGCTGAAGTCTGTCAGTCAGAATCATTTCTTTTCAGACAGAGGCAGGAGTGATGTTTCTTTCCTCATTTATTTCCTTGTCATGTTTTAACTGACACCAGCAGTTTTCTTCAGAAGTGTCACCTGACTGCTGTGACGTGTCTTTATCAGCTGTGGTCAGCCTGAAGGACCTGACCACGCCCCCTGCTGGTCTCTCAGACTGACCCTGATGCCCTGTGGTCTCTGGAGAAAAGTGTCCCAGGTCTGAGAGAGCATCAACTTCAGCTGGATCCTCTCAATGTAGAGGAGCAGGAGCTCTACTCCAAGCTTCCTCCAGGTGACCGAACTTCTCACCCTTTCTCATGGTCTCAGGGAGCACCCAGCCACCCTGCAGGGTCTCTTCAAAAGATCAAATATGGCCGAATTCAAGTTTTCCTGCTCTGCCTTTTCTTTCCTTGTTCTTGTGAGTCTTCCTGCTTTACCCCTTTTGCATTACTTCTGGTGTTTAGGTTTTTTTTGTGCAAATATTGGAATTTCACACTGTTTCACCTATATACTCTTTTTTTGCATCGTTTCCATGGTATTTTTTGGATCAAAGAGGCAGCTGAAATCAGGAAGCAGGGATTAGACACCACTGACCAGGATGAGGGAGCGCTGATGCTCTCTCAGACCTGGGACACTTTTCTACAGAAACCAAACAGTGTCAGGGGGCGTGGTCAGGCTGATAGACCAGCAGGGGGCGTGGTCAGGTCCTTCAGGCTGACCACCCACAGCTGATAAAGACATGTCACAGCAGTCAGGTGACACTTCTGACGAAGACTGTTGGTGTCAGTTGAAACATGACAAGGTAAAGGAAACATCACTCCTGCCTCTGTCTGAAAAGAAATGATTCCATCTGACTGACAGACTTCAGCAGAAACCTGCTGTACCAAGGTCCCATGAGAGAGAGGAGGCTCTCTCTGGGTTAAGAACAAAAATGTCAACAGCCTGTTTGACTCTGATCACTTGAATCTCACACAGACACACACACACAGAAGAGTATTCTCAGGTAAACTGACTCCACTTGTTTATAAACAGAGCTCATTTGGCCTTTTTATACTTGAGTTTCACAGACTCCCTCATGACCACACAAACAAAATATATTCTGAGCCACACTCCCACCGCTCTGTTACATCAATCCTAACACACCAAAACCAATTTTTTGGTGTTCAGTGTTTTTATTCCCATGCATTTTGCAAGGTAGAAGAAAAACAGCCCTCCATTGAAACTGTCTGTAATAAAGCTCTGCTGCCCCTGGTGGTTTAGGGGTCAATCTGACCAAAAACACAATTTCCCTTTATTTTGAAGGTAAAGGCTTAGATTTATTAGGTTTTCATGAAAAAAGTATTATAATATGTCAAGATTGCAGGATGTCAAAAATCAGTGGTTATAATGGAAGTCAATGGGCCCAAACACGTACTTAAGGTTATGAGTGTATGTAAAGTGCATATCTCCTGTTCTATACAGCTTAGAACAGAGGGGGTCATGGCATTTTAAACACCAAGTAAAAAAAAATATTTTATAAGTTTCACACCAACAGCTTTTAAACTGACTGATTTATTGAGGATAAAAAAAACAGCAAAAAGTACGCGTTTGGACCCTAAGGTGCCCAGAGGGTTAATGATTGCAAGTTGTCCAGACCCTGAGGCAGCAAAGCAGCCCCAAACCATGATGCTACCTCCACCATGCTTCACGGTGGGGATGAGGTGTTGATGTTGGTGACCTGTTCCATTTTTCCTCTACACATGACGTTGTGTGTTCCTCCCAAACAATTCAACTTTCTTTTCATCAGTTCACAAATATTTTGCCAGAAGTTCTGTGGAGTGTCCAAGTGCCTTTTTGCGAACATTAAACATGCAGCAATGTTTTTTTTAGACAGCAGTGGGTTCCTCCGTGGAGTCCTCCCATGGACACCATTCTTGGCCAGTGTTTTACATAAAGTCGATGAATGCACATATATTGGACTGTGCCAGTGACTTCTGTAAGTCTTTAGCAGACACTCTAGGGTTCTTTTTTTTTACCTCTCTGAGCATTCTGCACTAAACTCTTGTTGTCTTTCTTACCAGGTGTGTGTTTTATAGTGGGCAGGGCAGCTTTAAGCCACTCCTCAGTGATTGGACACACCCCTGACTTAAATTGTTTGGTAAAAATTGGTATTAATTGCTCTCAAGGTCTCCTTAGGCAGAAGTTTCAGTTACTTATTCCTCCCCCTTCTGTCATTGTTTGCATGTTATCCTCATTAAAAATATGAAAACCTATAAATGTTTGGGTGGTTTTAGTTAAAGCAGACACTGTTTTTTCATTTGTGTGATTTTGACAAAGATCAGATCACATTTGATGGTGATTTTATGCAGAAATGTGAGAAATTCCAAAAGGTTCAGATACTTTTTCATGCCACTGTAGTATGTGGCACAGGTTTCAGAGCACAGTAAAAATGTACCGTGAATAGAAAGGACTTGACGTGCCGCTCGCGGGGCCCTCACTTCTGAGACGCACTTTGCAGCGCTTTACGTCGAATGCTGACACCCCCACACCAACAACCCACAGGAGCGACAGGTAGAGCACACACAGGTAACACTGGAGGCGGGACTTCAATACAAGTGTCTGCATGCTACAAACAACAGCGTGTTAGCCAATCTCCGAAACACTAACAAACAACAATCTCACCAAAGATGCACACGGCGGTTGTATGTGTCACATGCTTTGGCTTTACGCCTTATGAATGGGCAACTTGGACGCACATTTGGCCCAGTGCGGCTCACAACAGCCGTAGCTCCAACAACACATGACGTCAGAGGCGAAAAGAGGACAGAGTGGGGCATGAGACCCCCTCCCTCTTATAGACTACCACCCTGACATGATTGGTTAACCAGCGGATGTGCGGGCGTATCACCACTCATATATATTTTTGCTGCTTGTGTTGACATTTGATGACAAATAATCAAAAAATTAAAAATCAGATGTTCCACAGCTCCCAGGGCGCTAGAGTGCGAACTCATTTCTCAATGGTGCAGCTAAAAAAAATCAGAGGTTGCACCGCTGCAACCAACTGTTCCAGGAAAAAAAAAAAACAAGATTCTCCTCCTGTCTCTGAGTCCCGCTCCTGCCTGTTTTTTATAAAGCCCAGTGTGGAGATTTAGACCCAGAAATGAAAAGGGACCACATACTGTGGGACATACCTGGTGTGTGGGACATAAAGTTCTAATAAAAGTTTTGTGGGGAAGGACCCTCCCCTGAAATAATGTCCAACTCCTAAAGGACATGTTCATAAGATGCTTAACAGCTCTATAACACATTTTGAAGCTTATTCAAATGAAAATACAACTGTCCTCTGCTATCTCCCCCTGACCTTTCTTGGAGAATTGTTCTTCCAATAAAGAACTTTATGTTGACCAGATTGTTAGTTAATCAGATACAAGTCAATATTGCCCATATGGACAGTGATTTAAAAAAAAAAAGTGAACCTGTAAAACTGCAGTGTTAAATGTGATGTGGTTGAAAAATTTTTTAAAAAGTGAGGCGCAGCAGTGCAACCAGGACAAAAAGTTAGTCTAGAGCCCTGGCTTCACCTCAGTCATGAACACAACTACATCTATAAAAGGGAGGACATCTGTGCAGCACACACTGTTGTTGATGAAGCAGAGAAAATGCAAATCAAAACATGAATGAAAAACCTTCACAATATAGTGATAGTAGTAGTAGTAGTAGTAGTAGTAGTAGTAGTAGTAGTATTAACATTAGCATTAGCAGTAGTAGTAGTAGTGCAATAAATATATTTAAATACTTTTCTCATCTTTTCTCATCATTTATCCTTTATTCAGATTGTGTCACTGCAGTTTGTCAGAGTCCAGCTGTTCTTCTCTGGCCTCAGCTCTGAAGTCCAACCCCTCACATCTGAAACATCTGGATCTGGACTGGAACCCAGACCTGAAGGAGTCAGATGTTCAGGAGCTGCTTGAACTCAAACAGAGTCCTCACTGTCGACTGGAGGAACTACAGTGAGTACAGTGTGTAGCGAGTATAGTGTGTGGCGAGTATCGTGGATAGCGAGTATAGTGTGTAGTGAGTATAGTGTGTAGTGAGTACAAGTTTGAAGTCATCTGTTCCAACCTGGCCCTGTTTGGTCCCAGGACTCCAAAAACTTTCTGGACAAGCCTCAGACGGAATTTTTTGCGTGTAAAAAAAGTAGCGCTACAGTTGCATACAGAGTTATGAAATTTGGAACAAAAAATGTTAACATTATGAGGAGCATAGCAAAATAACATCTTTACATTATTATCTTTTTCTGTTTCCAAATACTGAACAATTTATTGGCAAAAATGACAAATTCTCCTTGAGACCATTCCACAGGAAAACTACAGATTGAAAGAAAAAAAAATCCCACTTAACAAAAACATTAAGTGGGATTTTCTTTGCTTCAAACTTGGCACAGCCATTGTCCACAAACCAAATATTATGTCAGAAATTATGTGTCAGAAAACCACGTATGGACCCAAAAGCGCATTGGGGATAATTAATGTTTGTGGTGTTAAAATGTTGTACTGTCCCACACATCAGGATCAGGTCAACCTAGTGATGGGCGAAATGAAACGGGCGTTTCGGCACAGTTTCAAACTTCGAAACAGTGCTCCAAAACGCGAGTCAAAATGCTTGTCACGTGACGTAGGTGGTTCATGAAGCTTGTCACGTGACTCAGACGGTTCATGAACCGCAGTAGTTTCGCGAGTGTTTCACTGGGGGCCTTCGGCTCGAACATGGGTTTGACTGACAGGGTTTTCAACGAACCACAGAGCAGCACGAGCTGTCTCAACCCACTCCCAAAAGGTTTAAAAGAGAAGTTAGTGCGTCTATCCTTTTGGGTTTGTGAGAGGCGAGAGATATTCGTGATTCTGATGGCGAGTTTGATAGTGATTTTGACAGTGATCTTTGATCTAGTAGTTAGTTAGTCGGTCAGGTATTTTGTTAGGAGTTTGTTACAACTTAGTTAGGTTCTGTAAATGTACACAGACACAGAGTTAGCACAGTAACATTCAAATAGACACACAGCATTACAGCAGATGCCACTGTCGAAGTAAAGAAGTACTTACAAGATAACTTTCTTCCTCGGACTGATGACCCTTTGCTCTATTGGAAAGACATGGCTGTCATATATCCACATTTATATATATTGTCAAAAGAATTCTTATGTATACCAGCAACCAGTGTCCCATGTGAAAGAGTTTTTTCAAAAGCTGGAGAAGTAATCAGCAAAAAAAGGAATAGATTGAATCCTTCCACTGCAGAAAAAAAAATATTTTTGAATAAAAATCTTGAGATGTGAACCACAAATATTTCGGGTTTTTTTTGTTTTTATTCAAGATTTAACATTCAATAATTTCCTCTTATTGTTACGGTAACATAGAAACTACTTTGGAGCATCCATCAATGACACACACATAGATGTGAACTTATTTTATTAGAAATTAAACTATAAAGAAATGCATCCTTCCACTGTCAAAAAATATTTTATAGAGTTGTGAACAAAAAACATTTAACAGTGTTTATTGAACTGTAGGGTACATATATAAAAATATATACACTGAACTAAGACAAAGATTAAGAGTAATAACTCCGCATTGGTACCAGTTAGCCTTGCGCTAACGTGCAGATTAAAACACCTAAACTAATGTCTTAAGAGGGAAGGATTGACCAGGAGGGACTCAGTTTAATAGATAAAGACCAACAAACTCAACTTAATTTAGATTAAGTATAACGTTTATTTACACAATAAGGTGGAATAGTGTACTGCGGCACAGGTAAATATCGAAAGGAATGTAATTATGAACAGAACCGTTATGCAGAATTATTGATTAACTAATGATGAATTGCAGTGGAGTAAGTAATAAATTGACTTATTAAATTATTGGAAATTTAGGAATAAGGGAGTAGACTCTGAGACTATAAGTGCCAATTCTGTATCATACATAACCACACTGATCTTACGGCGCTCGGTGCAGGAGGGGAAGGTGGTGACGACAGCCAGCCTCCGGTTTCAGCCAGGGGCTCGGATGTTGTTCTTTGTCCTTTAGAGCCGCGGGGTGTAGCAGGGCTGGTGTTCCCGGCTCCAAACAGCGGGTCGTGGTGTGTCCTCCAAGCTCCACAGCCAGTCGCCAGGTGTCCCGTTATGTTGAACAGGAGCGTGATGCCGCTCAGGGAGAGTTTAGCTGTTGTCAGCGTAAGGCAGCGTCAAAGTCTCAGAGTATGGCAAATGTCCCTTTTAATGCCAAATGAAAAATTCAATAAAAATCCTTTCACAGCGATTCGAAACTTTAGAAGTATAACTTCTTAAATTAGCTGCTTTGGTCAAGGCAGCGGTTGTTAAAACTTGCGGATGTTGCGCGGCGCGAGGCTTTTCAAAATAAACTACAAAAATGATACTCGAACAAAAGTTTGGCTGACTTATTGTGAAAAGATGTTATCACCGGCAAGGTGAACTTAACGCAACAAAAATGACGAGAAGAAAAGAAAAATTAAACTTAAAAGACGAAGGAGAGACGGAGACGAGACAAAGACAAGACGAAGACTAAAAACTGGACTGAACTGAGGAATGTGGGCCGCACCCCAAGATAAGACTGGAGTAAAAGGGGTGTCCCTGGTTCTTCCCTCTGACCTGATAGTGGAGAGGGCTCAAATTACCTCTGCTAGACACAAAGTAAATGTCATAAAAAGAAATGTGTCTTACTCCACTTCAATTTACGTACCTTTAAAACACATGTTATATTTAACAGTTTGCACAAAACATAGCTATGACATTTTCCTGTAAAGTAACATGTTAATGCATATAAAGTCTTTTAAACAGATGAAATGTGTCAGGCCTCTGGTTCTTATCAGAGAAGAGAGGAGGCCTCTTCTGGCATTATTATTGGTCTGCAGTTTGTAAAGGACAGATTTATGTCTTTGTTTTGCATCCTTGGTGGGTAAGCGCAGACTTCTCGTCTCCTAAAGGAATGTCCATTTTTGATAGAATTTGAGCAGTGGCCCAGGTCTCCTACATATCCCCCCTGTTGGCTTGAAGGGCTCAGGGAAAGGACTTCAGGCCAATCTCCAGGAATCCAGGAGTCAGCTGCTGAATTAACACACAGTGGTTATGATAACAGAGTTGGCGTCATTAAACTAGGTTGGGAACCATGGGGCCTAAGGCAGTATGGAGGTCTAACTCCTTTATGGGTTTTTATGGTTTTAATTAAACAAGGACCTAAGGTTGGTCATTACTTAGGCTAAGAGGGATATAACACTAAATTTCTCATAGAGTTGATCTGTGTTATCCTTTATTATGAAAGAAGTATACAACCTACTGTGAAACTGAATAAGACGCACAGAGAAAATATAACATTTCGAAGTGTTATTTAATTAGACCTATGCAGGTTGCAAGATATAGTTAAGAATTCACGTTTGATTATATAGAATGATAAAACATTTGTGGGTTTCTCATATAATGCGTGAAGTCATAACTAATTAATTTTCTAAACTAAGTATTACTATGTAACATTGAAACTATGTGACTAAACTGAAGCTCATGCATGCAATAGTAATACAAACAAAAATAAGAGAAAATTGGTTTTCTCTAGAGGGCGTCAGTCCTCTCAAAGGCAACCTTGTTTGGGTTCTGGGATTTTATTTTGTACCTCGTGTATTACAAATTTTGTTTGCTTGGCTGACAAAATTTTGGGAGTTGAAAATGGCTCTGAGGCTGTCTGTTTGACTGAACTTCTGCCATTGCTTCAGCTTTGAGAAAATGTCTGCTTCTGCATGTTTACATTTCCTGTTTAGCTGGTACCTTGTACTGAGTTTAGGCAATGGTAGCTAGTTGCAGCTCAAAACCAGTTTGTAAAGGACTCGGATGGTTCTATTTTAGTTTTGTATTAGAGTGAAAGAGTTAGTGGACACAGAGAGGAGGGGTTAGAGGTTATTTACCCCCCTGAGGTGTAGTTGTGTAGGAGGCAAGCTCTCCTAGCTGTGGGTTAGTAGATTAGCGTGAGCAGACTGAGTAGCCTTTGATGTATTTTGCCACATCTTTCTGCATATGTGGCCGGTAGGCCATATGTCGCAATGCCTGGTGTGTTGCTTTAATGCATTTGTGGCCTGACGCCGGAGTGTCATGTGCGTGCATTGGCGTGACCCCCCTGCGAGTCGGAGGCATCATGAACACAGGTGAAGTGTGTGCACCCGAGTCGTGAGCAAGCAAGTCATGACAGAGGCGAGGCAGGGCCGTAACAGTGCAAAGACGGTTTGAAGGCGGGTCGGAGGCATCAATGGCATCCGAGGTGAAGAGAGAGAAAGGATCAGAAAGATGGAGTGGCAGGTTGCTAATATGTGAATTGGAGACCTGAGAGGCAGTAAAATCAGGTGGCGCCGAAGCCGTTTCAGCAGAAGTGGAGTCTGCCGGAGCAGACGCAGCTGCAGAACCAGTGGCTGCAAAAGCAGAAGGGGTGGGTTGGGCGGGAAGGGGCGCCAAGATGGTGGACAGCTCCGGGCCAATGGCAGGTTTGTCAGTCTGTGGAGCTATGACCATGCAGTCAGCCTGGGTGTTTCCCAGGGTTGCACCAGTGAGATTCTGTGGGCATTGAGTCTCCAGAGGAGGAGCTAGAGCACAGAAGGAGTTGTCCTTTGAACTCAAAGAGTCATGTTCTGGACTTGGTGCAGTGGTTAAAGATTGTGCTGGGGTGGCATCAAGGGCATAGCAGTGAGGGTTGGAGGGAAAGATGGGAAAAGAGAAAGGCAGAGGTTCGCGAACCTGTGCCCAGATTTTCAATTTCTGAAAATCAATAAGTGGCTCAAAGCGATTTAGAAGGTCCATGCCGACAAGGAAAGGAACTGTATCAATTGGTGACACATACACTGGATGAATCAGTGTCATTGGTCCAATAGTCAGTTGCACTAAGGCCATCTCTGTGAGAGTGGTAAAGCAATCTGAGTATGGTTGGACTTCAAGGGAGCAGGGGCAAGACTTCAGGTCTTGATGTGAGCGTTGTGTCGCTGCTTGTAAAGTTTTGAAAAGACTGGCTGACATCAGAGTGACGTCTGCAGCCGTATCTAGAAGTGCGTCATGGACCAGCTTGTCTTCCAGTGTGACTGGGAGATAGCGTTTACGAGCTACTCCTTTTTCAGAGATGTTGCACAAGAATTGCCGAAATGGTGGTTCATATTTAATGATTGAAGGGTCATCGTTGCATAGGTCAGTGGCGGGACTCACCTGCACCACCGTGACAGTGCTAGGCGACGTTGAGTCATCTTCTTTCCTGTCAGGTGTGAGAGCAGTATGTTGGGCCACTGGGTCATAGGCCGGGGCCAAGTTTGGTTTTGGTCCTTCAGCCTCTAAGTAGAGGTTTTTATTTGACCCTTCTCTGTGATGAGATTTAGGTTCCTTGTGGCCTTTTGGATTCACAGAGGTCAAAGTGAAAAGGTCAGCCTTACTTTTATTTTTCTTACACGCTTGAAGTAAGATTCGTTGGATTGTTTCTATATCCTCTTCGCTAAGTTCCAATGAACTGTCTGAGTCTATTGGGTCCTTAGCCTGAGTGTCTGGTTTAGTCTGGGCCTGCTTACCAGACTCAGGCTCTTGTCCTGAGTCTTCTCTTCTTTGAGGCCATTTCTTTGGACTGTTTTGGCTCGGTGGGAATTGGTCTCGAGCCCGATAATAATTTCCTTCTTTTTCTTTGCGAAAGTTGTGGGGACCCCCCTGATTTGAGTGATGTCTGGCCCGAGGTTTATTGTTGGGCCAAGAATCTCGTTCAGAGTATGACTGATAGTCATTTGTCCCTGACCATGTCTGGTTTCGATTCTGATAGTTTCTTCCTTTGAATGGTTTTGTTTTCCTTTCATGTCTGGTAGAATGAAAGGAGTGACTTCCCACATTTTTGTGGTTGTAGCCAGACGTTCCTTCCAATTCTGAAGACTGCGACACAGTGAAGACTGATGGGAGTTCTTCAGATTTGGTCATTGTAGATTTCTGTTTTGTAAAGGCTCTCACAGCTAGCTCCCGAAGCTGGCGGCTAGTCTGTGTGAGTGGGCATGCTGCAACACCAAGATGGCGGCTCGTAGTAGAGTGGAGGTTTTGAACAAAAAGGGTTTTGAAGTTTTTATCCTCCTCCATGTCTGGTTCATTACGTGAGCCAAAGTAAGCCCTTCGTAAGCGATGGTAATAAGCTTGAGGGGTCTCTTGGTGTGCTTGTTTCACTGCTAGAGCAGCTGTCAGACCCGAAGTGATGGTAGCATCTGAATACTCTTCGATGAGTGACTGACGAAGGAGCTCATAGTCTTTGCGGACATAAGCAGGTTGACGTTCAATAAAACTGCTAACGTCGCGACTTGACGTTAGTTTGATTAGAAAGATCCAATCTTCTAAAGATGCGTCTGGGATCCTGTCTAAGTAGAAGTCAATGTCTCTAAGATAGGTACTGGTATCATTAGCGCCACCAGGTTGAGGTTCAAAGCGCAAAATGTGTCGAGCTATTTTGTCGAAATCCCGGTCTGACGGGCCATAGCTGCTGTACCTACCTGGAGAAGGTCTTGGCAGTGTCAGAGCTGTATCTCTGTAACCCGAACGTAGTCTGTCAGAGTCTCTGTAGTCTGAGCGAAGTCTGTCAGAATCTCTGTAGTCCAAGCAAAGTCTGTCAGAGTCTCTGTAGTCCGAGCGTGGTCTGTCAGAGTCTCCATAGTGTGTGCGTCTGTCCGTCTCACTGAAGTGTAACTTTCTAGGAGTAAACGCTGGAGTTGTTAGTGGCGAGGAGGGACCCTCTTTCTGTCTTTGTGAGTCCACCAAAGACATTTTAATTGAGTTGACTTCGGCTCTAAGCGCTTTGTTTTCTTCTTGGATGCGTGTAGCTTCACGTTGATGTTGATTGGTACTACGCACCAGTAAATCTTCTGTATGTTTGAGTCGAAAGTGCATCAAGATGGCCATTTGACCAAGCCAGCGGGTCAGCTCTTCTTCCTTTAGCAGCGTAGTTAGGCCTATACTTACCAGAGAGGCCATCGAGGGTTCGAGTTCAGAGGGAGCTGTCCTCTGAATTTCACTCATGTAGTTGGGCAGTAACTTCTCAGTTACTTCTCCGAGAACTGTATCCAGATGAGCAAGAGCGTCTATCTGAGCAGACTCATCATGTGAGGTTGGGTTTTCCATGTTTGTTTACAGTTGTGAAACAAACAAAATGAGAAGAGAAGAATTATTATTTGTTAAAGGAGAATTTCCTTTAAAATGTGTTGGTTATGTGTCGCGCAGTATTGAAATACTGCGGTTTTGTTTGGCTAGCCTTAAACTGAGTGAAGTAAGGCTGTAGTGAAATGAGTGTTTTGTTTTATTGTTGTTATTATTTGGTAATTAAATAGTGAGAGGAGAAAATGAGTTAATAACAGTAGCAATCCTTGCAGTTCAGTGTTAATCAGATCAGTAATCAATTAACAGTGGTGTAGAACAAGGTTACTAAATGTTATTAGTGAGTGAGTAGGGCCTGGTATTGTAACAGCAGTCATGCAAAAAACAGTTGTCAGTCAGGTGAGGTGCAGAGGTACAAAACTTTTCAGCAAAGCAAATGAAACCAAAGCAGCTCAAAGTGACAAGCATTAGTGTTAGCACTTGTTGTTTGAGGCTATAAGTGTTAAACATCAGCATGTGAGACTCAAGTTACACATCATACACAAGGCCAAAGCTGGACATTGCAGTGTAATGACATCAAAGTTACAATATGCAGAGTCGGAGGTTAATCAGGTGATTAGCAAATTGAAGTTATAGCAATGAGTCAAAATAGAGCAATTTAGCAGCAGCAGGATTTACCAGCACTGCAGATAATGGGCAGGGAAGATACAACTTTAATTTAAATTGCAGCTGAAATTGACTGAAATGGCTAAGTCAATTAGTTAAATGTCATTGTATTGTTTGTAGATTAAGGAAAGAATTTTGAATCAGTGTTTAAACATTGATTTTGCTCTAATTATGAATAAAACGCTAATTTGTTAGACTATTTTTATTCAGTTGGGTTTTCCTTGCGGTTACTCAAAGTACCCACTAGATGGAGCCAAGGCTCGTACAAACAATTTGCTTAGCCCTTCCCTTTGGTGGGAGGGCGTCATACGTCATTAGACGCGTCACGCGTCTAGGTCCGCCTTGTTGAGGTGGGCCCGTGTTGAGCCAAAATGTCGTCAGTTTCTCTGACTTCGGCCTGAGCAACAAGTTGCAAAACTTCACTTAACGGAACTTTTAGCAGTTCTTCAGAGAGAACACAAAGCAACAGGTCGTCCTGTAGCAGACAATTCACTCCACTAGAGCAATGGGAGCAGTTCACAAGTCTTTACAGACAGCTTGAGGCAAACTATTTTAGCTTAGCCTAGCTTAGCACTTAGCGTGCTGCGGTTAATTCAAGTGTTCAGATTCCGGGCCCGGGTTTATCCGGTTATATCTGAATTAATCGGGGAATCAACTCCGGAATCTCGCGAAGTTAATTTTTCTCACCGATATAAGAGACGAAATCAAACTCTGGCTCAGCGCAGCAGTAAAACGTCTTAAGGCCTTTTAACAATTAAAATGTTCGCTATGGGTGATTTCTACCACATAGACTTAATTACATGGATCCGTACGTTAGCATTAGCATTAGCAGCGCGCATTGGTCTTTTCACAGTCACCAAGCATCAAGCATCACAGCAGTAAACAGCGCATTAAACATCCCAGCCAAACAACGCCTTTGATTTGTATTTACCTATTTTTAGTGTTTGGTTGATCTTGATCTATTAACCAAGTTTCGCTGGTCCCTGTTCGGGCGCCAAATACTGTAGGGTACATATATAAAAATATATACACTGAACTAAGACAAAGATTAAGAGTAATAACTCCGCATTGGTACCAGTTAGCCTTGCGCTAACGTGCAGATTAAAACACCTAAACTAATGTCTTAAGAGGGAAGGATTGACCAGGAGGGACTCAGTTTAATAGATAAAGACCAACAAACTCAACTTAATTTAGATTAAGTATAACGTTTATTTACACAATAAGGTGGAATAGTGTACTGCGGCACAGGTAAATATCGAAAGGAATGTAATTATGAACAGAACCGTTATGCAGAATTATTGATTAACTAATGATGAATTGCAGTGGAGTAAGTAATAAATTGACTTATTAAATTATTGGAAATTTAGGAATAAGGGAGTAGACTCTGAGACTATAAGTGCCAATTCTGTATCATACATAACCACACTGATCTTACGGCGCTCGGTGCAGGAGGGGAAGGTGGTGACGACAGCCAGCCTCCGGTTTCAGCCAGGGGCTCGGATGTTGTTCTTTGTCCTTTAGAGCCGCGGGGTGTAGCAGGGCTGGTGTTCCCGGCTCCAAACAGCGGGTCGTGGTGTGTCCTCCAAGCTCCACAGCCAGTCGCCAGGTGTCCCGTTATGTTGAACAGGAGCGTGATGCCGCTCAGGGAGAGTTTAGCTGTTGTCAGCGTAAGGCAGCGTCAAAGTCTCAGAGTATGGCAAATGTCCCTTTTAATGCCAAATGAAAAATTCAATAAAAATCCTTTCACAGCGATTCGAAACTTTAGAAGTATAACTTCTTAAATTAGCTGCTTTGGTCAAGGCAGCGGTTGTTAAAACTTGCGGATGTTGCGCGGCGCGAGGCTTTTCAAAATAAACTACAAAAATGATACTCGAACAAAAGTTTGGCTGACTTATTGTGAAAAGATGTTATCACCGGCAAGGTGAACTTAACGCAACAAAAATGACGAGAAGAAAAGAAAAATTAAACTTAAAAGACGAAGGAGAGACGGAGACGAGACAAAGACAAGACGAAGACTAAAAACTGGACTGAACTGAGGAATGTGGGCCGCACCCCAAGATAAGACTGGAGTAAAAGGGGTGTCCCTGGTTCTTCCCTCTGACCTGATAGTGGAGAGGGCTCAAATTACCTCTGCTAGACACAAAGTAAATGTCATAAAAAGAAATGTGTCTTACTCCACTTCAATTTACGTACCTTTAAAACACATGTTATATTTAACAGTTTGCACAAAACATAGCTATGACATTTTCCTGTAAAGTAACATGTTAATGCATATAAAGTCTTTTAAACAGATGAAATGTGTCAGGCCTCTGGTTCTTATCAGAGAAGAGAGGAGGCCTCTTCTGGCATTATTATTGGTCTGCAGTTTGTAAAGGACAGATTTATGTCTTTGTTTTGCATCCTTGGTGGGTAAGCGCAGACTTCTCGTCTCCTAAAGGAATGTCCATTTTTGATAGAATTTGAGCAGTGGCCCAGGTCTCCTACAGAACTTTATTTTAGAAACAGAAATACATCAGTTGCACACACGCAAACGTGAACTTGTTTTTTGGAAACAAAACGTTTTAATAGCACCTTGCCACTAGAGGTCACTGTAGAAAGCATTTCGAATCCTGTTTCGAAGCTTCGATACATTTGGTTCAAGCGTTTTGCTGTTTCATGAAGCCTCGTTTTGCCCATCACAAGGTCAACCACTCTGACCTTTGTTTTCACACCTGACAGTCCGGTAGACTCGGTTTGATTGGGGACTAAAATTGCAACATTGTTTGAGCTGGTGCGGTTCGTTTCCACACTGCACTTTGGCAAACAAACCAAACTTTCTGAATAAGGTATTTCCCCCCTTCACCTGTGGGGGCGCTGCATCGAGAATTACTGAAGGAGAGGACAGGTGAGACAGAGAACAGGAAACCCTGCTCCTCTATTGGTCAGTGAGGAGCAGCTACCTCTGTCACATGATGTAAACAAAAGACTGGCATCAGATTCAAGCAGTTGGGATTTCTGTTTGGACTTTTACAAATGTGTCAGATATAAACGTATCAACAATGGTCTCGGCCTGAGCGGCAGACGAGGCAGCGAACCACGGAGAATGTTATTTTTACACCAAGGCGAGGTGGCGGACGCAGGGCAGAGAGACAGACAACTGCATACCTCTGCTGTCCATGTTATAGTCTACAGACACTGAGCAAAGTAGGGCATGACCACATTTATTTAGCCTATTACTGGTAGAATTAATCACAATATAAGCTTTTGGCTTAACTTGAAAACTTGGTCGATTTTGTGAGTGGTCACACATTTCTATCAGGGCTTATATCTCCTCCTCACTCCACGTTTGACCGCGAGACATTTCTCCCGTAATCGCTGTACATGTGCGTTTGTTTTGGTTATCACCGTACACGTGCGTTTGTTTTGGTTATCTCCGTACACATGCGTTTGTTTTGGTTATCACCATACACGTGCGTTTGTTTTGGTTATCTCTGTACACGTGCGTTTGTTTTGGTTATCACCATACACGTGTGTTTGTTTTGGTTATCTCCGTACACATGCGTTTGTTTTGGTTATCACCATACACGTGTGTTTGTTTTGGTTATCACCGTACACGTGCGTTTGTTTTGGTTATCACCGTACACGTGCGTTTGTTTTGGTTATCACCATACACGTGTGTTTGTTTTGGTTATCACCGTACACGTGCGTTTGTTTTGGTTATCACCATACACATGTTTGTTTTGGTTATCACCGTACACGTGCGTTTGTTTTGGTTATCACCGTACACGTGCGTTTGTTTTGGTTATCACCATACACATGTTTGTTTTGGTTATCACCGTACACGTGTGTTTGTTTTGGTTATCACCATACACGTGTGTTTGTTTTGGTTATCACCATACACGTGCGTTTGTTTTGGTTATCTCCGTACACGTGTCTGCTTCCTGGTTTTGGATCGTTGTTTGCGTTCACATCTGCTATTAAACCACACCAGGGTTCACTTCAACCGGGCCGAGACCTTTTCAGGCGGATCAGAGTTCGATTGCACATTCACACCTCCCCAAAGGAGGTGTTCTGATTGATAAATGAATAACATGGGTGTGTCTTGATTTTGAGAAGTTTACTGTATCCTTGTGTAACCCTTGTGACTTGAAAAAACAATGCCACTATATTACTGCTAAAAGAATATAAATAAACCCAGTAAAGAACAAAACCTAAGTTCACTAACTCTCCTCTATCAAACTAAGCTCAGTCTGAACTCACTGTACACTGTAAAGGCTGGGTCATTATGACGTATGTAGAACTATACAGGTTTAGGAGCCCATCACATTACACACCTTTACACAGTACTCACAACCCCCATCTCTCTATACCTTTACTGACTCCATAAACACTGGCTGAGAAACTACTGACTGTTATCACCTTGTTATGTGGTCAGGGGGGAAGGCACTTTTCTCTTAGTGTATGAATGGGTCAGAAGTGAGTGCTCAGACAGAGACATGGGGGGGTTCATGACTAAACAGATGTCCCATAGATGCCATGTCCTACACAGGACATCAAATGTAAAACACAGTAATTCTCTGGTTAGTTTTACAATGTTCAGGCCAGATGGTAGTAAATAACAATAAGTGGGCTTACATATACATTTTTATATATTTGCTGATGTAAAATGGAACATTACACATCCTTACACGACACGTCGATATAAAATTAAGTGTTGTGTTTTTCATTTGCAGCATGCTAACAACGCTAATATCTATCTGTAATTCATTCAAAAAAAGAAAAATAAAACAACTGACCAGACTGGAAACCTAAAAATTTGTGGTGGGACTTGATTAAAAAAAAATTATCTAATTAATTACAGACTTTGTAATTATTTAATCACATTTTTATCAAATATCAATATTTATATGTCAGAAATAAAATATAGGAGCTTATTTGTATGTTCTGGCATATTTTAATTTAATTTCAAACTAACACCGCAGTCAAACAGGGCAGTAATCAGCATTTGTGCATGGACCTCTGCCTCCTGTGCAGCGCGCCTCTCTCTCCTCCTCTGTGCTCCTTCTGTGATCTCCGCGTGGACCTGTCCCCTCGTCCTTCGCATCTGAACCCAACAGACTGCTGTCTCCTGTGTCGTCAGTCAGCTGTGAGAACGATCTGAGAGACGATGGGCGGCGCCTTGAAGCAGCGCGTTTGAAAGTGAAAGAAAAGGAGTAACACCGTACGCTGGCTGTGTGGGGAGGCGGGCCAACGTCGGCCCCACAGTTACCTGCATGATATGGAGAAAACATGCGATATTCGATAACTATGTTGAAAATTACAATGATATTATTGCAATATTTGAAAATAGAGACTACTTTTCAAACATAGTAAGTTGAATTTACTACATTTCATAAAAATGTAAGTTCCTGTGTTTACAAGTCAAAACAGCGATAAAATCAAAACTTAACACAGACTAAACCAGGAATAAAACAAGGCTAAGCTGTGACTAAATTTATTAAATTACCACTAAAACTGGACTTTTTAAACATTTTTATTTAGTCACAACACATGTTCTTTTAATGCTCTGGTGGAAAATGATTCTTCAGTGTAAATCTCTGTCAGATGGAAGACCACAGCGTTATATATTTAGATTCTTCTGATATTGCGATAATGATAATTTTGTGATATATTGTGCAGCCCTAACCTGTGGTGCAGTCTGTATCCAAATGGTCACTGCTGAAATCCACTCACATTTGGTGTTTGGGCCATTGTGGATGTCCAGCCCTGGTTACTGTGCGCCAGAAACTAGGTCACTGAGAAAAGTTCTGTATTGTCATAGACAAGGGCAATTAATTGCGTTAATTTTTTTTAACACGTTAATTTCTCTGTAATTAATGAATCGTGATTAACATGTTAAAGCCTCAGCCCTACTAAAAATAAATAATACTGAACTGAAATTGCTAAGTTAGCTGAGTAGATGATGAACAGCCAGCTCCAAGTCCAATGTTAGCCCGATGTGGTGTGTACTCTCCATCTTCAGTATGCAATACCAAGATTTATTCCCATTTTATTTTTTTATTTACTGTCCAAATGGCTCTTTGTTCCCTTCTCTTCTATGTCTGTTCCTCTCTTATTTTGCCTGTTCTGCAGTGTAAACGTACATCCATGGGTGTAAGCAGAGATATTGAGAGGGAAAATGGCTGCCATGCTTCTGTGTTTACCATCCTTGCAGGCGCAGAGCCCAGCAGCCAATGAGCTCAGCTCTGGGCGGAGAGGCCCAGCCCCCTTTTTCTGAGACTGTGATTGGCCGGGAGCAGTTGTCTCTGTTGTTTCTTTATAGTTCTCATGGAATGAAATACCTTATATTAAAGAGCAGAAACCACCTAGAAACCTGATTTTTTCACAAATTACTGCTTTTACAATATACGATGTGGCGTAAAATCCATTTCCCTCAACTAGAAGAAAAATAAATTAGGTAGTGGAGCTTTAAGGTCTTGCGTTTTGTCGAACGAGGCTGTTGGTCTTTGGTCTCTGCTCTGAGGTCTCACCCTTCGTTTGACTCTGAGGGAACTGGATCTACAGCAAATGAATGTGACAGTTTCAGGACTTTCAAACAAGACCAGGCCATCGACTGCACACTCTCATGTCTGACACATTTTATTTCACATTTATCATCACTCCAGCCATTCTTTTATCATAATTTATGTATAAGCTTCATTTGTAATTATTTGCGAGCTTGTGATGAGTCTGTTGTAACTAATATTATAACTATTATGCTGCTAATAAACATTACAATTGTACAGAAAATCGTGTTTGTGTTTCTTGTTTCACTCAAACATGTTTTATATATTGTTAGACCTGACAGTTGTTCTCTGAAGAAACTCGCAGAACATTCTGGTTTATACTGGCCATCTATGTTCACTCCTGTGTAGTGGTGAGTTCCAAAGGAAAGCTTTTGCCTACGTTATTCAGTGTTTGTTTGTCTGTCTCTACAGGCTTCCAGGTGAATACACTCTCATACGACACCCACAAGGTCCGGAGTGTGAAGAGCGTGGTGGTGCTGTGATTCATGGTGAACCTGAAAGAATATTTTCTGAGTAAGAAACAATATCTGATTTTGAACACATTTCTCACAATATATAAATAAATCATAAAGTAATTTTTCTGCTTCATCCTGCAGGTCTGACGAAAGTGAGTACAAAAGCTTTGTCAGTCTTTAGATATCGTCTGTGTTTGAAAGATATTAGATTATGTGTAAATTCTTCTGCACTGTGGTCTTAACTAAAATTTGAAGAGAATATGGGAACTGCTGTCCAGAGTTACCTGGGCTGAAATATGGTTATTACTAAACTCTCAGTTCATTTCACAGAACCATCCACATCCACAGCTGCCTGTTTGTTTGAGGAGGCTCAGCCCGGACCGTCAAACTGGACGGTACAGTGAATATTCACAAGATCCTGACAAAACAAATAATATGAGCTGAAGTAACATTTATACATTTTAGGAAAAGGACTTCAGACCTGAAGAGTTGACTCAGTCAGGAAATGTTTCATACAGGTAAACTAAACTTATTATTTACCTTATTGGGTGAGTGGCAGAGTGGTTAGCCTGTCTCCTTTCTCTCAGTAAGGAGGTTGTGGGTTGTACTCCTGATCTCTCTGAGTGGAGGGTTCATGTCCTCCCTGTTTTACTGTGGGTTTGTCCTCTTCTTCCCGCTGTCCAAACACATGCATGTACAGCTGAACAGAGACTGTCCCATAGTGAATGGCTGTCTGTCAGTGTGTGTCTCTAAGTGTCAGCGCTGAGACGAACTGCTCAGTGTCTTCTCTGTGGTCCAGGTTCAGATGTCCTCATTCTGGAGCCTTCCACTGCACTGCCACAGGATTGGTGTTTGTGGTGACGAAGGAGGCGGAGCTTCAGTACAGAACTGTCCAATGGGATGAGGCGCTGCTGGAGTCGACGAGCAGGACGCCTGCAGGACCTCTGTATGACATCGAGTGTCCAGAGAGAGCTGTGTGTGAGCTGCACCTGCCTCACTGTGAGGCTGACGACGGTACGTTCTCCTCTGCTCCACAGAGAATCCTCTGCATCTTCTTCTCTCACACCAACTAACCTCATGTTCTCTTTCACTACACCCATAAAACACCTCTCTGGTCTTCCTTTAGGCCTCCTGTCTCCTGGCAGCTCTAACCTCAGCCTCTGCCCTGTAACTTCACTATTTCTTTGTTTTCAGCTGACCTCAGTAAAAGCCAGTTGTCCGTGGCCCACATCAGCGACAGTGGGATGAGCTTCATTGAACCGTTGCAGATCACAGAGACCCATGTAGTCATCAAAGTCTCCGGCCTCTCCTTGTTTGGACTTCTGTGGCAATGGCTTTTTTATTACCACAAGCGAATCAGTGGGCAGGTTCTGCTTTTCTGCACACCGAAAAACCAGAGCACACAAATACTGAAAGTGAACATGCATCTTCTGCCCAGAAACATCCCCGTGGACCAGGTACGGTAAAGCTCGTCTGATTTACTACTTGATCATTTTATTTTTCATTTTATTTAAGATAACATGGATGATTTGTAGATTATATATTTCACAGCCATCTTTTGTAAATTTTTTATCACCTAATCAATCACTGTACTGGGCAAAACTTTGCTCGACTACAGCCTTATTAGTTACTTGATAGTGAGCTTCAGTGGTGGGAGTAAGACACTCGTGCAAGTCACAAGTAAGCATCAAGTCGTAACCTTCAAGTTACAGCAAGTCCAAGTCAATCTGGATCTGGAAGTCATACAGTGTATATTTTGTTTTTGCTGAACTCTTTTTACACATTTACACAGACAGTGTACAGACAGTAGTTATCACAAACAGTATCTGGCAACAAATATATTGTAGTGCTACACATCTGAGAGTTTTTTAAAAGAAAATAAACAAAATAAATGGTCCTGTCCTTAAGACTGAACACAGGCATGCTGTAAGTGGAATTACAACAGAAAGTTGATATAATTTCTCCATAAAGTGAATAAATCCAATTACAATGCACTACAAGCAAAAAATACCATATCATACAGTTAGAAGAATTTGTATGATCCACATCACAGTGCTATGACATGAAGAGGTAAAAACACCAGGGTGGCATGTTTAATGTTGCTATAATGATCAGGGGCACCTGCAGGATTTTTCTTGTAGCTATGCACAGAGCTAGCACCGCTCCTGACCCACACACAAACACTGGCCCAGTGTACGCACACACCTGCTCATATCCATAAGAAATAAGGCTAACAAATATCCATCCATCCATCCATCCATCCATCTTCTTCCGCTTATCTGGGACCGGGTCGCAGAGGCAGCAGTCTAAGCAAAGATGCCCAGACTTCCCTATCCACAGACACTTCCTCCAGTTCTACTGGGGGGACCCCAAGGCATTCCCAGGCCAGCCTAGAGACATAGTCCCTCCAGCATGTCCTAGGTCTTCCCCTGGGGCCTCCGCCCGGTGGGACATGCCTGGAACACCTCCCCAGGAAGGTGCCCAAGAGGCATCCGGAACAGATGCCCGAGCCACCTCAGCTGACGCCTCTCAATGTGGAGGAGCAGCGGCTCTACTCCGAGCTCCTCCCGGGTGACAGAGCTCCTCACCCTATCTCTAAGGGAGAGCCCAGCCACCCTGTGGAGGAAACTCATTTCGGCCGCTTGTATCCGGGATCTTGTCCTTTCGGTCATGACCCAAAGCTCATGACAATAAGTGAGAGTAGGAACGCAGATCGACCGATAAATCGAGAGCTTCGCCTTTCAGCTCAGCTCCTTCTTTACCACAACAGACCGATACAACGACCGCATTACTGCAGACGCTGCACCGATCCGCCTGTCGATCTCATGCTCCATCCTTCCCTCACTCGTGAACAAGACCCCAAGATACTTAAACTCCTCCACTTGAGGCAGGAACTCCCCTCCAACCTGGAGAGGGCAAGCCACCCTTTTCCGGTCGAGAACCATGGCCTCGGACTTGGAGGTGCTGATTCTCATCCCAGCCGCTTCACACTCAGGCTGCAAACCGCTCCAGTGCACACTGAAGGTCCTGGTTTGAGGAAGCCAGCAGGACAACATCATTCGCAAAAAGCAGAGATGAAATCCTGTGGTTCCCAAACCAGACTCCCTCCGGCCCCTGGCTGCGCCTAGAAATTCTGTCCATAAAAATAATGAACAGAACTGATGACAAAGGGCAGCCCTGCCGGAGTCCGACATGCACTGGGAACAGGTCTGACTTACAACTGGCAATGCGGACCAAACTCCTGCTCCGGTCATACAGGGATCAGACAGCCCTTAGCAAAGGGCCCCAGACCCCATACTCCCAGAGCACCCCCCACAGGACGCTATGAGGGACACAGTGGAACGCCTTCTCCAAATCCACAAAACTACATGTGGACTGGATGGGCGAACTCCCATGAACCCTTCAGCACCCGATAGAGGGTATAGAGCTGGTCCACTGTTCCACGGCCAGGACAAAAACCGCATTGTTCCTCCTGAATCCGAGGTTCGACTATCGGCTGAATTCTCCTCTCCAGTACCCTGGAATAGACTTTCCCGGGGAGGCTGAGGAGTGTGATCCCCCTGTAGTTTGAACACACTCTCCGGTCCCCCTTCTTAAAAAGAGGGATCACCACCCCGGTCTGCCAGTCCAGAGGAATTGTCCCCAACCTCCACGCGATGTTGCAGAGACGTGTCAGCCATGACAGCCCCACAACATCCAGGGACTTGAGGTACTCAGAACGGATCTCATCCACCCCCGGAGCCTTGCCACTGAGGAGCTTTCCAACCACCTCAGTGGCTTCAGCTTGGGTGATGGACAAGTCCACCTCTGAGTCCCCAGCCTCTGCTTCCTCAACGGAAGGCGTGTCAGTGGGATTGAGGAGATCCTCAAAGTATTCCGTCCACCGCCTGACAACATCCTCAGTCGAGGTCAACAGCTCCCCACCTCCACTGCAAACAGTGTTGGTGAAGCACTGCTTCCCCCTCCTGAGGCGGCGGACGGTTTGCCAGAATTTCTTTGAGGCTGACCGATAGTCCTCCTCCATGGCCTCCCCGAACTTTTCCCAGACCCGAGTTTTTGCCTCCACAACCGCCTGGGCTGCAGCACGCTTGGCCTGCCGGTACCCATCAGCTGCTTCAGGAGTCCCACAAGCCAACCAAGCTCGATAGGACTCCTTCTTCAGCCTGACGACATCTCTTACTTCCGGTGTCCACCACCGGGTTCGGGGATTGCACCAGAGACCTTACGGCCACAGCTCCGAACAGCCGCATCGACAATAGAGGTGGAGAACATGGTCCACTCGGACTCCATGTCGCCAACCTCCCTCGGGATCTGGTCAAAGCTCTCCCGGAGGTGGGAGTTGAAGACCCCTCTGACAGAGGGCTCAGCCAGACGTTCCCAACAGACCCTCACAACACGTTTGGGTCTGCCGAGTCTGTCCGGCCTCCTCCTCCACCAGCGGATCCAACTCACCACCAGGTGGTGATTGGTTGACAGCTCAGCCCCTCTCTTCACCCGAGTGTCCAAAACACACGGCCGAAGGTCAGATGACACGACTACAAAGTCGATCATTGACCTCCGGCCTAGGGTGTCCTGGTGCCACGTGCACTTACGGACACCCTTGTGCTTAAACATGGTGTTCGTTATGGACAAACTCTGACTAGCACAGAAGTCCAATAACAAAACACCACTCGGGTTCAGATCGGGGAGGCCGTTCTTCCCAATCACACCCCTCCAGGTGTCACATGTGGGCGTTGAAGTCTCCCAGCAAAACAATGGAGTCCCCAGTCGGTGCACCTTCCGGTACACCTCCCAGGGACTCCAAGAAGGCCAGGTACTCTGTACTATTTGGCCCATAGGCACAAACAACAGTAAGAGACCTGTCCCCAACCCGAAGGCGTAGGGACGCGACCCTCTCATTCACCGGGGTAAACTCCAACACATGGCGGTTGAGCTGGGGGGCTATGAGCAAGCCCACACCAGCCCGCCACCTCTCACCGCGGGCAATGCCAGAGTGGTGGAGAGTCCAACCTCTCTCGAGGAGCTGGGTTTCAGAACCCAAGCTGTGCGTGGAGGTGAGCCTGACTATATCTAGCCGGTATCTCTCAACCTCCCACACAAGCTCAGGCTCCTTCCCCCCAGTGAGGTGACATTCCATGTCCCTACAGCTAGAAGCTGTGTCCGGGGACCGGGTCGTCGAGGCACCTGCCTTCGACTGCTGCCCGATCCACACAGCACCGGTCCCCTGCGGTTTCCTCTGCAGGTGGTGAGCCCACAGGAGGTCGTCGCTCTTTCGGGTTGTACCCGGCCGGGCCCCATGGGCAAAGGCCCGGCCACCAGGCGCTCGCATTCGAGCCCCAACCCCAGGCCTGGCTCCAGGGTGGGGCCCGGCTGCGCCATACCGGGCAACGTAACGGTCCTCGATATTGAACTGTTCATAGGGGATTTATGAACTGCTCTTAGTCTGGCCTGTCACCTAGGACCTGTTTGCCATGGGAGACCCTACCAGGAGCATAATGCCCCAGGCAACATAGCTCCTAGGATCATTTGGGCACTCAAACTCACCCACCACGATAAGGTGGCAGTTCAAGGGGGAGGGCTAACAAATAACAAACGATAAATCTCACCTTTCTGATGTTAACTCTGCTCCTCGAGGAGTACAACGGGTTGTTATTTTCTTATAAAATATCCCAAAATAATGTCTTCCAGGTGGAACGGAAACAGCGGACTACAACACAGTTTATTCATGCCCCTTCTACATGTAAACTGGTCATAGATCAGCACTACAGTGTTGTCTGTCCCAGCGCTGAGACAATACAGCCTGAAGTGAGTACAGCTAATGCACTCTGCTTTGTTTACTCTGTCTGCTGAAAACCTGCTGTTTCTCCTCCAGAGGGCGCAGTTCGACATGGACCACGAGCCCAACTATCACCCGTCGTTCGAGATCCGTCTGCCGCCTGAGAGCAGTAAAGTCACTGTCACAGTCAAAGAGGCAGGGAACACAGAGGCAAGAGAGGCAGGGAACACAGAGGCGAGAGAGTCAGAGGTTTGGAAACATGAGCTGCATCTGACTGGTGAGTTTACATCTGCTCCACACCACTTTTAAAATCTAGAAGTCTCTGTCCAAACCCAATTTCCCAAATAAGCCATGAACTAAAACACTGACTTTGACTGTGGTTGGGAGTCAGAGGCTTGTATCTCCTCTGTCTGCCAGCTGATTACTGCAGAAGGGGCTGAGGAACAGGAAGAATGTAAACCTTGATCGCCATTTACACAAAAACGCTGGTCAGGACAAGAAAACAGTCACCGATTCACATTTACTTAGAAACATTCAAGGTGTGAAAAAAACAGCAGGTGTGAAGATATGTAGTAACCCTGTGAGGCCAGCAGATGGTGCTCTTCACCCTGCTCACATCCACAGTCAGAGGAGATGTGCACGTAGTGTATTTCACCACAAACATTTAAACCCAATTTAGTGAAAGACGTTTGCTAAAAAACTTTTAAGCACAACTTACTTCAACAGTGTGAAGGTGTTACAGCTCCTGGCCTGGGCAGGCCTACTCATGCTCCCCTCATGTCCCAGTGTCTATTTTTATGCAAATTATGCTGCTCAAGTTCTTGAACCTGGTTGGTGGCCACTTTTCGTCCTCGGTTGGCTGCTTCTTGTGGCTCCACTGATTGGCACACCAGACACGCAACAAAAAACACACTCCTGATATGTACTATGAGAGCCCTCACACCGGGCGTGTGCCGGCATGCGGAGGTACTCATCCCTGTGTCACTGGACGCCCTGTTCTATTTAGACGCAGCACAGCAGCTGAAAACACATGCACATCACACTTCTGCAGTAAATAAAGACAGTTTTCTGCTCTGTGTGATTTAGAAACAGCTGTAAACACAGAGAGAGAGAGTGATGCTCCTTCGAGGACAGAACTGGCAGTTTTCAACTCCAGCTGCAGTCAGTGCTCAGGGAAACTCCTTTCTGTGTTAACTCTCTTGCTGATGGAACGGTCTCTCCTCACACAGCCTGGGGCAACTTCTATCACTTTATCTGCTTGTTAACCAATAAAACACACATTTTAAAGTCATGTTTTGACCAAGCTTGTCACCATGGAGATGATTATATCGGGATATGAGAGCGCTATGAGTGAGCTTGGGCCCGCCATGGTTGATTTGTTTATATGCAGTGGCTTGCAAAACTATTCATCCCCCTTAGCATTTTTCCTTTATTGTTGCCTTACAACCTGGAATTTAAAGGATCATTGAGAAGTTTCTGTCAATCACTTTACATCACATGATAACAACTATGAAGATGCTAAATATGTTTTATTGTTAAGCTAACAGGAAATATGACAGAAAAACAGAAAACTTGAGTGTGTAAAAGTATGTACTCCCTCAGGTTAGTCCTCTGTAGAACCTCCTTCTGAAGAACTTTCAGCTCCAACTTTTCTAGGAGCTCATAAGTGTTTATGAGCTTGGTTCATAAATCTCTGGGATTTGTGCTCATTCTTCTTCTAAAAACAGCTCCAGCTCCTTCAGGTTGGATGCATTGTACAGCACAGAGTCGTTTTCTTCCTTCAGTTCTGAGCAGTTTCCCAGTCCCTACCAATGACAAATATCCCCACAGCAGGACTCTGCCATCAGCAGGCTTCACTTTAGAGAGGGGCCACAGTCAGGGGCCACAGTCAGTGGCCAGGTTTGTGCTTCACACAGCATCTTTCATTGGTGGCTCATTTTAATTGTATCTTGGACAGAGGACCTTCTCGTGTTTGGGGAGTGTCCCTCGTGCCTTTTGGCAAACACAAAACATGTTTTCTTATTATTTTCTTCAAGTAATGGCCACTCTTCCCAGAGCCGGCTTTAGGCATTGGCCATCTAGGCGGTTGCCTAGGCGCCATCTGCTGGAGGGGGCACCCAGCTGCACCCCTCCAAAAAAAATAAAAAAATAATATAATAATAATATATATATATATTTAAGAAAGCGGAGAAAAGAGGGGGAGGAAAAAAGGGGCCAAAGTAGAGGTATGTAGTTGTTTATTCTAACATTAAAAACTGCTGTTTAACTTTTCATTTGCACAAGCTACGAGGCTAGCGAAGTTGAAATAAACTACACCGTAGCTGGCCACTGCGTGTTACGGTGTTACTTTGTAATTAAAGACAGTGAGTGTGCTGCCACGTTTATTTAGCCTGGACTATGTATCATAACTGTTAGACCACCAGGGGTGGGCAATTATTTTTTCATGAGGGCCACATTTGAGTCTGGGCCGGTTGCGGAGGGCCGGGTCAACACTAACCGCACTTGTTCTTGATAACAACTGTGTATCTTTAAAAATGCAACAAGCTGCCTGCATCCATAGCTGCCCTGATATAAATAAACATTCACTGAGGGCCAATCTGTGAAAATGTCCCCAAGTTAAGTCCAGAACATAACAAGGTCTCTTTATTCCTTCACAAATAGCATTTCTTTAAATTATATTTCAATTATATTTCAAATAATAAAATAAAAAGGTACATTTTCTATTCTTATATCAAATAAATATAATTTTAAATTAAATTTGATGGCTCTGAATACCTATTTTAAGAAAAATAATAATCAGCTCTTACTTTTAAACTTCGCGATTAATTCTGTGTTGTGGTGTGACTGCAGCTGTGAGGGCTGTAACTGAGCAGTGTTGGGCTTGGTTTCAAAGTGAAGCTTAATTTTGATGCTTTTAATGAAGGCCCATAACAATGAGACACTGGTTCTGAGCAGGTCTCTGGGAGGAGGAAGCCGTTTTTAGTCCATTCTTGCTTCACCCTGTTCCTGTCCAGGCCTGTCCCTGTCTCTCCTCTCTCCGTGGATGTGATTGTGAAGATTAGTGTCACGTGAAGATGCACTATTGACTTTTACGCTGCAGTAACTGCCCCCCCCCCCCCCCCCCCTCCAAAAAAAAAAAAAAAAAAAATCTCTGATGATCTCTGGTTTGTGAGTTTTAGATGGTCCTCTTTAGGCAGGTTTGGTGTGGTTCCTTATCTTTTACCTGTTGTAATGATGAATTAAATTGTGTTTTGTGGCATAATGACAATGAGTTGAATTACAGTCAGGCCAACCTTATCTAACTATTTCTGTGATTTCTGAGTGTGAGTAACATCGGGTCTCATTTAGGGGCCGCTTTAAAAAGGAGATGAATACACTCAATTTTTTCTGTCATATTTCTAATTTGCTTCTCAATAAAAAATAATTTGCATCTGCATATTTGTTTTCATGTGATGTAAAGTGACTGACATAAAACTCTCAATGATCCATTTTAATTCCTTGTTGTAAGGCAACAATAAAGAAAAAAATGCTATGGGTATGAATATTTTGCAAGCCACTGTATATGTATATATAAATATAGATATATTTTTTACAATCTACTGTGGGCAGGATCAAATTTCAGTCAGGCCACTTTTGTCCCCGGGCTGTGAGTTGTATAGGCCTGCTGTATATTATAGAATTTAGCCGTGGATTTAGGGCACAATTAAACTAAATAAGAACAGAAATGTTTATCCCTTCAGTGTCTGCATTGGTATGGTTTGATATTGGGCAATACTATCTTAGTCTGGGTTAGTGCTGTTCATTATCTTTTGTAAAACCTTTGTGGAGATGTGTGCACTCAAACAGCAAATAAACTCTGGCTTTGGGAACTCAGATCCATGAGTCAGGCACTGGTGCCCAAGCTCATGGATGGATTTCATTCATTCATTCATTTTGGGGACTGAGCAAACCAGAATAAACAATTTCAGAAAACAGTTTGATTCTGTTCATTTTTGGATAGATACAACATACTGTACAAACATTGCTTTTGAAAGACTGAAACATGGGTTTCTTTTTTCCTTCAGAGCATGTTTTGAGTAAAGATCGAACCACGGCTCACAAAAGCGACCCAGTGGCAGAGCTGAGCTTAGTTCGTCTGCAGTTTGTTGAAAATGTGTCCGACGCTGTCCTCAACCAACTGCTGGACAGACTTCTGCAAAAAAAGATCATAAACTCAGAGGAAATGGATTCTGCTAAAGTGAAAGCACGAGCAGACAAGGCCCGACATGTGGTGGATACTGTGATAAAGAAGGGATCCGAGCCCGCCTCAGTTCTGATAAAAGACTTCTGTGAGCTGGATCCACGCTCAGACCTTTGCAGTAAACTGAGGAGTCTGGATTTGTAAATAATTTCTTGAGAGTGAACTTAGTGAAGCTTAGACCTCACAGAATATTCAGTGAAAGGTGTTTCTCTGATGTCTTTAGTAGTAACTTACAGTCGGTGACTGCCAACGACTGCCTGGGAGTGTGTTGAGAACTTCGTGAAATAGCCGCTCTGGTCAAGGCAGTGCTTGTTAAAGCTGGAGGATGTTGTGTGACGTGAGGCTTTCAAAATAAACTACAAAAATGATACTAGAAGCCTATCAAATAAAAGTTTAGACGACTTATTGTTAAAAGATATTATCACCGGCAAAGTAAAATTAATGTGAACAAATGTAAGAAACAAACATAAGGTTACAAAGAGAGAAAGAGCAGCAATGAAGATGAGACGAAGACAAAGAAAAGACATCAACATTGTAGACGAAGAAGAGCTGGGCATAGAAGAGAGGTAGAACAAAGAATCTGGGCGTATTTTAAGTCAGTGTTAAAACGGGATGGCCCTCTATCCTTTGCAGTGATAGTGGGGATATCAAATTACCTTTGCTAGACGCAAAGTAAATACCATACAATCAAATGCGTTTTACTCCACTTCAATTTAACTAGATTTTAAGGCATGTTACATTTAAACTGAGTGATATGTTTTGTAGCAACAAACATAAACAATACTGGTGAATAATGATATTGAATAAGCATATATCCAACCATTATTAAATATGATGATTTCAACAGTTTGCACAAAATACAGTTATGACATTTTCCTGTAAAACATGTATATGCATGAAATCAGTCTCTTGAACAGATTAGTGTATTATAAAGTCTTTGGTACATATACCTTTATTGGAATAGACCATAATGACCACAGTCTGTCCTGGCCACTAGGTAGCAGTACTGCTCCACGTTTTGAGTCCTGGAATTCATAAAAGGTCAGTTTGAGGTTAGCTGTAGTGCTCTTATCTTCATCGTCTGGTATGGCGGATTTATGACTTTTAAGTCAACAAAAGTTGTCATGAGGGGTACCAGAAAGCAGATAACCATTCTTATTCATTGTCCTTGGGTCACTGACACTGTGGCTTCTGAAAGGAATTTCCTTTTTGAGTTAGAAACAAATATCAGCAGCAAAATCCAATTCTCTATGACACATTTTAAAACATTTTTTTTTTAAATGTTTTTCCTGAGATAATTGTAACGTAATTTTTAAAACTGTGTATACTTGTTAGTTTTTTCCTCTGTGTTCTTTATAAAAAAAGAAAAGTTTTACTTATATTGTCTGCTCTGAATGAATGTGGTAAGTCCCTGAATCAATTTATATCTTTGAATGTTATATAATATTTTACTTTTACATGAGTTAAGGACCTTATGCCTTTGTATTTGAACCGTGCTGACCTCTGGTGCGACTGCTGCGACAGTAATATCTGTAAAACCTCTCAGTCATTCATGCTGATTAAATCACAACACAAAGGTTTAAAAAGAAACAACCTGGACTTGGTTTTTAAAGTTGAAACTGTTTCACCTTCATCCAAGAGACTTTGTCCATTTGGAAAATAAACTGCTGAGAGCAGTCTCAGGAGAAAAAGGGGCGGAGCTGAGCACTGCTTCAAAAGTACACATTTAAAATATAAAAATAGAAGGTTTGCTCTTGTTATTGTGGGATTTAAATAAACACACAGAACATTAAATATCTCTTATTACAATGCCGCATGAAGCTGTGACTTTCTCTGATGAATTACTCGGAGCAACGCTGCAACAAGGCTTTACTCACTTCAATACAGGAGCGCCATCTAGTGGTCTTCAGAGGAACAGGACGCTGCTTCTATACTGGAGTTACAGATGGATACAAGTAACTGTCTCAACATCCTGCAGAAGTGCTCCTCATGTACTGTATGCACCAAAAACATCAAATATATAGAATCTGCATATTATTTATTGAATTAAAGTACAAATAAAAGTCATTGCAATTTTGCGATTTTCTTTGTTGAAGCCTATAACACATGTAAAATGATATTTATAAGCCACTCTAATGTGCTTTGTCTTCAGTCTGCAGCACTGTGTACTGTTGATGTTCTGTAGAGTGTACACTTTGGTCTGTAATGAATATGAAGCTGATTTATTCTCCTCAGCTCCTTTATTTCAGAAATGATAACATAAGTACATCAAAGAAAGCCTTTCTGAGTAATAACCTCTGTTTACATTTCATTAGTTTTTTTTTTTACAAATAACTGCAGTTAGCTCATTAGCATTGTGAAGTGTAAGGGGTTCAGGAAATAGACTGTAAAAGAAATACTGTACATGATTCAATTTCAGACTGAGGAGAGATGGGAAACCTGTCAGGACATAAACAGGAATACACCAGTTGCTGACATGAGTATAGGCCTCTAAAGTTTTATTTTAGTCTCAGACCATTTTATTTACATTTCACAAATTCTACAACCAGCTTTGGGATCTCCAGGGAGCAAACGTTTTCCACTTCAGCACATTCTCACAGATGTACACACGCATTACTAACTGTATGAACAGTGCAGGCTTGTTACCAAACAGAAACACCTCCAGCCTTTGTAGTCTCTGCTGTTCTTTTGTCTCAAAGTCAGATTCTGGGCCGTAACAAGTGAGGTACTACTACATCATGTACTGCCATTTTCTTGTAAGTTTTAACGTTACAGCGTCATCTGAAGCAGAGTTACTCAAATACTCGCTCCTGCGTTGACTTGTGCAGTGATGAGCGCTGAAGGGGCGTGACAGAGGCTGGGAAGGGAGCGCAAAGTTGACAAAAGGAGCTGACAAAGTAAAATCACAACCTTTTCAATAATTACCACATTCTTCTGAACGACTAAATGTAAGCTGCTGATCTAGATGTGTCCTAAATTAATTTAAAAGACACCGAAAAAACATAATACAAAGAAGCACAGTATAAAGAAGTGCACCGTTTCTTAGATCATTTCTGTACAAAAATTTGTTAGGTTCAGGCACTGAAAATATCCATTGTCTTCCGGTTCATTTGTGGGTGAAGTATGAACATGATGCTCACTGCAGTAAAATCACAGAGAACTGCAGTTTATTGAGAGAAGTTCTATGAATTTTTACTGTGAGTGTGACATTATTAATGAGAACAGTTGCTTTGGGGGGAATGTTTGAAGAGTTTTGATTTTAAAAAAGCATTTTATAAGGAAAAGTAAGATGATTTTTAATGAAGAAATGTGTTAAAGCAGTTTAGACCTAGCTCAGACACAACATTATCTCATATCATTAAACATCATTTATTCACTTTTTTCAGAACAGTCTTGTATTAGCACATGCGCCATCAAATATTTTCCCAGACAGTATCATTCTGAACGCAGATCTGAACCAGCTGTAGGAGAAGGCGTAAATGAACGGATTGAGCATCGAGTTCAACCATGCCAGCCATTTCGAAGTCTCCATCACATAAAGTGGAACTGAGAAGTGGTGAAAAGGCAGATACGTCGCGCACACAGAAATCGGCGCCCAGCAGATGAAGAAAACTCCGATCACGACGGCCAGAGTCCACGTAGCCCTCCTCTCCACTTTACTCACAGCGACGGTGGAGTTTGCGTGGTGGATGCTTCGCGCCTGCCTCCTCACCACCAGCAAGATCTTTGTGTAAATGGTCATCATTATAACGGCCGGGATGTAGAAGCCTACGACCGCTGCCACCGCTCCCAGCTGGAAGTACTGCACAAAAGCGCACTCGTTTCTATGGTTTTGCCCACTGAACGTCAACATGAATCCGCACAAAGCCGACACAGCCCAAGTGACGGAAATCATGGCGGCAATGACACATGGGTTCATTTTATTTCGGTAGCTCAGAGGCCGGCACACGGCGTAGTAACGCTCGATGGAGATGAAACACAAGTTCAGGATGGACGACATGCACAACATGGCATCGAAGCAGCCGCGCACTCTGCACAGCATGTCGTGGAAGAACCAACACGGCGTCACGAACAGGACGATGCTGAAGGGCAAAACTACGACCCCCAGGAGCAGATCGGACACCGCCAGAGAGAGGACCAGGTAGTTCGTCGGGGTGTGCAGCTGCCGGAAGTAAACAATGGAAATAATGACGAGCAGGTTCCCGCACAACATCACCAAAGCCAACATCGCCAGCACAAAACATAGCAGTTGCGTCAAAAGAGGGTTTCTCGAGTTCGTGCAAACGTCCACAGCAGTCTCGTTGGCAAATAAATCATTGTCCATTCTGTAAAAGAAGACAGAGCTCGCAAAATGATCTCATCAGATAAGTTTTGTGTTCCATGGAGTGGCTGTGGTGAAAGAAGCTGCCTTTGGACTGATGCTTCCAGTTTTATGTGACCTCCTTCTGGCATTAGCATATTCATGTGAAGGGAGGGGCGTACACAAGACACACACAAGGCTCTTTTACTTCAGTAACTTTTTGAATAAATTGTATTTTTAAGAGCAGTTTTATAAAAACATACTTTTTACTTCTACTTGAGTAATATTATTGAATATTTTTTATAATTTTTTATATTTACTGTTTGGAAATACCAGAATTTTCTCAAAAATTAAATCATAAATAAAACAATACAGTTAGTCTAATAATACTGAAGTATTTATTGCCTTTTTACTTGAGGAATATTGTCTTGAAATAACAATACTCTGCTCATTCAAAAAAAGAGCCTTAAACCCAAACTAAACCAGGACCAAATCCAGAAACAATCTTAGAACAGCAGCGTGTTAAACTAAAGATATTTATTTAATAGAACCAACTTTAACATGAGATATGTGCCTTTTGTTCATACCAGAAGATTTTCATCAAATCTAAAAAGTAAGATACAACAAAAACAGAGGATTCAGTTCACAGTGAAAGTATGTTGTGTTTACTGTGTTGTGTTTCTCTCACAAAATCAGAATATTACAGAATTATCACTTAACCTCTTATATTTGTACGTATTACCTCCTAAACCAGTCCTCGCAGACCAATCAGAATCCTTTATCTGAGCTGTATTTTGGGTGTTTGTGTGTTTTCTTCTTGCAGCGACGTCTCCGGGGGATCTTGCCAAGAGCAGAGGTCATTAAAAAGGTAAAACAAAACTGACCTTTCAGCTGTTTCCCTGAGGACTGTGGTAGTGTCAGGCACAAAGATGGTGTTAAGCACAACTAATGTTTCCTGATATTTACAGGAAGCGTCATTAAGCAGGTGCTGCCTAGATTTTTACAGTCCAGATGCAGAACTACAGTAAATCTTTGGAGCCAGGGTTTCATCTACATTTGTTCTTTTATTTTCATTCCCTGATCCAGCTGTAATACTTGATGACTGGGTCAGAGTTTCTCCAAAACTGCAGCTCTTGTGGGGCATTCCTGGTCTGCAGTGGTCTCAGGATCTATCAAAGGTGGTCCAATGGAAGGAACAGGGGTGAACTGGAGACAGGTGACGCAGGTGGGGAGGAAGGCTGAGGCCTGTGTGGTCCCACAGACGATCTGCTGAAGGAGTTAATGCTGGTTCTAGTAGAGAGGAGTCAGAACACTCAGGGCAGAGAAGTTTGTTGTGTCTGGGGCTGTTTATTAGACAGGTGACCATAATGTTATGAGAAAAATGAACCATTACTTTTGAATGACCTTTAGCACTTAGTTAAACAGCGGTCTCCAGAGCCTTCATTTAAATGTGTGAAAAGTTTTCCATGAGTTTAGGAGACCATTAGCACAGCAGCTGCGTCTGAGGAGCTACAGTCATCATTAGTGTCACTCGGGGTTTTTACTGAAAAAACACAGGGTTAGGGTTAGGGTTCAGGTTAAGAGTTGCTGATTGCAGTTGTCTGTTTCAGAGCTAAGGCTTAAAACTGCTCAGTCTTTTTCTGCCACTGATGTCCTGATGATCAATACATTTAAACAGCATTTATAACATGAATTTGAACTTTTTTTGGTTCTGCTATCTCGTTAGAATTAGTTAATTCTGTTATTTTCCAGAGATAACGACTCATTTTTCCTCAACCCGTTTATTGTGACAGAGTGTGGAGGTCCTGAGTGCAGTCTGTCAGCCTAAGACGGTATAACTTTATCAGGATTTCAGGAAAACAACAATTGTTGTCTTGTTATAACGAGAAAGTTAGTCGTTATCTCGGGAAAACAACACTAGGCCTATTTACTTATTATAATAAGATAACAGGGCTGTAGTTTTGCTATGAGTACTACCAGGGCTTGACATTAGCACTAGCCAACTGGCTAAATGCTGAGTTCCACTTTGGTTGGCTGGATTTCATGTATGTATTTTAACTTTAGAGTTCCTTAATTCCTTTTGCTATGTTTGATTGACCACCTAATTTAGTATAGCGTAATTAACCATGATCTGAGAAACATATATTAAGACAGGCCACATGCAAAAAGTTCACATTTATTCTGCCTAGGTAAATCCTGCTTCCCAGATATTTGATAAATTGTCTCGTTGTATGAAAAAATATGATGAAAATAATGATAAAATAATAAAATAAACATGTGAAGTAATTAAATTCTGGCTAGTAAAACACTATTTGGCTAGTAACTTTTAAAAAGAACTTGCCAGAGTGGCCAGTGAGCAAAAAAGTTAATGTCAAGCCTTGGGTACTAATACTACATCTGATTCAGTTTAACTGTGATGTGCTGTCTGTGTCTAGCTTAGCTAGTTGCTAATACTGGTGCTGTCCCAGAGAAGACACAGCTCCTGGTGACTGTCCACAACATTCATTCAACATTCAGTAAAACCAATTTCCATGTTATTTACTGCAGGTACAGTTGCGTGTAAAAGTATTCATACGCCTTAGCATTTTTCCTTTATTGTTGCCTCACAACCAGGAATTAAAATGGATCATTGAGAGGTTCATGTCAGTCACTTTACATCACATGAACTCACTATGAAACAACTATAAAAATGCAAAATATTTTTTATTGTGAAGCAAATAAGAAATATGTACAAAAGTGTGTCCTCTCTTTTTAAAAAGGCCCCTAAATGAGACCCGGTGTTACTCAGCCTCAGACGTCAGAAATAGTTAGATAAGGTCGGCCTGACTGCAGTTGATCTGTCATTATGCCACAAAACATAAGATAAAAGATAAGGAAGCACACCAAACCTGCCTAAAGAGGACCATCTAAAACTCAAAACCAGGACAGGAGTGCATTCATCAGAGAGGCAACAATAAGACCAAAGGTGACCCTGAAAGATCTGCAGAGCTCCACAGCAGAGACTGTTGTATCTGTCCCAGGACCACTCTGAACCATACACTCCACAGAGCTGGGCTGGGTGGAAGAGGGGCCAGAAGATAACACAAATCTGGCCCCTGACTGTGGCCCCTGACTATGGCCCTTCTCTAAAGTGAAGCCTGGTGATGGCAGAGTCCTGCTGTGGGGATATTTGTCATTGGTAGGGACTGAACCTGCTCAGAACTGAAGGAAGAAAATGACTCTGTGCTGTAGAATGCATCCAACCTGAAGGAGCTGGAGCTGTTTTTAGAAGAAGAATGAGCACAGATCCCAGTGATTTTATGAACCAAGCTCATAAACACTTATCCTAGAAAAGTTGGAGCTGAAAGTCCTTCAGAAGGAGGTTCTACAGAGGACTAACCTGAGGGAGTACATACTTTTACACACTCAAGTTTTCTGTTTTTCTGTCATATTTCTTATATGTTTGTATGTTGAGATATGGTGCATCACACTTACTGTAAAATATATGTAATAGTGGTGTAGTTTTAGGTTTTATTTTATTATCGTTCGTACAAAACAGAGTCATTAAGTCATAAGAGTATTAAAGTCTAACTGTGAGTTTTATGGGCCTGGACTCCTCAGCACCTCTCTTCAGTTTGGGAATCCTTAGAGCTCAACAGTGAGCGCCCCCCTCTGGTTCCAGAAATGACAGAAAAATGGAAAACATTAAGATAGATTACTACCAGCAGCAGTAGTAGTGGTGGCAGTAGTACTACAATATAAAGTAACAATACTTTTACATGAGTACAGAGTTTCAGAAATTCATCTGTTCTTCCTCCTCGGTTTTGTCGCTTTTTTGTGGTTTGTTGTGTTGTGTTTTTTGTTTTTTTCCCTTGTCAGTGGCATTTATAAAGATCCAGTGAAGTGTCATGAGTCATTGTGTCCACTAGATGGCGATATAGCCCCATCGCAGACTGTCTGTTTGTTACTGAAGTGAAAAGCGCTGGAGACAGGCTCCTCTAAAGTTCCTCTCTGAAACCTCAGATCATCAGATTTTTTTTTTATTGATTTGTTTTATTTTCAAATGAACAAACATGAAAGAAAAAACTAATATTTATAAAATTTAAAAAACTGTGACAGCATGTGGCGGACACCTATAAAGGCTTTTCCTACATGCCACATCCCAAAGTCCAGAAATTAAGTCCAGCATCTGCCACAGAGAGCTCCACTGAGAAACAAACAGCTCACAGTTCTTAAATAAAATCTTAAAAGTCAGAATAATAGTATTGATCCTTTTTAACCCTTGTGCTGTCTTTGGTACTCCATCACTGAAAACGTGGAATCATTTTTGCCTGTGTTCATGCAAAAATGTACCAAAACAATCAGCATAACACAAAAATACATTATTTTTAACGTAAGATATATTTTATTGGATTATAATTTTTGTTTATTGTGGTTTACAGCAGCAAAGGGGCTCATAAAGGGTTAAAGGAGGTGAGCACTTTTGAAACTAAAGGCTTTAAGTGGACATTTTTTAAAGGGTTGCACAAGGGTTAAAATGAGAGTCCAGCTGTTCTTCTCTGGCCTCAGCTCTGAAGCCCCCCCCCCCCCCCAAAAAAAAAAATAAATAAATATATATATATATAAATAAATAAATAAATAAAATAAATAAAATAAATAAATAAATAAAAAACTAAAAAAATTAATACAAATAAATGAACATCATCATCCATCATTTATCAGACTGTAATGGACTCACAGAATAGGATTTTTCAAATTAAAATCTATCTATTTTCATCTATAATTTTTTACCTACAAATAATTTGATAAAAATCTGGGGTCTTGTAGATGCAGAAAAATACCGTTTTTGTTTTACAGAATCAGAATCTACAGATCATCTATGTTGGTTTTGTCATGTGGTCACTGCTTTTTGGGGGAAAGTACAACAAATGGTTTGTGATATGAATTTGAATTATCCGCTGTGTTTCCTGTCGGTGGCCCTAGGTTTTGTTGGAGAGACTACATGGAATATGTTCATTAATCAGATTATTCTTTTAGGTAAAATATTTGTTTTTAATGCCAGAAATGCAGAGTTGTTGAATATGTCTTATTTCATACATTTTTTGGAACAATATCATAAAATAGAAGGAGATATGATGGATACAGAAAAAGAAAAAAAGTATTTACCAAAAGTGATGGGCCAGGTTCACTTTTAAAAAATAATTGGAAAGGAAATTTATCTTTATTTTTCCCTTGTTTTTTTTATTTATTTATTTTTTTTAATGTAAAATGGAGTAGTGCCAAAATGTGTGTGACTGTTTTTTTATGTTTGTATCATAATAATAATAATAATAATAATAATAATAATAATAATCGTAATAAATGTCTTTATTGTTGTCTGGTCATTGTGATTATGTTTTCATTGTAATTGTCATTTGTATTATTAATAAAAAATAAATAAAATAAATAAACATCATGCACAAATTTATACTGCACAGTCTCAGAAAGTGTTAGTGTCTGTCTCTGCAAAATAACTGATTGTTTTTCTCTTTTTCTGTTTAATGACACTGTCTCTGTCCCATCAGCTGGTCCTAACCAAACAAACCAAACCAAACCAAACCAGCCGGACAGAGGTGGAGCTGCTCCAGTGGAGACTCCTCTGACTGGACCATGGTGGACTGGGACTGTCAAAAATTGGCATAATGACTGATTAAAGGAACAGTCCACCATTTTTCCAGACTAAACTATGTTCTTCCCTGATCTTAGCTGAGTTGATGCGTACCTCTCTGGTCTTTGTGCGTGCCCTGTGCCTGGGGAGCCACGCTAATTTGTTAGCATTTAGCTTATCCCTATGGAACCAAACACAGCTCAAGTTAGAAGCAACCAAGCTCTTCCACGTTTTCCCGATTTAAATATGGTTAAAATTCTCTCCCCCTCTCACTTCCGTCTACAGAACCAATCACTGGAGAGAATTTTTTAGGAGTGAAGATATCACTGCGCCAATGTCAAAGTGCTCCTAAAGTGTTATTACGCCTTACATTATAGTACCCATTTTTATCTGCTTAGAGAATCACCATTTTTCATTTTTGTGTAACTGTACTTGGGTCATGTAACTACTCACAGTAACCAGTATTTAAATCGGGAAAACGTGGAAGAGCTTGGTTGCTTCTAACTTGAGCTGTGTTTGGTTCCATAGGGATAAGCTAAATGCTAACAAATTAGCGTGGCTCCCCAGGCAAAGGGCACACACAAAGACCAGAGAGGTACGCATCCACTCAGCTAAGATCAGGGAAGAACATAGTTTAGTATGGAAAAATGGTGGACTGTTCCTTTAATGGGATTTTTTTAAATTTTTGCTTGTGTCAGATTATAAATTTCACCCTAACACACAAAATGTTCCAATAAAAGACGGCCATAGGGAGGTTATTAACCCATTCATCCTGACATCCTTGCTGAAAGCCGAGGTGTGCCAGAGCAGAACCTGAGCTCCTGGACCTGTCCTGGCTTGTACTGCCTGAACATGCAGCGCCCCCTTGAGGTGCTCTTTGATACAGATGTCCTCCCTGGGGTTAATGGCCAAATAGAGTGGGACCAGCCCCATTTGTCTCGGGAGCAGGCTTGTCCTTCCTTACTCCTCTCCTCACTCTCAAAAAAAATGTAGTTTGATTGAGAGTCAGTGGCACAAAAAATATCGTAGGGGTAAAGGTGTGACCTTTTTTATGGTGAGCATATTAAGAGGATAAAAAAATAAAATAAAATCCTGAAATCTGAAAATTTATCCCAAAATACATACCAGAGCCAAAATGTTTGCCATTTGAATCAACACAGCCAAAGTTATTCACAAAAATCGGTTGCAAAACATCACAAAATGTCTTCATAATAAGCCTTGTGATGTATACAAATTCAAGAGCGAAAACACAGACTGGACATTTAGTTTTATTTAGAAAAAAGCTGTAAACTGCAATGTCACCACCAGATGGCGCCAATACAATACACCCTTTAATAAATTTTGAATAATTTTGTGCTTTTTTTACCTGAAACTCTCCTTTCTAAGCCCCCACAAGCCGCTCTGAATTTCTCTCTACAAAAAAAGACCAGAATCAAAATCAGAATAACTTCATTAAGAAGCTATTTTTTTATTTTTTTTATTTTTTTTTGTGAACTGCAAAGAACCAGCAATGAGGCAGAATGATGGATGCTCTGTGAGACAATGGTTAGCGAGCGCTGGTCGTATCAGCCGCAGAATCAGGAGTTCGGAGTAGGAGACAGGAGCGAGTGTATTCACAGAAAAGAATGGGATTCTGCTGAGGTAAGGCCTGAGCCGGTGGTGCATTAATGCTGTTTTATTATTGGTTTGGAGATAAAACCCAGAGTCTTCAGTTTGAGTTTACTACCAGCTCCAAACGTTCACCAAGACTGGAATTTTATATTGACTTTACTCTGCAACAAAAGAAATGTACGTAATTATGAAAATTAAATATTTTAGTTATAGTAAACCATTCTTCAGTGTTACTGTGTAGGCTACACAATATTTTTAAATAAATATCCAACAGAAACTCCACAGATGTTGAACCTGATCATTCTTTGTTATGGATTGCAGACCTCACTATAGTCAGGGTTTCTGCAGGGTCTAAAAATGTCTTACATTTTAAAGTCTGAATTTAAGACCTTAAAATGTCTTAAACTAGCTAGAATGCAGGCTGTTAAGTCTTAAATATGTCACATACATCAGATGCAACTCCCTAAAATGTCCACTCAAAAGCTCAAAGGCGTTTTACCGTCACCAATACGAGAGCTTAGACCTTTTCTTGCCAAGACCAAAAGTGAGTCAAATTATCTCAGCTTTTTGTGCACTGCATGCTCACGATATTGATCTTATTTTTCTTGAACAATGGTCTTAAAAAAGGCTGAATCTTGTGGCTTAGGGCTTAGTTAGAGTCTACTGACAGATTGAATAATATCGCACCTTTTGACACTACAGTGAAAAAAATACTTCACTTAAGTTTATTTGCGCTGCCAGAGGGGGTGTTGCACTTTGTGCCATTTTTTGCTTCATGTGGATAGATACCTGCAGAGACATTAATTGTAAAAACACTCCAAAACATCTATATGTTCAATCATTAGCAGCAAATTCTACAATAGAATTCTGACCTGCCTCCATCTAAATCAGTGAGATACATGGCTCATCAGCCTCCGATTAAGGGCCATGCTCAGATTAAGCTCTGGATAATGTGTTTACATGAGCTACTGGAACTGGATTATTCCCAGTCCCCAGTTCTATGATCCAGATAATGCTTCCAGGAAACAGGCTTTTTCAGAATCGTTAAATGGCGCAGCAGGACAGGGCGTTAAGAAAGAACACAAAACCTCAGAGCCGCAGTAAAAACAGCAACACAAACAGGTTTTCCACAAAGAGTGCGATCAGACGACTAAAGCCTTCCTGGTTCAGAGCATCACAGAAACCACAAAAAACAAGTAACCAACATGAAATGTGAGCAAACACATGAGTGACTATTTAAAAAAATGAACAGATGTTTATTAAATGTGTATTTCTGTTTGTGTTTTCTTCAGAATATTTTTTCAAAAACCCGCCAAGGCTAATTTTTACAAACCAGACCAATGCTGTTTTTTCCAGCCCAAGGTGTTCCTCTCCTGCTGCTCCCTCCAGCCCAGACTCACCTCCAAACCCTGCCCAGGTGCACTGTGGGTAAGTGACAGCCCCTACATCAGCGCTGAGGGCTCAAGGCTTGAGGACGGTGATTATTACTGGCACCGGTCGACTTCTTTTTTAAAACTGCCCCGAGCTAAACGACCGCACTGTGCTGCTGAAAAACAGATACGTGTCTAAAATGTGAGAGAGAACAGATATAAAACATGAAACATTTGTGTAAATGAGCCCTGTCCTGTGCAGAAGAAAGGCCAAAAACAGACCACAACAAGGATATATTTTAGTCCTGTTTTAGTCCTGGTTCTTACTCCTGGTGAAGCACTAGTTTAGTCCTGGTTTAGCCCTGGTTTAGTCCTGGTTTAGTCCTGGTTTAGCCCTGGTTTAGTCCTGGTTTAGTCCTAGTTTAGTCCTGGTTTAGACCTGGTTTAGTCCTGGTTTAGCCCTTTTTTAGCCGTGTTTTAGTCCTGTTTTAGTCCTGGTTTAGTCCTGGTTTAGTGTTTGATTAGACCTGATTTAGTCCTGGTTTAGACCTGGTTTAGTCCTGGTTTAGCCCTGTTTTAGTGTTTGTTTAGTCCTGGTTTAGTCCTGGTTTAGTCCTGGTTTAGTCCTGGTTTTGTGTTTGTTTAGTTCTGGTTTAGTCCTGGTTTAGTCCTGGTTTAGTCCTGGTTTAGACCTGGTTTAGTCCTGGTTTAGCCCTGTTTTAGTGTTTGTTTAGTCCTGGTTTAGTCCTGGTTTAGTCCTGGTTTAGTCCTGGTTTTGTGTTTGTTTAGTCCTGGTTTAGTCCTGGTTTAGTCCTGGTTTAGCCCTGTTTTAGTCCTGTTTTAGTCCTGGTTTAGTCCTGGTTTAGTGTTTGTTTAGCCCTGGTTTAGTCCTGGTTTAGTCCTGGTTTAGTCCTGGTTTCAGACCTGGTTTAGTCCTGGTTTAGTCCTGGTTTCAGACCTGGTTTAGTCCTGGTTTAGTCCTGATTTAGTCCTGGTTTAGTCCTGGTTTAGTCCTGGTTTAGTCCTGGTTTAGTGTTTGTTTAGTCCTGGTTCAGTCCTGGTTTCAGACCTGGTTTAGTCCTGGTTTAGTCCTGATTTAGTCCTGGTTTAGTCCTGGTTTAGTCCTGGTTTAGTCCTGGTTTAGTGTTTGTTTATTCCTGGTTTAGTCCTGGTTTAGTCCTGGTTTAGTCCTGGTTTAGCCCTGGTTTAGTCCTGGTTTTGCCCTGTTTTAGCCATGTTTTAGTACTGGTTTAGTCCTGGTTTAGTCCTGATTTAGTCCTGGTTTAGCCCTGGTTTAGTCCTGGTTTAGTCCTGGTTTAGTGTTTGTTTAGTCCTGGTTCAGTCCGGGTTTAATCCTGGTTTAGTGTTTGTTTAGTCCTGGTTCAGTCCTGGTTTCAGACCTGGTTTAGTCCTGGTTTAGTGTTTGTTTAGTCCTGGTTTAGTCCTGGTTTAGTCCTGGTTTAGTGTTTGTTTAGTCCTGGTTCAGTCCTGGTTTCAGACCTGGTTTAGTCCTGGTTTAGTCCTGGTTTCAGACCTGGTTTAGTCCTGGTTTAGTCCTGGTTTAGTGTTTGTTTAGTCCTGGTTCAGTCCTGGTTTCAGACCTGGTTTAGTCCTGGTTTAGTCCTGGTTTCAGACCTGGTTTAGTCCTGGTTTAGTCCTGGTTTAGTCCTGGTTTAGTCCTGGTTTAGTCCTGGTTTAGCCCTGGTTTAGTCCTGTTTTAGTCCTGGTTTAGTCCTGGTTTAGTGTTTGTTTAGCCCTGGTTTAGTCCTGGTTTAGTCCTGGTTTAGTCCTGGTTTAGTCCTGGTTTAGCCCTGTTTTAGTCCTGTTTTAGTCCTGGTTTAGTCCTGGTTTAGTGTTTGTTTAGCCCTGGTTTAGTCCTGGTTTAGTCCTGGTTTAGTCCTGGTTTAGTCCTGGTTTCAGACCTGGTTTAGTCCTGGTTTAGTCCTGGTTTCAGACCTGGTTTAGTCCTGGTTTAGTCCTGATTTAGTCCTGGTTTAGTCCTGGTTTAGTCCTGGTTTAGTCCTGGTTCAGTCCTGGTTTCAGACCTGGTTTAGTCCTGGTTTAGTCCTGGTTTCAGACCTGGTTTAGTCCTGGTTTAGTCCTGATTCAGTCCTGGTTTAGTCCTGGTTTAGTCCTGGTTTAGTCCTGGTTTAGTGTTTGTTTAGTCCTGGTTTAATCCTGGTTTAGTCCTGGTTTAGTCCTGGTTTAGCCCTGGTTTAGTCCTGGTTTAGACCTGGTTTAGTCCTTGTTTGGTCCTGGTTTAGTCCTGTTTTAGCCATGTTTTAGTACTGGTTTAGTCCTGATTTAGTCCTGATTTAGTCCTGGTTTAGCCCTGGTTTAGTCCTGGTTTAGTCCTGCTTTAGTGTTTGTTTAGTCCTGGTTCAGTCCTGGTTTAGTCCTGGTTTAGTGTTTGTTTAGTCCTGGTTCAGTCCTGGTTTTAGACCTGGTTTAGTCCTGGTTTAGTGTTTGTTTAGTCCTGGTTTAGTCCTGGTTTAGTCCTGGTTTAGTGTTTGTTTAGTCCTGGTTCAGTCCTGGTTTCAGACCTGGTTTAGTCCTGGTTTAGTCCTGGTTTCAGACCTGGTTTAGTCCTGGTTTAGTCCTGGTTTAGTGTTTGTTTAGTCCTGGTTCAGTCCTGGTTTCAGACCTGGTTTAGTCCTGGTTTAGTCCTGGTTTCAGACCTGGTTTAGTCCTGGTTTAGTCCTGGTTTAGTCCTGGTTTAGTCCTGGTTTAGCCCTGGTTTAGTCCTGGTTTAGACCTGGTTTACTCCTTGTTTAGTCCTGGTTTAGTCCTGGTTTAGTCCTGGTTTAGCCCTGTTTTAGCCATGTTTTAGTCCTGGTTTAGACCTGGTTTAGTCCTGGTTTAGTCCTGGTTTAGTCCTGGTTTAGTCCTGGTTTAGCCCTGGTTTAGTCCTGGTTTAGACCTGGTTTAGTCCTTGTTTAGTCCTGGTTTAGTCCTGGTTTAGCCCTGTTTTAGCCCTGGTTTAGTCCTGGTTTAGACCTGGTTTAGTCCTGGTTCAATCCTGGTTTAGTCCTGGTTTAGCCCTGGTTTAGTCCTGGTTTAGTCCTGGTTTAGTCCTGGTTTAGCCCTGGTTTAGTCCTGGTTTAGTCCTGGTTTAGTCCTGGTTTAGTCCTGGTTTAGTCCTGGTTTCAGACCTGGTTTAGTCATGGTTTAGTCCTGATTTAGTCCTGGTTTAGTCCTGGTTTAGTCCTGGTTTAGTGTTTGTTTAGTCCTGGTTTAGTCCTGGTTTAGTCCTGGTTTAGTCCTGGTTTAGCCCTGGTTTAGTCCTGGTTTAGACCTGGTTTAGCCCTGGTTTAGTTCTGGTTAAGACCTGGTTTAGTCCTTGTTTAGTCCTGGTTTAGTCCTGGTTTAGTCCTGGTTTCAGACCTGGTTTAGTCCTGGTTTAGTGTTTGTTTAGTCCTGGTTTAGTCCTGGTTTAGTCCTGGTTTAGTGTTTGTTTAGTCCTGGTTCAGTCCTGGTTTCAGACCTGGTTTAGTCCTGGTTTAGTCCTGGTTTCAGACCTGGTTTAGTCCTGGTTTAGTCCTGGTTTAGTGTTTGTTTAGTCCTGGTTCAGTCCTGGTTTCAGACCTGGTTTAGTCCTGGTTTAGTCTTGGTTTCAGACCTGGTTTAGTCCTGGTTTAGTCCTGGTTTAGTCCTGGTTTAGTCCTGGTTTAGTCCTGGTTTAGCCCTGGTTTAGTCCTGGTTTAGACCTGGTTTAGTCCTTGTTTAGTCCTGGTTTAGTCCTGGTTTAGTCCTGGTTTAGCCCTGTTTTAGCCATGTTTTAGTCCTGGTTTAGACCTGGTTTAGTCCTGGTTTAGTCCTGGTTTAGTCCTGGTTTAGTCCTGGTTTAGCCCTGGTTTAGTCCTGGTTTAGACCTGGTTTAGTCCTTGTTTAGTCCTGGTTTAGTCCTGGTTTAGTCCTGGTTTAGCCCTGTTTTAGCCGTGTTTTAGTCCTGGTTTAGTCCTGGTTTAGTCCTGGTTTAGTCCTGGTTTAGCCCTGGTTTAGTCCTGGTTTAGTCCTGGTTTAGTGTTTGTTTAGTCCTGGTTTAGTCCTGGTTTAGTCCTGGTTTAGCCCTGTTTTAGCCATGTTTTAATCCTGGTTTAGTCCTGGTTTAGTCCTGGTTTAGTCCTGGTTTAGCCCTGGTTTAGCCCTGGTTTAGACCTGGTTTAGTCCTTGTTTAGTCCTGGTTTAGTCCTGGTTTAGTCCTGGTTTAGCCCTGTTTTAGCCATGTTTTAGTCCTGGTTTAGACCTGGTTTAGTCCTGGTTTAGTCCTGGTTTAGTCCTGGTTTAGCCCTGTTTTAGCCATGTTTTAGTCCTGGTTTAGTCCTGGTTTAGTCCTGGTTTAGTCCTGGTTTCAGACCTGGTTTAGTCCTGGTTTAGTCCTGATTTAGTCCTGGTTTAGTCCTGGTTTAGTCCTGGTTTAGTCCTGGTTTAGTGTTTGTTTAGTCCTGGTTTAGTCCTGGTTTAGTCCTGGTTTAGCCCTGTTTTAGCCCTGGTTTAGTCCTGGTTTAGTCCTGGTTTAGTCCTGGTTTAGTCCTGGTTTAGTCCTGTTTTAGCCCTCGTTTAGTCCTGGTTTAGTCCTGGTTTAGTCCTGGTTTAGTCCTGGTTTAGTGTTTGTTTAGTCCTGGTTTAGTCCTGGTTTAGTCCAGGTTTAGCCCTGTTTTAGTCCTGGTTTAGCCCTGTTTTAGCCCTGGTTTAGTCCTGGTTTAGTCCTGTTTTAGCCCTGGTTTAGTCCTGGTTTAGTCCTGGTTTAGTCCTGGTTTAGTCCTGGTTTAGTGTTTGTTTAGTCCTGGTTTAGTCCTGGTTTAGTCCTGGTTTAGCCCTGTTTTAGTCCTGGTTTAGCCCTGTTTTAGCCCTGGTTTAGTCCTGGTTTAGTCCTGGTTTAGTCCTGGTTTAGTCCTGTTTCAGCCCTGGTTTAGTCCTGGTTTAGTCCTGGTTTAGTCCTGGTTTAGTCCTGTTTTAGCCCTGGTTTAGTCCTGGTTTAGTCCTGGTTTAGTCCTGGTTTAGTGTTTGTTTAGTCCTGGTTTAGTCCTGGTTTAGTCCTGGTTTAGCCCTGTTTTAGCCCTGGTTTAGTCCTGGTTTAGTCCTGGTTTAGTCCTGGTTTAGTCGTGGTTTAGTCCTGGTTTAGTGTTTGTTTAGTCCTGGTTTAGTCCTGGTTTAGTGTTTGTTTAGTCCTGGTTTAGTCCTGGTTTAGTCCTGGTTTAGCCCTGTTTTAGCCCTGGTTTAGTCCTGGTTTAGTCCTGGTTTAGTCCTGGTTTAGCCCTGTTTTAGCCCTGGTTTAGTCCTGGTTTAGTCCTGGTTTAGTCCTGGTTTAGTCCTGGTTTAGTGTTTGTTTAGTCCTGGTTTAGTCCTGGTTTAGTGTTTGTTTAGTCCTGGTTTAGTCCTGGTTTAGTGTTTGTTTAGTCCTGGTTTAGTCCTGGTTTAGTGTTTGTTTAGTCCTGGTTTAGTCCTGGTTTAGTCCTGGTTTAGCCATGTTTTAGTCCTGGTTTAGACCTGGTTTAGTGTTTGTTTAGTCCTGGTTTAGTCCTGGTTTAATCCGGGTGCCCGGGAGGCCCTGAGGAGCGCCCCCGTGAGGACAGGTGCAGGATGTTTGGGTCTCTCCTGTCCTGGGTTCACTGTGAAGCTGTGTCCCTGCCTCAGCCTCAGTGCCACAGTTACAGCGGCCTGACAGCAGGGGGCAGCAGCGGACCGCGAGCAGAAGGAGAAGACACAGAGGGGACAGGAGGACACAGCCTTCACTCTCTGTCCACTCACTACGGGACGTCCAGAGTCACACATCCTCTCACACTAAACGGTTTTCCTCTGCACAGTTTGTCTCGGGACGTGGCTGCGTTCTCCACGGAGAGACGCAGTTCTGCCCTGGGTTCAGTCTGCAAGGCTCAGAGTCTGTTCCCACATAAATCACAGCGCGCGGAGAGGAGGGGAAAGTTCAGACACCGCACGGGAAAATAAAGCATTTATCAAATCCAAAACCCGTCATTTAGCCCAGTGTTTCCCAAACAGGGGTACGGGGACCCCTAGGGGTACGTGGGAACATTGCAGGGGAGGCTATTTGATCATTTATAGTACCTTTATAGATATTTGGCTTTCAAAGACTAAAATAAACCTAAACCTAAACTAAGATCAAGAGGACTACAGCGAGGGATGGGACACTGAAGACGGACAAAGCAGGGACTAAACCAGGACTAAACCAGGACTAAACCAGGTCTGAAACCAGAACTAAGCCAGGACTAAACCAGGACTAAACCAGGTCTGAAACCAGGACTAAACCAGGTCTGAAACCAGGACTAAACCAGGACTAAACCAGGACTAAACCAGGTCTAAACCAGGTCTGAAACCAGAACTAAGCCAGGACTAAACCAGGACTAAACCAGGTCTGAAACCAGGACTAAACCAGGTCTGAAACCAGGACTAAACCAGGACTAAACCAGGACTAAACCAGGTCTGAAACCAGAACTAAGCCAGGACTAAACCAGGTCTGAAACCAGGAGTAAACCAGGTCTGAAACCAGGACTAAACCAGGTCTGAAACCAGGACTAAACCAGGACTAAACCAGGTCTGAAACCAGGAGTAAACCAGGTCTGAAACCAGGACTAAACCAGGTCTGAAACCAGGACTAAACCAGGACTAAACCAGGTCTGAAACCAGGACTAAACCAGGTCTGAAACCAGGACTAAACCAGGACTAAACCAGGACTAAACCAGGACTAAACCAGGTCTGAAACCAGAACTAAGCCAGGACTAAACCAGGACTAAACCAGGTCTGAAACCAGGACTAAACCAGGTCTGAAACCAGGACTAAACCAGGACTAAACCAGGACTAAACCAGGACTAAACCAGGTCTGAAACCAGAACTAAGCCAGGACTAAACCAGGTCTGAAACCAGGAGTAAACCAGGTCTGAAACCAGGACTAAACCAGGTCTGAAACCAGGACTAAACCAGGTCTGAAACCAGGACTAAACCAGGACTAAACCAGGTCTGAAACCAGGACTAAACCAGGTCTGAAACCAGAACTAAGCCAGGACTAAACCAGGACTAAACCAGGTCTGAAACCAGGACTAAACCAGGTCTGAAACCAGGACTAAACCAGGTCTGAAACCAGGACTAAACCAGGACTAAACCAGGTCTGAAACCAGAACTAAGCCAGGACTAAACCAGGACTAAACCAGGTCTGAAACCAGGAGTAAACCAGGTCTGAAACCAGGACTAAACCAGGTCTGAATCCAGAACCAAACCAGTAAAAAACAGGTCTAATATCTGAACTAAACCAGGACTAAACCAGGACTAAACCAGGACTAAACCAGGACTAAACCAGGACTAAACCAGGACTAAAACCAGAATCAAACTAAGATTAAATCAAGACTAAGCCGTGTACAAACCAGGACTAAAATCCAATCACGTCCAGAGCAGAACTAAACTATGTAAAAAATCAAGACTAAACCAGAACCAAACCAAGCCTAAAAACAGAACTAAACAAAAACTAAGCTGGGACTGAACCAAAACTAAACTTAGACCAAACCAGGACTGAGCTGGGTCTAAACCAGGACATGTACAGAGGAGGGAGGGTGAAGGTATGGGGTTGAAGAATGAGCCTGAGGTGGAACAGTTTGAGAAACACTGACAAAACCTGAACCTGAACAGTTTAGATAGATTTAAATATTTCTCTGAAGACGCTGATTACACACAGTTTTAATTCCTGTTTCTCTGATACATTTGATCTGAGTCTCGGTCTCTTCTGTCTCTTCTGTCTCTTCTGTCTCTTCTGTCTCTGCTCGTTCCGTCTCTGACCCACTTTCTTGGCAGCCGTCATTAAAAGCCATTAAACTTTCATCTCGTCTGTGTCTAATTTAAGCGACACGCGACCAATCACCTGCTGCTCGTGCCACAAAGCCCTCGCTTTCCTCCTGAGACCTTTTCTAATGACTCAAATCTGCCCCGCGCCCCATAGCAACAGTCCGTCAGGGCTCGGCCAATCAGCTTCTGTCCTTCACAACTCGGACAATTAATGTTCAACAGCTTCTGCGTTTCTCTCACTAAATATTTAATGACTGTTAATATAGAACAGCGATTCTTTAGGTTTTCCCAACCAGGACTAAACCAGGACTAAACCAGGACTGAACCAGGTCTAAACCAGGACTGAACCAGGACTAAACCAGGACTAAACCAGGACTAAACCAGGACTGAACCAGGACTAAACCAGGACTAAACCAGGACTGAACAAGGTCTAAACCAGGACTGAACCAGGTCTAAACCAGGACTAAACCAGGACTGAACCAGGACTGAACAAGCTCTAAACCAGGACTGAACAAGGTCTAAACCAGGACTGAACCAGGTCTAAACCAGGACTAAACAAGGTCTAAACCAGGACTGAACCAGGACTAAACCAGGACTGAACAAGGTCTAAACCAGGACTGAACCAGGACTAAACCAGGACTGAACCAGGACTAAACCAGGACTAAACCAGGACTGAACAAGGTCTAAACCAGGACTGAACCAGGTCTAAACCAGGACTAAACCAGGACTGAACCAGGACTGAACAAGGTCTAAACCAGGACTGAACCAGGTCTAAACCAGGACTAAACAAGGTCTAAACCAGGACTGAACCAGGACTAAACCAGGACTGAACAAGGTCTAAACCAGGACTGAACCAGGACTAAACCAGGACTAAACAAGGTCTAAACCAGGACTGAACCAGGACTAAACCAGGACTGAACAAGGTCTAAACCAGGACTGAACCAGGACTAAACCAGGACTGAACAAGGTCTAAACCAGGACTGAACCAGGTCTAAACCAGGACTGAACCAGGTCTAAACCAGGACTGAACAAGGTCTAAACCAGGACTGAACCAGGTCTAAACCAGGACTGAACCAGGACTAAACCAGGACTAAACAAGGTCTAAACCAGGACTGAACCAGGACTAAACCAGGACTGAACCAGGACTAAACCAGGACTAAACCAGGACTGAACCAGGTCTAAACCAGGTCTAAACAAGGTCTAAACCAGGACTGAACAAGGTCTAAACCAGGACTGAACCAGGTCTAAACCAGGACTGAACCAGGACTAAACCAGGACTGAACAAGGTCTAAACCAGGACTAAACCAGGTCTAAACCAGGACTGAACCAGGACTAAACCAGGACTAAACAAGGTCTAAACCAGGACTGAACCAGGTCTAAACCAGGACTGAACCAGGACTAAACCAGGTCTAAACCAGGACTTAACAAGGTCTAAACCAGGACTGAACCAGGTCTAAACCAGGACTTAACAAGGTCTAAACCAGGACTGAACCAGGACTAAACCAGGACTAAACAAGGTCTAAACCAGGACTGAACCAGGTCTAAACCAGGACTGAACCAGGACTAAACCAGGACTAAACCAGGTCTAAACCAGGACTAAACAAGGTCTAAACCAGGACTGAACCAGGTCTAAACCAGGACTGAACCAGGACTAAACCAGGACTAAACCAGGTCTAAACCAGGACTAAACAAGGTCTAAACCAGGACTGAACCAGGTCTAAACCAGGACTGAACCAGGACTAAACCAGGACTAAACCAGGACTGAACAAGGTCTAAACCAGGACTGAACCAGGACTAAACCAGGACTGAACAAGGTCTAAACCAGGACTGAACCAGGTCTAAACCAGGACTGAACCAGGTCTAAACCAGGACTGAACAAGGTCTAAACCAGGACTGAACCAGGTCTAAACCAGGACTGAACCAGGACTAAACCAGGACTAAACAAGGTCTAAACCAGGACTGAACCAGGACTAAACCAGGACTGAACCAGGACTAAACCAGGACTAAACCAGGACTGAACCAGGTCTAAACCAGGTCTAAACAAGGTCTAAACCAGGACTGAACCAGGTCTAAACCAGGACTGAACCAGGACTAAACCAGGACTGAACAAGGTCTAAACCAGGACTGAACCAGGTCTAAACCAGGACTGAACCAGGACTAAACCAGGACTTAACAAGGTCTAAACCAGGACTGAACCAGGACTAAACCAGGACTAAACAAGGTCTAAACCAGGACTGAACCAGGTCTAAACCAGGACTGAACCAGGACTAAACCAGGACTAAACCAGGTCTAAACCAGGACTAAACAAGGTCTAAACCAGGACTGAACCAGGTCTAAACCAGGACTTGACCTGAGCTAAACAAGAAGGAAAAAAAACACAACAAATTCAGGACAAAACCAGAACTAAAAATGATTTATGACTAAACCAAGTCTAAACAAAAGTTAAACAAGGACGTAACCAGGACTAAACCAGGACTAAACCAGGACTAAAGCAGGACTAAAGCAGGACTGAACCAGAACTAAACAAAGACATAACCAAAACTAAACCAGGACTCAACCACAACTAAACCAGGACTAAACAAGGATATAACCAGGACTAAAACAGGTTTAAACAAGGACTGAACCAGGACTGAACCAGGACTACTCTAGGATTAAACCTGGAATAACCTGGACTAAACCAGGTCTAAATAAGGACTAATCTAGGACTCAACAAGTACTAAGTCAGGTCTAAAACAGGACATAACCAGGACTAAGCAAGGACTTAGCCAGGTTTGAACCAGGACTAAACTGTGCCTAAACCAGGGCTAAGCAGTGGTCTACACTTAAGCCCTAACCAGGACAGGACCAATTTAATCAAAATATTCCTGAGCACCAGCAGAGGAAGGCCGCGTCCCACCAGTGGAGCCTGTACCGCAGTTTGAGAACCGCTGCAATGTGTCAAAAACAGGGACTTTCAACAAACAAACCGATCAAAGTAAGACTGGTTTTTCCGTTCTGCTCCAAAATGCATGAAAAGAACAGGATCCGCTCTGCCGGGGAGAGGCGGTGGCCATGTTTTATTCTCTTTCACCCTGACAGAGGAGCAAGACTCACTTCAGCTTTTTATACAGGAGACAGAGGAGTAACAGGAAAATCTATACAGACACAGCAGGGTTTAGTCCGATAAAGTAACAAGGAAGTGGACGAAGACATGAGGAGGCTGTTTAAAGGAAGTTTGTTATTGGACACTTTGTTACTTTTACTTCAAAATAATATTACTCAAGTATAGATCCTTGTTGTGTTTGTAAACTGAATGTTTGTGTTCCAAAGACTGGCACCGGAAGTTAAAAAATAATACTGACAATAATATTTTTTTTAATGGAGAAATTAGCGTTAGCCACCAAACATTGCAAATTATGAATAATCAAGAACATTAGAGAGTGTGTCAACTTTTAGCCGTTTTATCTAATGTAGCTAATAGCATCTACAATTAGCATATAAGCTAAACGATATGAAATTTACATTTCTTAATTTCAATGTTAGGCAGGAGAAACAGTAACAGAAATGTGTTGGACCACAAGAGTTTGACAGCGTCTGCTCTGATTTAATTCATCAATCACCACAAATCTTATTTTTATAAGTTAACTTTAGCAACTGGACCTGACAATCAGATCTGGGTCATGTTAATTCAGAGTATTTTTATTAAATATATATACAACAAATATTTGTTCCTGCTGCCCAAAAACATCTAATTAATATTTTTTATTTTGCTCATTGAAAAGAATAGACTTGAACATTAATCTCGGTATCAGGCTGCGTGGGGTATCTGTGGTATCGAAAGAAAAGTTAAAATACGACTGGTATTGAAAAAATATTTTTTTATTTGACTCCAAGTTTCAATCCCTAGTGGTAATTTAATGTTCCTTTGAATGAAACAAATAAATAACACAGAATAAATCAAACAAACTACTGGTTTTAACTTGCAGCCTAAGAATTTTGCCAAAAAAAAAGGTCTTTTATTGAATATTATTGTATTTCATGATTGTAGAAGATGAATTAGCTCACCATAGGTATCAGAAAAAGTATCACTCAGTCACCGGTATTGTTTAAGTACCAGCTCTACTCAAGCAGAAGTTAAAGTAAACGATGTCTGTGAGGTGGTCCTGTGAGTGGGGCCCCTGGGTCTGATCGTCCCCTGCTGTCCTCCAGGATGTGAACCTTCAACCTCTCCTTACAACTTTAGCACAAATATTCATGAAATTAAACTTTTTGTTTTTGCATAATCCTGGTGTGGTCCCTGTTGTGGCCCATCCTGACAGTGACCTACAAAAGGCAGTTCAATCTTTTTGCATATCACTGACAAATACACAAAAAAATACACAAAAAATTCTCTAAATCTACTGCACATTAAGTTTGTTTTTCCCTCAAAGACGTTTCAGTGTTCATCCAAACACCTTCATCAGTTTGAATTTACAGGAAACCGGAAGTCACTGGCATTAAATCCACAGCTGAAGCAGACTAAAACTACATTTGCATGAGTTGAAGTAAAACATTTTCCTTTTAAGTTAATGTTAAAGTGTGTTTTATGTTTTTTTTATAAAAATGTAGAAAGGTACAGGTCAAAGTCTGCTGTGTTTTCTTGAAAATTAGGCCTAGATGACATAAAAAATGAAAATGTACTGTATAGCGTCGTAGTCAGGACCGCACTAATCGAGACCAAGACGAGGCCGAGACCAAACCCTGGGAACTTACACGAAATAAATGGAAAACGTTTAAAAGTTGAACGATTATTTTAATGAAGTAATGCAACAGAGTCCACAAACAAACAGCGACAGATCACGTTTCTCGTTCTTCTGATGCGGAAAACTCATTAGCCTTCTCCAAGACCGAGTAAAACTGCAGCCGAGACCAAGACGAAACCAAGTCCGTAGAAAAATGTTCTCAAGACCGGACTCAGGCGCTACAACGCAAGCATTTGCTCAATGTCCTTGCCACATAATCACAAACATCCTTTCTCCAACACTCCGACCTACAGCCCGGACAGATGCGAGTCTCATTTTACACTGAAAGTCAAATATTCATTGTTTTTCTTTCTTTTTTTTTCTTTAAATAATAATAATTTGAATTGCGATCATGTTCGGAGCCTGATGTTTATTAATGCTGACTGGATCTGCCGCAGCTCGTTACGGCGCCTGACGGGGAACAGGAACATTGTCAATGAACTCAAGCACATCTGAATATTTGAATACATAATGCAGCCTTCTGTGGAGCGGAACAATCAGGCAAACTTCGCTAACGACAGGCTCCCGCTACAAGGCTCTGACAAAGGAGACACGTGTTTGGTTTCCTGGGTAAATACATGTTGCAGACTGTGTTCAACTGTTTTCTTTCCTTTTTAGTTAGACCGGATGAAAGCAGCCAGAGGTCACACCGTGTAGATTTGTTCAGATGAATAGTTTAATCATAACATACAGTACTTCTACTTCTACTTCTACTTGAGTAATATCATTTTGCAGTAACAGTATTTATACTTGAGTACAGTTGTTGGCGTCTGTACGTTACCTCTGTGTTGGTTTCAGAAGCTTCATGTTGTGAAACGTGAGATGATTTGGAAATATGTGTTTCTTGTGCCACACTTTATTTTACAAAGCTCTTTATTATAATTTTAACATTTTTATGTAATTTATTTTTACAGTTGTTTTGTTCATTGTCTGGAAACATCTCATTGTTTTATGTGTTTTGTAAATCAGATGTTACTCCAAACAGATACTCAGCACTTGAGTGTTTTATTTATTTATTTGGAGGCCTATTTTAACTTAAATTTAATTTAATTTAATATAATTTTTTGCCTACTCTAACCACTTCTGCGTATGGACCGTTCAAACTGTACAGTATTTTGGTGACGAAATGACCATTTTTCCCCAGATCCCAAGCTGTGCTTGGGTGGATTTTCTCCAGGTGCCAAAGTTTCCCCATTAAAGGGGCCCAATTATGCAAAATTGGCTTTCTACCAGCGTTGAGTAACGCATGTTTGAGTAATCCTCTATTTATTTACGCTGACTTCCTTAAAGGACAGAAACATCTTGTTTCACCAATGTCTGCCTTTTCCACCTGACCACGCCCCTCCCCTAGACCACACTCCTCCCACCTGACCACGCCCCTCCCCCAGACCACACTCCTCCCACCTGACCACGCCCCTCCCCCAGACCAGACTCCTCCCACCTGACCGTGCCCCTCCCCCAGACCACGCTCCTCCCACCTGACCACACTCCTCCCCCAGACCACGCTCCTCCCACCTGACCACGCCCCTCCCCGAGACCACACTCCTCCCCCAGACCACACTCCTCCCACCTGACCACGCCCCTCCCCCAGACCACACTCCTCCCACCTGACCACACTCCTCCCCCAGACCACACTCCTCCCACCTGACCACGCCCCTCCCCCAGACCACACTCCTCCCACCTGACCACGCCCCTCCCCCAGACCACACTCCTCCCACCTGACCACACTCCTCCCCCAGACCACGCTCCTCCCCCAGACCACACTCCTCCCACCTGACCACACTCCTCCCCCAGACCACACTCCTCCCCCAGACCACACTCCTCCCACCTGACCACGCCCCTCCCCCAGACCACACTCCTCCCACCTGACCACACTCCTCCCCCAGACCACGCTCCTCCCACCTGACCACGCCCCTCCCCGAGACCACACTCCTCCCCCAGACCACACTCGTCCCACCTGACCACACTCCTCCCCCAGACCACACTCCTCCCCCAGACCACACTCCTCCCACCTGACCACACTCCTCCCCCAGACCACACTCCTCCCACCTGACCACGCCCCTCCCCCAGACCACACTCCTCCCACCTGACCACACTCCTCCCCCAGACCACGCTCCTCCCACCTGACCACGCCCCTCCCCGAGACCACACTCCTCCCCCAGACCACACTCGTCCCACCTGACCACACTCCTCCCCCAGACCACGCTCCTCCCACCTGACCACGCCCCTCCCCCAGACCACGCTCCTCCCACCTGACCACGCCCCTCCCTGAGACCACACTCCTCCCACCTGACCACGCCCCTCCCCGAGACCAGACTCCTCCCACCTGACTGCGCCCCTCCCCATGTGCTGCAGCATTGCAGCAGCACATGTTTTGAGGAGCTGAAGGGGCGTGACAGCAGCGGGACAGTGGGGGAGGGAGGGCTCTTAAAGAGACAGGGACCTAATCTGAGCGTTTCTCACAGAGTCAAAGTTTTTCAAAAATTATTGCATTTTGTGACCAACAAAATGTAATATGCTATCCTAAATTAATTTAAAAGACACAAAAAAGCATGATAACTTATTTAACTTAAATATTTCCTCCAGCTCGGCTCTTCTGACCTGGACCCTGGCTCAGATCTGTAGAGGTGGACTGGTGTGGGCCCAGTGGTTGCTCTCTGCTCTTGACAGTTTGCCCTAGGTTTCAGAATTTCACTTTATACTTACTACAATACTTTTTCACTCACTTTTAACCAAGTAATCATTAAATACTGAAGTAACAGTACTTTTTCTTGAGTACTTCTTCCGTCAGTAGTATGCTGTATGTCTGCAGACCTCTACCAGCCTATGCTCGTCCTCAGTGGCTCTTAAACAGCTGCTGGGGGGGTTCACGGGGGGCGTCTGACGAGTGGCGGCTGCAGAAAGCGACAGGTCCGTTTGACTAAAGAGGCCGATGGTTATCTAAAATGAGAGGTGTGTTTCGTTTGTCCGTTCTCAGTTTGTATTCGAGGATATCTCTGGATCTGTGGCCTGGTGTTGACCGAACCAGATTAACACGGCTCAGGTCTTTGTGAAGGGTTTAAAGTGAAATAACACAGCGACTCCTTATCAAACGTGGTTCTTTTAGATGGACGACAAACAAGGGCGAAAGGACAGAGCTAAGCCTTCACCGCAAATGTTCAGGAAATTTGTCCGACCCACCACCGGCCTCAAGTCAGGGCCACTTTGAATGGAAGTGAAAAGACAGACGTGTTTTTGATTCTTGTTCATGATGTTGCTTGAATGTTTCTTGTTTATCGACTTATAACACTCAAAATTAAGACACTATTTTTGTAAAGAGTTAAAAAAACAACAACAAAGTGTACGATAATGTAACGATGATCTGTTTTCAATTTAAAGAGACTATATTCTGCAAAATGTCCTTTTCCTTCTCGGTCTCCCATGTTCTCTCATCAAAAACACACCTGGAGTTGTGTTTTGTTTCATTCACATCTGTTTGAGTAATCCTGTACTCTCTGGTGCTGAGTTTCTGAGGCCTCAGAACGCTTGGTTCCACAAACCCCTGGCTCTCACTGTGTGTCTTTTAAGTATCCATTTTGTTATGTAGATCACTGTTTCCCAACCAGGGGTACGGGGGCCCTCAGAGGTATGAGCTTGATGCAGAGGAACCTGGAATTACTTCATAAGACAAATATTTGCAATCTTTTTCATAATTATTGAACAATTAAAACCAATAAAAGACGAGCTCAAGTGTCTCACTTACTATTGAAATTTTATCTGAATATTATTTTTGTTGCTTTTTTTTAGGATTAATAGCTTGTTCAATATGGGTGTTATTCAAATTATTAACATTTTCTTAAATATATAAATATATGAGTTTATGATGATTTTTTAAGTTAATTTTAAGCATAAAATATTTTGTAAAATAAGTAAATGTAATAGGAAATTGTATTGCTCTATTATTGTGTTATATTTTTATTTTAAAGGCAGGCACAGGGGTGGAAGAAACATCAACACATACTGTATGAGTGAGGAGTACTCATGCTATGATAAAAAGCCCATGGGGTACACCAGACAAAAAAATTGGGAACCACTGCTGTAGATGAGGCCACTTTTTGGGGACATCTGGTGGTGAAAGTGCAGACTGCAGCTCCATCCACTCCTGTTTTTAGGAGTTTTTAGCACCACCTGAGGATTGCAGTAAGTATGAAGTCTATCTTTAAGGATTATCTATTTTCATCTCACAAATCAACAGCTGTTTCACTAAAAGATTTATTTGCTGCGAACCTGTTTGACCTGAACCGTCCATAACCCTGTGGAGATATCACATTTCCTCCTTTTCTTTCCGTTAGATCAACGCGGATGATGCAAAGATTTCCCGCTGCATTGAAAACCTGTCTGAAGAGACATAAATACACACTGTAAAGCTCAATCTCAGTCGACAAAATACCAGAGCCTCTGTCGGAGCTTACTGCATTTACAAGAAGCTGAAAAATACCCAATTCTTCTCTTAGTTCAATGCAGACGTTTCTGAAAAGCGATTGTGTTTCCGTCCAGGTTGCATCAGTTCAAAGTGAGATGGACGAGCTGTGAAAGACTGAGACAGAAGAGAAATCCTGTGTCTGTTTTAAATCATTGCCTTCAATTCTCAAACTTCTCTTCTGCAGAACGAAGAGACTGGTCCATGTTGAGGTCAGAGGCTAAATCCTATAATCCACTTTATTTACTGCTACAATAAAAAAGTTGATAAGACAGCAGCATTACTTATCAGAAACTTGCTCAAAGATTTAGTGTTAGCTGTGGTTTGGGCCTTTTTGGGGACATCTGGTGGTGAAAGGTCAAAGTGCAAGTCAAAGGGCCTTTCTGAAACAGCTCCCTTCTACTCGATTTTCCCCGTTGGCACAAAGAATCCGCCTCAAAAAATACAAAAAGAGGGACAAGTTGTGTGATTTGGTGGGACAAGGTGGGGCAACTCAAGAAATAAATGTTTTGAAATACAAATCTAACTTACCAACTTACTGAGATATACAAGTTGCTTCAGTTTCGGGCCTGGACAACAGATGATGTGCTGTTTTTTGTTGTTGTCTGGAGCAGCTATAGGAGCTGACTGCAACACTGCACCTCAGCTCCACATAAAAGACGCTCCATGCAAGTTTAGTTCTGAATGGTTGTTGCCATGAAGGTTGTTGCCACTAAAGCCGAGTATACGCTGCACGATTTCGTCGGGCTCTGACGACAGATTCCTTATCGTGGGAAAAATTGTGCTGTGGTCGTACGTCTTACGGTGCAGGGACAAAGATTCCAGGATTCCAGGAAACATTTTTTCCCTTGGAAGTCAAATGGCGTCTCACAAAAATTTAAGGAAGTACAAAGCTCTTTTTCTGTGTTTCAGTTCAAAAGACCGTAACAGCTCTGCCCTCTGCTTCCCTCTTCTGGTCTCTTCGTTGGTTTCTTTACGGCACCAGAAGAGTACTTATTTGAAACTTTTTTTTTTAGTCACATCATGTTTTTAAAGGCTGTAAAATGTGCTGCTGTTCTAGAGGAGACTGGTTTACAAATATGAATAAAAGCAGAATATAGACACTTAAAGAAAATATTTCCATTTAAAATCTTAAACTGCAGCAGTAAACTCCACTTTAACAAATATCTTGGTCCCAAAGTGAGAATGGACACTAGACCTACTTTAGCTTATCATCTGTCCTCTAAGCGTGCAATGATTCGCATTTTGATTTGGCGAAGGTATTACGCTCGATGCCCTCCCTCTTCATTTATCCAGGCTTTGAACTGGCACAAGCTCTCTTATCATGTTTTATTTTGTTTAATGTCAGATTTGTTTGTGTTTTTTCTGCTGTTTTGTGGCGGTTGGAGCCAGTGCTTGGTGTTTTTCCAGTCGGACTTGCCGCCGCCATTACTCCAGTGAATAAAGACGAAGTGCATGAGCTTGGATTCAGCAGGGTGTTTCTCATTTCCCAGGATCCTTTGCGGTTGAACCAAGGGCAGTAGGTTTGGTGTCAGCTTTGGTAGGGACACCCCAACCAAACCTACTCGTTTCAACGCGCTGCTGTCAGTCAGGCCTACAGCTATAGGTTGGGGAAAGTAATATTTCTTTGCTGATCTGAGCTTTTCACCATAGCACACAGGCTGCTCACAGTAATTGTAGGCTTGCTGGAAAAAATACAAGTTATAATAAAGATTTTACAATGTATTTTTACAATTGTTACATACAAATTTGAAACAGGGGGGGTCTGTGAAAATTTTTAACTTAACAGATGCTGTTTCCTGTGTCTCGGAGTATTTAGAGCAGGGGTCAGCAACTAAAATTGCTCTGGGTCCACAGAATTAACGTTCTACCCTGCTGGGGTCCAAACATGACATATGTAAAAAAAAAACACCAAAAAAATAGTAAATAGGACTATAATACAGTGTTATTTATGTATTTAATCTGTGCTACTAAAACATGTACAAGTGCTTATTTCTATCAGAGAAACATTTATGATTTCCACTTTAACAGCAGCTGATGTTTGAACTGTGTCAGACTCAGATCATACTGGAGACAGATGGATTTATGAAGACTGCCACTCTCCTCCAGGCTCAGTATTTGGATAACACAGATTTAAATATATTAATTATGAATGCAAACGATGCAGGGGAGTGCAGCAATAATACTGGATAAATGCGCTTATTAGCGGCTAATTAATATGCACGAAAACTCGGTGCATTCACTCCTTGTTTGCACTTTGTTCACCTGAGTAAAGTGAGGCCAGAAATCGTGACATTACAGACTTCTGCTGTGTATAGCCCAGATTAATGAGAGAACAGTGTTTGTGGGCTGTGGCCTGATGAAGCTGACACATTAGCTGCTAAAAGCCAAAGCCTAGAGAAGTAGCAGCCAGGACAGACAAACGTTTCCAAAACTCACCACAGACGTCTTCACACAGATTCTTTTCATCTTGATATAAAAGGAATAGTCCATATTTGAGAACTGTTACTAGTCCTGGCTTGGTGAAAACTTCAGCTCAGTTTAAAGAGGCTCTAAAGTCGGGACAGTGACAGAGCTGTTCAGATAAAAGCAGCTGCCTCTCCGTGCTCTCGCGGTGTAAATCTGCGCTGGAGTTCAGCTTTTTTTGAGCAGTTTTCAGTTCTTCTAACGCATTTAAATCTGTCTCAGTCAGATCACTGTACTCTGTAACTGTAGTCACCCACAAGGACCCCTCGCGTCTTAGTCGCGCCTGTTCAAAAACAAAATGCGGTAATATTTAGCTATTTCAACTTGTGATTGGTAGGGACAATTTGGTCGGTCTCAAATTTTGGTATTGACATGTCCCTGTGGTCCATACGCAAACCTACGCCCATGGGTTGAACCACTTCAGGGTGATCCATGTCATCAACGCCTCGCCAATGAGCTGCTCCAAACGGTTACACACCCCACGTCCTCGGAGGCTCGTCTCCGCCGTTTGGCTCGTTCAGAAAGGAGTCACCTGCAACCATTTTAATTTTTCTTTAGCAAACTTTATTTAGAATTAAGACAAATTTAAATATGATATAAAAGTCCCGACAAGAGAAAATATTAAAATATATTACTACTTTACTTTGCCCCACACTGCCGGAAATTAGCAGGAACACTCGGCTTTGCTTCAGAGGAAGGAGCCTGACAAATGAGAAAAACCCAATGAATAAAAGTGTCCCTTATCTGAATGGGACTGCTCCTCTTTCTAAGCGTGCAATTGGTCAGAAAATTCAGTCTCCCTCTGTGAAAAACACTTTATATCAAAACCCAGATGAGGTCTCAGCGTTTCATTCTTTCAGAGATGACTTCTCTTATTCTGTGCTATTGAATAATAAATCTTACTAAAGTAAATAAATCAGGTAGTGTATCTTTAAACCTACCACATTTTAATCTCGGGACAATCTCCTCGATGTTTGATCATTGTATCCATCAGGTCGCTGAAGCTCTCAGCAGGTTCTGTCCAGGTCTGTGCTGTGAACCAACCACGCGCTGCTCTCACGTCACCTTCGCAGATTAAAATGGACTCTTGTCAGAAAATCCAATCTAAAGCTAAGCCCTGGTCAATCTCACATGAGCCCAGTTTAAGAAGACTGAATAATAAAAGGACAAACGGAGACGTCCCTTTACAGCCAAAATGTCTCATCTCATTATTTCATCTTCACTATTGTACAGAACATTTCAGTGATATATGTATAGGTTTTTTTTTTAAGACCATCTTATATTTTTGTTTGCTTGTTTTGGAGAAAGTGGCAGGTGTTATAACATTTATCTTCCTTCTGCTTCTTTTTGATAATGTAAAATATGAATGGAAAATAATTTTATCTTGAAACATAGCTTGAACAACTAAACAACTGTGAACATGGTCAAAACAAATGATAAATAAAATTGCATTTTATTTTAGTAGTTTTAGCAATGAAAAACAAACTTGCTTGCATTATCATTCTGCTTTCCTTCTCGCGCTCCTGAGTTAGATAAAGATAAGCGCTCAAAAGTCGGGGGAATTTGTCTCAAGAGTTAATCTACCACTAAACATTTTTATAAACATTATTTTAAAGTAGAAGAAAGAATCTTTTTCTGTGTCCATGTAAGGTTAAAGTTACACTGTGTAAGATTCCCGGTCTTGCGCCTCTAGAGGCCACAGGTGCCACTGCACCGTTGCAAAATGTAAACACTAGGGCCCCTCCTCCTTCTGAAACTGTGCGAGCGTGCGTTACGTCAAACTAACAATGGGACCTAGAGAGTGCATTCATATTTACTGTATAAACTTCTGTAACCACTTGTGTGGCCGCAGATTGGATCTTCTATAGAGTTAGTGCTAGCGTTAGCTTATCGCACGATGGTCGCATTAAAACAACTAATAACTGTATGAAAAAGCACGTTCTAAAGAAAAAATAAAGAGGCTAATTTACCTGTCCAACAGTAAAGAAGCAAAAACGTGATCCGATTTGCAGCCTTCTCTGTCTCTCATCTGACGCCAGCGAGCAAAAGTCTGTCCGATGTTGACTCTTGTCTGAGATCTGGTGCGGTCCCTTTCACATTTTCTTTTTCTTGCCTCGTTCGACATTGTCTTCATCTTCTTGTGTCCTTCGGCCCTGACGAACTGGCGAAAATAACAATGCTAAAAGTAGCTTCCTGGTTATACCTGCGCCTCAAGTCGTTTCCTGTCACATGACTCTTCCTCAACAGCGGAGCGCTCCCGGCCAAGTTGCGAGGGCGGTTTCTCAGTACAGAAGCCCCGCTCGGAGCAACAGATCGCGCCTCAGGCCTTATAATCGCTCAAAAAATCACAAAAACAAGTCAGTATGCCCCACATATTTAGGAGAAAAGTTACACAGTGTAACTTTAAATTAGTTGTTACAGGATGACTAAAGCCCCTGCAGCGCCCCCTGCTGTCTATGGGTGAAAACCAGCCAGGTCCAGCAAAAAAGCAGCACATCAACATTAGAGCCAAACAACAAGGCAGCGAGGGTTTTATTCCTTGATTTTGCCATGGATTTGAGCAGAAAACAAGTGTCAGGTCAAGTATGAGGTCACTACAGGGGTCACACAGGGGTCACACAGGGGTCACACAGGGGTCACACAGGGGTCAATGTGACTTATTTATGATAGTGCTTCACTCTGAAATGTGGGGGGAGCTCCAGAGGAAAATGAGCTTAGTTACACTTTAAGTTTAGCTTTTTAGTTACACAGCTTAATGTCCACATACTGCACAGTGTTGCTCTCAGTGATTGTTCAAAATTGTGCATGTTTTTAACGTTCCTGTAGGCTGCAGAACATTTTACACAAGCCCACAGATAAAACCAGTTTCCTGTCCATGCAGAGGTTTATTCTGGGGAGAGAATCCTTTATCTGTGAGCTGCTCGTAAACAGAACGACACAGCGTGGTCTGAGAGCACTGGAACCACCGTCTGCCTCATCAAACTCACCTGCTCCTGAAAAAGAGAATTATCACAATGCAACAGGGGCCAAGAATCAGGAAGTTACTGTCTGTGTTAAAGTGTCACAGAGCAGAGCGCTTGGAAGAGAGCAGAGGATAAACACTGACACATGACAAGCTACATGCAGCGTGTGAGCAGGAAGGAAAACATAGAATTCAGAACACGGAGGCCTTGCAGTGGTTTCAGTCAGGGTTATCAGGACTTTGATCTGACATGGGACTGGCAAAGAAACATGCTCTTCCTGATTAGAGCTGGGTACCGTTAAGATTTTTCGATACCAGTACCTGAGAGATACTTTTTCTGATACCTATAGTGAGCTAATTCATCTTCAATCAATCATAAAACACAATAACTATTGAATAAAAGCAAAGCAAAATTATTAGCTCTAAGTTAAAACCCGTAGTTTCTATGATTTATTCTGATTTATTTGATTCAGACATACACGATATTTCCAAAAGTATTCGCTCACCCACCCAAATAACTGAACTCAGGTGTTCCAATCACTTCCATGGCCACAGGTGAATAAGATCAAACACCTAGGCTGCAGCTTTGTGGAAAACTTTGTGGGAACAGTTTGGGGACGGCCACTTCCTGTTCCAAGCATGACTGCACCAGAGCACAAAGCACGGTCCATAAAGACCTGGATGAGTGAGTTTGGTGTGGAAGAACTTGACCTGAACCTGACAGAACACCTTTAGGATGAATTAGAGCGAAGACTGTGAGCCAGGTCCTTCGTCCAACATCAGTGTCTGACCTGGCATGGTGGCAGAGTGGTTAGCACTCCTGCCTCACAGCAAGCAGGTCCGTGGGTTCGATTCCCGGACCTTTCTGTGTGGAGTTTGCATGTTCTCCCTGTGTCTGCGAAGCTTTCCACTAAAAACAGTGTACAGTAGGTCCCCTGGAAATGAGATTCTGTATCTCGGCTGGCATTTTTATAACCTATGTATTTATTTATCTATTTATTTTACTATGACTTTTTATTGTCTTACTTCTGTCTGGCTAAATGTACTCTTGCATGTGTCTTTTCTTTGTTGATTTTATTGCCTTACATTGCTGTGTGCTGTTCAGCACTTTGTAAACCTTGTATTTTAAAAGTGCTATATAAATAAAGATTTATTATTATAGATTTATTATCTCAGTGGGACTTTCCTGGTCAAATAAAATAAATAAACTTCTCAGAATAGCTGTTTTAGATGCAATGGGTGGGCTGACGTCATATTTAAATGGATTAAAAAATTAAGGTCATATGTGTGCTGAGCAAATACTTTTGGAAATATAGTGTACAAAGGAAACATTAAAAATCCCACTAGGTATTGAAACTTGGTATTGATTAAAAAACATATTTTTTTGATACCAGAAGGATTGTAACTTTTCTTACACTCCACAAAGGTATCGTTTAACTGCTATCCAGCCCTGGTCCTGATGCAACCCTCTCCATTTATCCGAGCTTGGGACTTGAGTCTACCGTGGCCTGTGACCCTTGTGGCTGGAAAGACTTATTTTACTTCTATATGAGTATAATCATTTAAAAATGTCTGTCTGTTTTGCAATAATGAACAGTGATCATTAGGTTTAGTGACCCGGTGGAGTCTGGACACCATCATGGCTTTTATAACTGTGTGGACAGAAGCAGGAAGGATGGATAAAGACTACAGGCGGCAGAGTGGTTAGCCCTGTCACCTCACAGCACAGATTCAACAACTCAATGTGAGCGATTTTTCTGATTCCAGATGAAATGAACAAACTGCTGCAGTAGAAGAGACTGAATCTGTCACTGAGCTCTTCTGTCTTTATTATTCTGATGTTTCTAAAGCAGTACTACTTTACTGAATCTGTTATATTTAAGTACTGTCTACAATGAGGCCATGACAAAAACACAGGATTTTAAACCAAAACTCAAAATACTTTGTACTTCAAACCAACTTAGAAATGTAGTGGAATAAAAATACAGATACTACAGATACCTAGAAGTAAAAGTACCCCTTGTAAAATGTACTTAAGTAAAGTACAGATACATGAAACATATATTTAAGTACAGTAACTAAGTACTTTTTCTTTGTTACATTCCACCACTGCAGAAGGATCCAGCTGAATACTCCAGATCAGGATCCTGGCTCAGATCTGGACAAGAGCCCGTCGCTACTCCTGACAGGATACATACAGTTATGGAAAACCTGGAAAAGTCATGGAATTTTAAAATGCAATTTCCAGGCCATGGAAAAGTTTTGGAATTTTATATTTTAGTGTAAAGGTAAATATAAAAGTTCAGTAGAAACGCTGTCTTCTTGGCCTCTTCTTGTTCTCACTGCAGGAAAAAGTCACCAATATCTATTTTTTGTCAGAATATTTAAACTAAATTATTATTTCTGCTGGTCTCTTTTGGTTTTGGTAATGTTTTAAAACAGCATAGATGACTAGTTTATATCTAATATAGCATAATTGTCTTTTAATCACCAATGTATAAGTCAGTAAAATTACTGGAATAATATATTTCTGAGAGCAGAAGCTCCAGCTGCTTTTCTTTTTTTAAATAATTAATTTCCAAATTAAATTGCAGCAAAAGTATGTTTCTAACGCACCAAATGTGACATTTTGAAGAGTATTTATTTATGTGTAAGTAATTTTTCAGATCTTAAAAATTTAGTCAAAAGTTTTGGAAAAGTCATGGAAAATTCTTGGCAAAAAAATTAACCCTGTCCTGAGCAAGGGTGTTTCCCAGTTGCCAGAATCCTTGGAGACCGGAGCATTTCTCCTCCTCTGAAGTTTGTCTCCTCCATTTAGATAATTCACAAAGTTTGCACCACGGCATCGCCCATCATAAACTGCCCACAATGCACTGGGGCCACTCCTGAAGGGGTTGGTTTCAAACGCACATAATTTGATCACGTGACACTACAAAACAACACAACACACAAACTCCCAAGCATGTTCCAAGAGTGTTCACGTGCGCTGTTCGCAGGACTCTCGGCTTCACCTGCAGCCTCCACAGCCCAAGGAGCAGAGTCGACTGCTCAGATTTACCCTCAGAGATCTTGGAACGATGGCTCAAATACAATCCTACCTTAGACCAGTGGTGCCCAAACGTTTTCCACTGAGAGCCAGATCTGATGTGCAAATCTCCAAGGGCCTCCTGATGTTTTCTATGAACCCAACGCATATACAAAATAAATAAAATCCACACTGTTTTATAAGTATTTTGTTTTCAAAAGCTAAATAATTATACATTATTTTCTCTGAAAACACAATCTAAAAGAAGACACTTTTGACTTGCACCTTTTTGTCTGTGATGCATGTTCACTTTATTTTCTTTCTGCAAGCAACAAGTGAATTTCTCCACTGTGAAATTAATAAAGTTCAATCTAATCTAATCTAAGTCCCAACAAAATAACATCTTTGAGCATAAAAACTGCAACTGCAATTATTTTTTGATACACTAATTTGAAAATACAAGGCAGAGATTATTAGACGAGATGCACAAATGTACAGACAAAGCCACAGAAACACTGTACGAAAGTGCTGGAGGGCCATAAGTAATGCATTTTGTCATAGAAGCTGAAAACCTGTGCCACAAATGACCCCCGGGCCGCACTTTGGACATGTCTGCCTTAGACCTATCAAATTTATCAGTAGTTAAGTCTTCCTGAACATGACCTCGGCCTCAGCGCTCTCACTGTTCACTGTCCTCTCAATCATGTTCAGTATTGTTCTGGAGAAAAGCCCATTAAACCAACCGTAAAAGTTTATTTTGGTTCAGAGCCGCAGTCGAAACCTTTATTAGCCAAACTCCTGAAGTGCGGCTCGTATTTCTGCCTGATTAACAGCAAACGCACATCATGAATTATTAACGACGGCGCGTGCTGCGAGCTACGAGAACAACCCGAGGAGGCCGAGACTTTTGCTCTGAAGGAGAGGCAGAGGACGGCTCAAACGTCAGAGTCAGTGAGGAGATGATGCTGCTCTGACGTTAGCCTCAGCCTCCAGCTCACATGTTCATAGATTTGGCTGGAGATTAAAACAATCACCTTAACTAACCATGGTTAAGTACAGATTACTTTAGATATTTTGCAGAAGCATCTTTTCTTCAGCTTTTTTAATGAATTAGACTTGTTTTGTGTAAAGAGTTAGTCTGGTTGGAGTTGGAGTCTTGTCCGGAGAAAAACCTAGCTCTCATGTGCAGTACTTCGCTTTGGACATTTTCTACAGGAGCCTTAAGTGATGGCCCAGTTGTTTCTTGTTCAGACTGGAGCCTAATCCCAGCCTCTTTGGGCCTGACCCTGGATTTCCACTGCATGTGTATCCGCTGCACTGCGGGCCGCAGACCCTCGCCTCCTGGATCCGTCTCCACTCCGCTGCGCCGGGCTGAGCAGCTCAGGGAAGAGCAGTGCACGAGAAGTATGAGCTTGTGCCATAAAAACCATTAATAAAGTCTAAAACAACTATTTATTTAGAAGCTGAAGGACAGAGAACAGTAGTTTAATATGAGATTGCTTTGGAGTTCACTTCACCTTCATTCATTTCCTCTCTAGCTGGGAAGTAGCTGGGCACGAAAAAGCTATAGGAGGGTAATAAATGTTTAATCGTGTCCAACATAGTTTCTGTAGTACGTAACGGCCTTCTGAGACGAACTATATCAAAGATAATATGAGAAATATTGATCAAATGTAAATGTTCTAAATCAAAAACGTTCATATGGAGTTACATTACTTTTAAATCTGGATGTTGTGCACGTCCAGTTTCCTGTTTGGTGCAATCTGAGCTGCGGAGGTTGATCTGAACAGATTCTGGCGTTGAAGAAAATAAACTGGCTGCGTGTCTCCGGCACAGGGCGGAGCACGGCCGGACCGGCGCCGCAGAGCCTCGGAGGCTGTGGAAACGCTCACATTCACTACAGTGGCTGCGTATTTACTGCAGAGTGTGTGGCGCAGTGCAGCGGAGCGGAGTCACATGCAGTGGAAATTGGGGGTGAGGCGGTGTACACCTCGGACAGTGGCCAGTTAAGCCTGGTTCACACGATAAGATAATGATGCTGATTTTTGACACGATTCTCCCTTCTGATCATCTTAAGGACGCCCAGATTATCGTAATCACACTAAAGATGATCTGATCAGATATTCCTGCTGTGTGTGGTGCGTCCCGAGGACAAACGAGCACGCGCCCTGTTGAATGTGACGTGCAGCCAATCAGAAAGCGAGGTGACGGAAGCACGGAGGGGAATCCCAAATCCAAACAGCTGTCATGGCGCACCAGAAAGTCCGGAAAGTTCTTTAACCAATGCCATTTCTTTGTGTATTGTTTTTTCTCTGTTAGAAATAGTCCATAAACTATCGTCCGCCATGTTTGTGTACGTCATGTTTGTGTACACCCAAGTCACGTTTCCCGTCTGCCCTGGGAATGTTGGTGAGTGAAATCTGTTGGTGTGTGGTGTTGTCTTTGCCACACACTGTTGGACCAAACCTGTGATAGCTTTGATTTTTTATCGCCATGTGTGGGCTCTCTCAGGTTTTGAAAATCTTCCGACAATTTTAAGATCTTGCCGTGTGAACCAGGCGTTAGTCGCAGGGCTGACCATTCACTCTCACGCAGTTTACTGGGAACAATATTGAGTCACCAATTCACTCAACACAGGGCTGTCCGAAGCTTTTTCAAAGGGAGCTAGGTTTGAGGACGCAAAAATGTTCAAGAGCTGACGATTTCCCACCAGATGGAAGATGATTTTAGACTTACCAATAAAAAAGATCAGATCTGGCTTGAGAGTGGTAGAGATGCACAAACAGAAAGAGAAATAAAGTGCTGCTTGCTGGAGCTGTTGGGCCATTAACATTCCATTTTATAATGGAAGCAGAGGACCATAGGAAACCTCACCCTGTGCCACAACTGGGCCCTGGGCCGCACCTTTGTGTCTGACTGGACACATCCTCTTTGGACGTTGGGAGGAAGAAGAGACATTTTGAATTTGAATGATTGGTTTATTTTAGTCTCATTTATCACTGCAATGAAAACAAATCACAATGAAATGAATATAAAAGGAATAGGCTGAGGCAAATGCTTATTGTAGCCTTTTCTATTCAATCCATGCAAATTTAGAGTCTGCTAAAACACTGTGTCCTGTAATGCACAGATTTGTAGGATTAAAACTGCTAAACATCCACAACATTTTTGAGAGAAACAAAACAAAAGAACTTTGTCACTCAATTTTACACAACACTGAGACAAAAGTTGCTGATTATTTTATTGTTAAAACATTTTTTAATCCTTGCCAGGGAGGTACACTGTTTGAACTCATCACTTAATCCATTTCATAATTTCACCTCTGAAACTGAAACACATTTTTATTTCACATTGGTTCTTACTTTAGCACATTTAAACATAAACAGACCTCTTACATTATAAAGACTCTTAGTTTAAAGAGTCCTTGTATGCAAACCTGGATTCAAACTTTGCCTGTTTCTCGCTGTTTTGAATACATTTTTCTCTACGGAGCGCCCCCTACATTTGAGAGTGAAGCACTATGGTTAAAAACTCAGGAGTCTGGTTGACCTCCATGTGACCCCTGTGTGACCCCTGTGTGACCCCTGTGTGACCCCTGTGTGACCCCTGTGTGACCCCTGTGTGACCCCTGGCTCAGCATGACTCCTCCTCATATCCATAAAAAGGTTTCCTCTGCTTTTTGACCGCTCTGCTGTGATCAACATCTCAGAAATCAATCCATCCATTTTTTTTTTTTTATATGGACATCAGAGTTACATTGAACAAACCAGATGCATTGTTGCAAGTGCTTTAGCTCGTGCTAATTCTCAACACCAGTCCATTGGAGGCTTTTGAAGAACGTTAGAACGGTCAGTGGCTCAGTGACGACAAGGGAAGCTGAGCTTCCCCTAAAATGTCATTAAATAAATGATCAAATATGTACTGCTAAATTTGATCAAATTAGATATTAAGTTGCATTAAAAGTGCGCTAGAATGTGTTTAGTTTCGTGAGTATGTCCTTCATTAATCAGCTGTTTAGTCTGGTTCTCTGATGTGATCCTCCTCTCACTTCAGAGCAGACGCTGTGTAAATCCCACTGACGCTGAGCTTCAATGGATTGCCTCTGAGACTGCTCAGAGAGGTTTTTTTCAAAAATGCAAGACGCTGATTGGATAAATGCTCCAAAATCGTCCCGCCTGTGGACACTGAGCGTCTCTGGGAGTCAATGGAGCAGTGGGCGGGCAGTGACGCTGCTGATCGATGATGATTGGTGGAACTGCCGGAAAATTTTGACAGACAGCAGTGAGCGCCAACAGCGGTGAGCTGTTCACCTGACTTCACAGCAGGAGATGAATTGGAGCAACAGAGGAGACAGACGTGAGCTGAAGAAGCCGTACTGAGTTTACAGCCAAGTGATTTACTTCATTTTCACCGTTTGTACAAACTACACAGTAAATAAACAACAGTTATAGCGCTGTTGAGTTTGCATCTTGTTTTAGTTTTGTTCAAATGTTTGTTCAGTATCATTGTAGGCAGACTAGCTGCTAGTTAGCCCATGAAACACTTTTAGCTTTTCCTGTGTTAAAGACCAGCAGCTGCCACTGAGTATCAGTGGAAAAATGTTAAGCAGAGCAAAAAAGGTTAAAATAGAAACATACAGAGTCAGATTACAGTAGGACAATAAAAAATTAAAAAATTAAGAAATTTCCATAGATTAACATTATCATGTGACCAGCTCTGTCGTGACTTCAGCCTCTGTTTTAGATCTCTGTTAAAGACGTTAGTGTCAGTCTGCAGCTTTAGCTCAGTGGGAGGAGCCCCTTTAAATCAGAAGCTGGACTGTCCAAAAGAGGCTTTGGAACAAGACAAGACGAGGCTCGAGCGGTCGGTCTGAGAGAGCGCTGACGTCTGACAATCACAGCAGAAAACACGGGTGACACACGACTGGTCAAACATTTAAAAAACTGTTTCAGTGTGTGCTAAAACTGACAAAGATGATACAAGATTCACCAGGAGCTTTGTTCACCCTGCAACAACTTCTTTATTTATCCCACTGACTCTGAAACTGTAACTGTTTATCCCTCCTATAACCCTAACTTTTTAGTCTCACCTTTGCACAAAAAAATGCACCAATAAACACTACCATAGAAAAAATGATCTAATGGTCAATAATTATTATTATTTTTTTCTTCTTTATTTCATGGTTACAATGATTAACTTCACATTTCATTCTGTTTATGAAATTTAACCCCTTAAATTCCAGTTTTTGTGATTAAAAGTTAATTTCAAATTATGGCAAAAATCACAAAAAATAGATTTTTTTCTATTCTGTAAATATAAATTAGAATTTTTCTGTGGTGATCAGAGCTTGGGAGTGTCAAAATCATTTTAGTTAAAAAAAATGTTTTTTATTTTACTTGTAGGCTTGATCATTTACACAAACACTAATGTGGCCATCTCCACATTTATACATCCTGTCTACCATATATGGGGGAAATGGCGCCACTGAGTAAAAAACAATAAAAACTAAAATTCCAATCCCTCACTATCATGAATCCATGAAATACTTGATAAAAATGTGAAATTATATTGCAGTGACAGTGTGTAATAAAAATGTTGTTTTAATGGGAGTCAATGGCACAAAGAAAGGCTTAGGGGTAAAGGTGTGGCTATTTTTTTAGACACATTTATCCTGAAATCTGAAAATTCATCCAAAAATACACACCTGAGGCAAAATCTATGCCATTTGAATCAACACAGCTAACGTTATCCTCGAAAAATAGGAGCAAGACATCAAAAAATGTCTTAGGGAGTAGGACGGTTAACAAACCTCAAACCCTGCTAATGGTCTTGTGATTTTAACTCCAGCTTAAATGAATTTTAGCCCAGATTCGAGGCGACCCGCTCGTATTAAAAGCGTCCGGCGTGAGAACCTGCGAGGCGTGGAGCAGTAATTACCCGCAGCACAAACACGGGCCCGGCTGATTGTGTATCGATTGTTTTGCGGTGAACACATTTAGCGTGGCCCCAGGCCCCATCAGGCCCCGGACCCCCGTCAATACGCACAACACCAAAACCGAGTCTGAATAATGAGGTTTCAGAGAGTGGCCCAGTGAGAGGTGGAGTGGTTCTCAGGCTGTGGTACGGGGCCCAGTGGTGGTACTCAGGAGTCTTTTGTTTCATTCAGAGACAGTTACATTCCTGTTGTAGTCCTGCTCAGGTTGGAGAAGAAAGTGTAGAGCACAGTTTAGACCTGGTTTAGTCCTGAATATGTTCTGGTTTATTATTGGTTTAGTCCAAGTGTAGTCCTGGTTTAGGCTTGGTTTTGTCCTGGTTTGGTCCTGGTTTAGACCTGGTTTAGTCCTGGTTTAGTCCTGGTTTAGCCCTGGTTTAGCCCTGGTTTAGACCTGGTTTAGTCCTGGTTTAGCCCTGGTTTAGTCCTGGTTTGGTCCTGGTTTAGCCCTGGTTTAGCCCTGGTTTAGTCCTAGTTTAGCCCTGGTTTAGTCCTGGTTTAGTCCTTGTTTAGTCCTGGTTTAGCCCTGGTTTAGCCCTGGTTTAGACCTGGTTTAGTCCTGGTTTAGCCCTGGTTTAGTCCTGGTTTGGTCCTGGTTTAGCCCTGGTTTAGCCCTGGTTTAGCCCTGGTTTAGTCCTGGTTTAGTCCTTGTTTAGTCCTGGTTTAGCCCTGGTTTAGCCCTGGTTTAGTCCTTGTTTAGTCCTGGTTTAGTCCTTGTTTAGTCCTGGTTTAGCCCTGGTTTAGTCCTGGTTTAGTCCTTGTTTAGTCCTGGTTTAGACCTTGTTTAGCCCTGGTTTAGTCCTGGTTCAGTCCTGGTTTAGCCCTGGTTTAGCCCTGGTTTAGACCTGGTTTAGTCCTGGTTTAGCCCTGGTTTAGTCCTGGTTTGGTCCTGGTTTAGCCCTGGTTTAGCCCTGGTTTAGTCCTAGTTTAGCCCTGGTTTAGTCCTGGTTTAGTCCTTGTTTAGTCCTGGTTTAGCCCTGGTTTAGCCCTGGTTTAGACCTGGTTTAGTCCTGGTTTAGCCCTGGTTTAGTCCTGGTTTGGTCCTGGTTTAGCCCTGGTTTAGCCCTGGTTTAGCCCTGGTTTAGTCCTGGTTTAGTCCTTGTTTAGTCCTGGTTTAGCCCTGGTTTAGCCCTTGTTTAGTCCTTGTTTAGTCCTGGTTTAGTCCTTGTTTAGTCCTGGTTTAGCCCTGGTTTAGTCCTGGTTTAGTCCTTGTTTAGTCCTGGTTTAGACCTTGTTTAGCCCTGGTTTAGTCCTGGTTCAGTCCTGGTTTAGCCCTGGTTTAGTCCTGGTTTAGACCTGGTTTAGTCCTGGTTTAGTCCTGGTTTAGCCCTGGTTTAGTCCTGGTTTAGTCCTGGTTTAGCCCTGGTTTAGCCCTGGTTTAGTCCTGGTTTAGCCCTGGTTTAGCCCTGGTTTAGTCCTGGTTTAGCCCTGGTTTAGTCCTGGTTTAGCCCTGGTTTAGCCCTGGTTTAGACCTGGTTTAGTCCTGGTTTAGCCCTGGTTTAGTCCTGGTTTGGTCCTGGTTTAGCCCTGGTTTAGCCCTGGTTTAGCCCTGGTTTAGTCCTGGTTTAGTCCTTGTTTAGTCCTGGTTTAGCCCTGGTTTAGCCCTGGTTTAGTCCTTGTTTAGTCCTGGTTTAGTCCTTGTTTAGTCCTGGTTTAGCCCTGGTTTAGTCCTGGTTTAGTCCTTGTTTAGTCCTGGTTTAGACCTTGTTTAGCCCTGGTTTAGTCCTGGTTCAGTCCTGGTTTAGCCCTGGTTTAGTCCTGGTTTAGACCTGGTTTAGTCCTGGTTTAGTCCTGGTTTAGCCCTGGTTTAGTCCTGGTTTAGTCCTGGTTTAGCCCTGGTTTAGCCCTGGTTTAGTCCTGGTTTAGCCCTGGTTTAGCCCTGGTTTAGTCCTGGTTTAGCCCTGGTTTAGTCCTGGTTTAGTCCTGGTTTAGCCCTGGTTTAGTCCTGGTTTAGCCCTGGTTTAGCCCTGGTTTAGTCCTTGTTTAGTCCTGGTTTAGCCCTGGTTTAGCCCTAGTTTAGTCCTGGTTTAGTCCTGGTTTAACCCTGGTTTAACCCTGGTTTAGTCCTGGTTTAGTCCTAGTTTAGTCCTGGTTTAGTCCTGGTTTAGTCCTGGTTTAGTCCTGGTTTAGTCCTGGTACTTTCTGAGGTGGTACTTTGTGTGAAACTCAGAGGATTCTTGCTCTAAATGAAAACTGTAAAGCTGAGTGGTCGTTCAGAGAAAGCGTCTGTATATTTTTGATAATAAAACATTACAAGTGTTTGGTTTAATGGCGCATGATAAAAGTCTTTGCGGCGGCGGTGGCGGCCTCTGTGTCTGATATCGATCTGAAAACACATTCAAATGGAGATAAAAAGGTGGGCTTGTGTTTTTACCAAAGTGGCTGCTTGATGATGTGATAGAGAAAAATCCATAAAACTACAAAACTACTACTTATCATTAAAGGTCCCATATTCAGCAGATGTCAGTCTTTCTGAAACAGCGTTGGACTCCTTTGCATTAGAATTTCAGGTTTTACAACTTAAAATATCTGTGGAACTCCATGGGGGAGCTGTTACTGTGACTCTGCAGAGAACGCCTGGATTAGGAGTGTGTCGCCCCCTGCTGGCAACGGCGGGGACTGGACAGAGCATAAAAAGGCTCTTTAGCACGGCTGTAGAGTGCAACAATGCCCGCCCCCCTCTGGTGCATAGACTTTGGAAAAATATGTATGTTAAGAATTTAAAAGCTTGGAGGAGGCTAATCAGCTCAGCAACAAAGATATTTCATTTTTACTAAATTAATTTCACTATGGCTGTGAGTTATGACAGAGCTGGTTAGCCTGTGTTGAGCTTTTAAACTCTTAGTATACGCAAAATGGATGTAAAATTTGTGCTGTTGAGCTCCATTAGCAACATGATGCTAACAGATTCGTAGTGACGGAGGTTTAAGTCTGAAATGATCAGAGCGACTCTGTGACGGTGTCTGGGCTTTAGAAACGCGCAGGAGCACTTCCTGGTTTCACTGTGTCTATGTAGAGCTGTGAGACCGAGCGTTTCAGCTCTGGAGAAGGGCAGCGCCTCAGCATACAGGGATTACTCAAAGAGCAATCATTGAGCTCACAGGCTCTGGAAGATCCACTCCTCGTGCAGGCCTCGTGCACCCATCACCACTGTGACAGCTCGCCGGGATCCTCTGCACCGTGGCATCGTTCCAGTTCTCTGCACTGAACCTGCTCATGTTTGGGCTGAGGACGTGAACTGTGCCAGAGACGGCGTCCTGGCTCAGGTTACACCAACGCCACACGTGTGCACTGCAAATTTTCAATATCTACATTAGATACACACAAAAAAATGCTGGGTTATGTTAGTAACCCATTTTCTGGGTTGACACAGTTGGGTCAGAGGTTGGGTTGCTATAACCCAAGACTGGGTTAAAAAGAAAAACTCAAACAGTTGGGTCAGGGTTCAGTTTGTCAGAGTCAAACTTTAACTGTCCTCAGCTCCAAAGGCAGGAGTTAGCTCAGTCTGAGAGAAACCTCAAATAAAAGGTTTGTACACATTTTTATCTAATTATTCTGTCTTTATTATTTAGTTTAAAGATTTCTGTGACTGAATGTACTGTCATTGTTATTATTTTAACATTTGTTTTGTCTCTGGCCTAAGTTGTAGCTTTCCTACTTTGTAGACTGTAGCTTAGCTTGTAGTCTGAAGCTTAGCTTGTAGCATGTAGCTTAGCTTGTAGCCTGAAGCTTAGCTTGTAGCCTGTAGCTTAGCTTGAGAAATGGATTGAAATCCAAAAATAACACTGGAGTGTCAGCAAAAATGTTTAACCTTTTCTTATAATTATTTTCAGGATGTTTGGGGTGAACTGTGGTGTAAAACTGCAATAGCTCTACTAGCTTTAGCGTCAGTTACTTGGCTAACTGTCAGCGAGCTGCTACTTTTCAGTTTTTTAAATGTTGCTGTTGTTTCAGGGCGACTTTATCCTCTCCTTATGGACTTCTGAGCTGATTTATCTGTGGCTTTACAGGTAAGAAGATATTTTTACTTACAAAATTATCTTATCCCATGGACACATAATTTTGCTTGAAATAAGTAAAAATAGCTTGAAACAGGGAAAAAATACTTTGAAACAAGGCAAATAATGTAGTAATAACCTAATAACTAAATAAATCTAACCTCGTTATTTTTTGCTCAAATCAAGATTAATAATCTGAATTCAAGTCATTTTATCTAATGTAGATACTGATTTTTTGCAGTGTGGTTCTGGAGCCCTGGCTCTGCTGCTTTCTCCCTTCATCTGTCTTTCGTAACTCTTCATCACACTCTACTGTCCTGCCTTTACAGACTTGCACCTTAAACTCAATTATAATCAAAGTATGAATACATAAAATCATAAATATCAAAACAGCACAACCTTTACAAGTGAATTCCTCCACTGTTCAATCTAAGTTCAATCTAATCTAATCTTTATGGCTTGAAAATAGATTTGGTGAAGTGGAGTTTTGTTTTCCATAAATGCCACGCTCTATCCATTCTTTTTGTTTGTTGTAAATAAATGACAAATAAATATGAAATACTGCTCCAGGTCTGTTTTTGAGGAGGAGACAGCATTAAAACATGGTCAAACGCTAAAAAAATTGATCCGATTTAGCAAAATAGGCGACCTTAAATATTCCGGGGTACACATTACAACCCTACTCCTCTGTAGGAAGGTTGTGGGTTCTACTCCTGATCTCTCTGAGTGGAGTGTGCACGTCCTCCCTGCGTTACTGTAGGTCCTCTCCTCGTCCAAACGCAGTCATGTAAAGGTGAAATAAAGACTCTAAATGTCCCAGAGTGAATGAATGAGTGACTGTCCAGGGTGCGCCCCGCCTCAGGCCCATAACTGCTGCAGGCTCCACCTTTGCCCGTCGCGAGAAAACGGTAAAGAGTGACGAATGCTAACACCCCACACAGTTTTTGGCGTCTTCCTCCTGACCTGTGCACTCCTCATTTTGCTGTGATTAGCGCAAAATCAAAAATAATGACCGTTTTCTCATTAACGGACAGAAAATGCAATACGTCTGGCACGTTTTAACAGAATTATGTAGATGTAAAATACTCAGAGGAAAAAGCACAAGGCCGGATCGTTCCGCGGCGACGTTTTAATCGAGTCCGGGGCCCATTGTGAGGCGTCAAGGCCGAGCGGAGCGAGCTGCAGTGTGCTGTAGTGAGACTGAAGGACCTTGTGTGAAAACATCTGTCAGCACATCGTGAGAGCGGCCCAGAGTACGCAGCAAAGGACTGAAGTTTACTGAAGTAGAAAGTACTCACAGCTACTACCACTACTACTACTACTACAGCTGCTAGTACTAATGTAATACTACTGCTCCTACTACTACTTTTAATACTACTACTATGCTACCACTGTAACTCCAACTTCTACTAATACTACTGTTACAGTGTCAGTCCTGGTTTAGCCCTGGTTTATCCCTGGTTTAGTCCTATCTTAGTCCTTTTATACTCATAGTTTAGTCTTGGTTTAGACCTTATTTAGTTTGTGTTTAGTCTTTTTGTTAGTCTTGGTTATGATTTAATTTGAACCTGGTTTAGTCCTGGTTTAGCCCTGGTTTAGTCCTATCTTATTCCTGTTTTAGTCCTGTTATAGTTCTAGTTTAGTCTTGGTTTATTTCTGGTTTATCCCTGGTTTAGCCCTGGTTTAGTCCTGGTTTAGACCTGGTTTAATCTTGGTTATCATTTAGTTTGAACATGGTTTAGTCCTGGATTTAGCTCTGGTTTAGTCCTATCTTAGTCCTATTTTAGTCCTGTTATAGTTCTAGTTTAGTCTTAGTTTAGTCCTGGTTTAGACCTAGTTTAGTTTGTGTTCAGACCTGGTTTAATCTTGGTTATGATTTAGTTTGAACCTGGTTTAGCCCTGGTTTAGTCCTATCTTATTCCTGTTTTAGTCCTGTTAGTCCTAGTTTAGTCTTGGTTTAGTATTTGATTTGATTTAGCCCTGCATTTTTTTTTTTTACCAGAATGTTGCATCTCTCTCAAATAAAACAGAATGAACCCTTTGAGATATCCCTGCTCATATCATTATCACATTATTTAACACAGTTATCACATATTTTCCTGATACTGTGCAGCCCCAGTATGCTTTAGAAAATATACTTTAGTAAATTAAAGTGTCTACATTCTGCAAAATCAACTTTTCCTCTCTTTCTCCCATGTTCTAATGTTATCCCCTCATCAAAAACAGACCTGGAGTTGTGTTTTGTTTCACTCACTTCTGTTTTGAGTAATCCTGTGTTCTCTGGCGCTGAGTTTCTGAGGCCTCAGAACACTCGGTTACCCCACAAAGCCCCGCCCATGCCAGGAAGCACTGACCAATCAACAACAAGCCCTCTACATCCAGTCTGCCCTCATTCATTTATCCATTTTTTCACTGATTCTTCACAGACATTTTTACCTTTGGAGTAAAATTGCATTGTTTTAAAGAAAATAAAAAGCTTTTTTTCATAGCTCTGCCCTCTGCTGGTCTCTTCACCTGTTTCTTTATGGCACCAGTACCGTATTTTCCAGACTATAAGTCGCACTTTTTTCCATCGTCTGGCTCGGGGTGTGACGTATACTCAGGTATGACTTATATATTAAAATATTTCAGGTGTTGGTTAGAGGGCGCTCTAGGCTTGTGTCCCAGCATCTGCTGCACCTGTACCACTGACAATTTAAAATGTAAACATTACCACTAACAACTTAGGCTATAAAGACAACTGAGAAAGAGCGGAATAATTGGAAATGGAACTGATGCTGAGTCTGACGACAGCCACGCAGAGGAGGAAGCGGCGCTTCGTCTACCTCCGGAGTTGGCGGAGTTGTTCAGAAGTGACACCGAGGATGAAGAATTTAAAGGATTTAGCGATTAGGAGTGAGATGATGAGTTTGGTGAACTTGTTATATTATGTTCTTTATGCTATAGTTATGTGAATAACTGTTAATATATTACGTTAACATACGAGACACCTATTCAGTTCGCTGTTTATGCTTCATGTAGCTGAATAACCATCAATGTGTTACGTTAGCATAGCGCACACCTATTCAGCTGTTGTTCTCTATTCTATTATTACTATAACTTGCCTTTCAACATGAAATGTCTGTTCTTGGTGTCGGATTTTGTAAAATAAATTTCCCCCCAAAAATGCGACTTATAGTCCAGTGCGACTTATATACGTTTTTTTCTTCTTCATTATGCATTTTTTGGCTACTGCGACTTATACTCTGGAGTGACTTATACTCTGGAAAATACGGTAATGATACAGTAGTGAAACGTTCTCTTTTAGTCACATAATGTTTTTAAAGGCTTTAAAATGTGCTGCTGTTCCAGAGGAGACCAAGATAAGTTTAAAAATATGACTAAAAGCAGAATATATCCTCTGTAAAGTCTGTACAGTAGTGGTTTTCTGCTGTGTTGTACTAAATGTACCCAAAGTCCTCCTATTTCATGTTGTTTTCTCATTTCATCTCTTCCATCTGTCCAAAAACTCACCACACACATTCAACAGTTATTTTTTTTACCTCACCTTCAGTGTCCAAAAGCACTCTGCTCCGGTCACATGTGTCCTGTCTGTGCCGTTACCCCTGCGTGAACTCCGGGACATCTGCTGTGCCCCCCTCCAGCCTCCGGGGGTGGGTCACCGGGGGAAGGGAAAGGAGGGGAGTGTTTTTTGAGCGACGGACGACCGGCGAAGGTCAGCCCCGAGTGTCGTCCTCAGAGTCACGCGTTTAGTTCCTGTCGCTCCGCCGTGAACCGGAGCGAGGAGACGGAGACGCGCGGAGACGGAAGGCCGCCGATGTTAATTGAAAGTCAGATTGTGTTTCTCGGATCAAATTCAAAAGGAGGAAGAGTCTTATTTGGACCTGAGCTTTTTTTTTTTTTTTTTTTTGTCACACAACCACTGAGGTGACCTGACGATGAAAAGACGCTGAAGTCACAGTCAGTTCAATCCAAACACCAAAGGAAATAATATTAAATCTATGAAGTGGCCGCTTTTTCAGTCTTTTTTAAATAGTGCTGGACTCTTTTGCATTAGTATTTCATTTTTTTTCTTACTTCAAATGATGAATATGTTTTGAAAGCATCCTTTTTTGGGGAGCTGTTACTTTGAGTTTGCAGAGAACGCATACATTAGGTGTTAGTCTCCCCCTGCTGGCAACCATGAGTAATGGACAAAAACTGGATATTTCGCAACATGACGCACATCAGAACAAGTCTGGTGACGGTGTTTGGCAGGGACGGCAGTGCAGCTCCAAACGGGGCCCAGGAAATAAGAGGGGCCCATTGAGAGTCCTTAACTATAGTCAGTTGTAGAGGATTTTTTTCATTCTGGGCTATAAATTACATTTCAAGGATGACTCAGTTGAGAACAAGCGTATGATTAAAAAATATTAAAATTGTATGATATTGAGTTAGAGTGAAAACAGGCTTCATATCATCTGTTTTACTTAGGGACAAAGTTTTATGGCTCTTTATGGCTTGTGGCGAAAGTTGAATTGAAATTTTCAACTTTTCATCGCCATCACCTGATCAGCGGGAGTTTAATCAACAAACCAACGAGCTGACTTCTCAGTCGCTCAGGTCAACACGGATGAGAGCATGAGAAACAGAGAAGCAGGAAACACTGAGGCCATAGTGCGACGCTGGTCACTAAGTTCACTTTAATGGAACAGACAGAGCTGACAGAGATCTGAACGTCTGGACACCTCACCCCCTGTAGTTTCATGACAGCTTATAGAGGATACAGAAGAAATAACCATGTATACAGAGAACTGCAGGTAAAAAGTATGGTAAAAAGCCACATTTGCCTCTGACCACGATCTCTTGTTCATTTAGAGATTATTTGGTGGTTTAACCACGGTTGAAGCCCAAAAGTCACAGAAATATAAAGTTCAACCCTGCGTAAGGACACTATGTATATAAATACTTTCATTTTACTCAGGTTTAATGCTGTCCAATGTCGTCTGTGACCTGTGTCCTCAGTTAACCCTTGTGCTGTCTTTGGTACTCCATCATTGAAAACGTGGAATCATTTTTGCCTGTGTTCATGCAAAAATGTACCAAACCAATCAGCATAACACAAAAATACATTATTTTTAACGTAAGATATATTTTATTGGATTATAATTTTTGTTTATTGTGGTTTACAGTAGCAAAGGGGCTCATAAAGGGTTAAAATATATAAAAATATTAATGTTGATTAGAAAAACTGAGTCATTCAAAGTGGACAAATCTAATAAAATAAATTTTAATAACACTTTTTAGGAGGTGAGCACTTTTGAAACTAAAGGCTTTAAGTGGACATTTTTTAAAGGGTTGCACAAGGGTTAAGACGTAATGTTTACAGCGATGTGAGCTAGAGGCTGCACAAGTGCTTTTTATTTTGAAATTTGCCGGATCCTCTTCACTGGACCCAGGTCTGACTTCTTGTCTGGCTCCATCTGCTCTGTTCAACTTTATACCTGACGGATCCAGCAAAAATAGACTTGATTCGTGTTTCTGACGGAGCACCGGACACAGAGACGTCCTGCAACGCAGCCGCTGTGAACTCACACATTGACTTGCATTGCGTCTTTTTCTTGCGGGAGTCGTACGGGACACACAATGGATTCAGTGTGAATTGGCTTAAAATTAGCTGGTTAGTGTTCACCTTTCATGCCTAGGAGACAGTGGACACATGTCAACTAACATCTCATGACCAAATATGAAGAAGGTCAAAACGAGTCACAGCTGCTGCATACAAACAAAAAATTCATGACATCAACGGAGGAAAAAATAGTACCCCCCGTGTCAGGCTTTAGGACATTTACAGATAAAATTACAGAGATGTAACAAAAAAAATTAAAAATAAATAAAATAAAAATAAAAACAGTAGCATACAAACTTGCCAGAGCACTCGAACGCCTCTCAGGCCATGGATTCAGTAGGTCCAGTCTCTTTACACTGAGACAAAAATGGTTTGACCAGTTCCCTGGAGAAATCGGGCTGAAAACTATGAGCAGCTCTGCACGCTAACGTAGTGAGTGATGTGCTTCTGAAAACAAAATGTGAGAGAATCAGTGTGTGTCTGAAAAGGCCTGTGTTGTTTCCAGACGTTTTTCTAATGTCTCACGATCACATTTGACAGCTTTAATGGCATCTTCTCTTTGGATTTTAAAAACTCAATCACCTCCGTTCCCCTCTGCTGTCCAATCAGCCGTCTTCAGAAAAACAAAGTGGACCGAGCGTTTCCCTCCTCGCTCCTGTGCACTGGCGCTGGGCTCGTCTCGTTTCTCCTCCAGGGGCTCTTCTCCTCAGGAATATTGGTTGTTTTTTTGTTGCGTTGCGTCGCTGATTGTTCCCAGGTGTTGTATTCAGATCGCTGCTCGTTCCTTTGATTGAGGGATTCACGACAGCGAACCGTGATTATGGGAGAAAAACAGAAGGGCAGCTGCCAAAAACTGCAGCTCTGAGCCTCACTACTGTAAATGTGCAGGAAGACGATAAACCGCTGGAAATATGGCGTTTGTATAGAAGGACTTCACCAAGGCGTGTGTGAAATGAAAAGACAAAGGAATGACTGACAATAGCTTTTAAAACAGTTGACTCAAGCTGACAAATTCATTCATAAAATTGGTGAAGCTGCAGAAAAGTGGAGGATGAAGAACTCAAAATGTGCCCAAGTGAAAGTATTGTTAGTTCAAAAATATTACTCTTGTAGAAGTAAAATTATTACTTGAGTAAAAGTATCGGGTTACTTTCCACCTGTAGGTCTAGTGATGCTGCGAAAATGAGCTGGGACACACCGGGCCGAACAATTTGCCGCAGTGAGTTCTGCACCGCCGGCGAAGTGCGAGAAAGCTGGACCTAGTTTTGGTCGATTGAACATCAGAGGGACAGAGACATGTCCATAGGACAGAGGGACAGAGACGTGTCCAGGAGAGTAACATACAGGACAGAGGGACAGAGACTGTGTCCAGGACAGTTACATACAGGACAGAGGGACAGAGACGTGTCCAGGACAGAGGGACAAAGTCATGTCCAGGACAGAGGGACAGAGACGTGTCCAGGACAGTTACATACAGGACAGAGGGACAGAGACGTGTCCAGGACAGTTACATACAGGACAGAGGGACAGAGACGTGTCCAGGACAGAGGGACAAAGTCATGTCCAGGACAGAGGGACAGAGACGTGTCCAGGACAGTTACATACAGGACAGAAGGACAGAGACGTGTCCAGGACAGAGGGACAAAGTCATGTCCAGGACAGAGGGACAGAGACGTGTCCAGGACAGTTACATACAGGACAGAAGGACAGAGACGTGTCCAGGACAGAGGGACAAAGTCATGTCCAGGACAGATGGACAGAGACGTGTCCAGGACAGTTACATACAGGGCCAAGACTAAACCAAGACTAAACCAGGATTAACCAGGTCTAAACCGAGTCCAAATCAGGTAAAACCAGAATAAACCAGGACTAATCTTGGACAACGCGAGCTCAAAACCATGTCTAGACCAGAACTAAACAAGGTCTAAAGTTAAACCAGGTCTAAACCAAGACTAAACCAGGTCTAAACGAGGTCTAAGTTGCTCTGACTATAACAGGACTACAACTGGAACAAAACTGTCTCCAAACCTTCTCATAAACTAACTGCAGAGCTGTGGAGAGGGACAGGACAGAGGCTGAGGACAGGACAGGTCTCCTCTCGTCCCCTCCTCTGTCCTGGGAGCGCAGGGGCGTGTGTGTGACGGGACAGGCGCGTGCTGCTCGCTCTGAAGGCTGAGCGTCGCCCCAAACCAATCCATCCGAGACGCTGATTAATGCCAAACACTGACGAGCGCCTTTGTTATTTCACAAAATGCCACAAACTTGTTTATCTTCGACAAAAACAGCGTGGGACTCCGCATAGATTTAAATGTTTAATTAAGGCTGTGTTTTTTTTTGTTTTTTACATAAACCAATTTGAACACTTGTTAAATTCTGCGCTGAGAAGAGAATATTAACAAAGAGAAACAAGCAGACGTCTGCTGAACCTGTACAAATGGATATATGTAAGTATTTATGGATTGTTCTGGCAAAGACGAACTCCTGCCTCTGTCTCCAAAAGCAATGGAGAGAGAAAGTGTCAGCTGTGTTGCGTGATAAAGAACTTTCAGCGAGGAAGAAAGACAGTGGAGAGAGCAGAGATGTTACGGTTTAGCTTAAAGATGTCGCTGGTTCTCTTTGTTCATGATGACGAGGTTGGATAGCAGTAGCTTTTTTTGGCTCCAGATCAATTCATGTTTGGTTTTGGCCGATCCGAGTCCCGATACTGAACTTTTTCATTATTATTTTTTGCATTTTGTAATAACATCTAACATATTACATATCTATATTTTTATGCTAAATGTACTGAACAAAACAGCAGCAGTGTGCATTACTCTCATAGTCGCATCAAGGACGTAAATGTATTTTAGTTTAAGTCCTCTCTGCTTCTTAAGACAAGGTATATTATAAAATACACTATGAGGCCTGTGAAAAGATGCTAAGCAGAGCATGTGGCTAATTAGCAAGTATAAACAAAGACACGTAAAGTTAGCGCTGAAGGCTGCACATCACACTGCGCTGTTGGTTTTGGCCAAACTGCTGCCACATCTAAACAGAGGCATTACCAAGGTAAACAGACTCCTTTCTTTTTGATTATTAGTGTTTTTAGTGCCTGCAAAGTCTCCACAGTCAGTATTTAAACTGCTGTAGGCGCTAGCATTAGCATTAGCCACAACAACGCTAACAGCTGCAGCTCTTGGAGGACGCTATTTCCACTGAATTTGATTATAGATTGAGCCTCTTTAAATATAGTCCAAAGTAAAAAAACACAAATTAATCAAATGAATTATTATTTTTTGCCCAGCCCTACTCCAACGCTACTACTACTACTACTACTACTACTACTACTACTACTACTACTACTACTACTTTTACTACTACTACACGCTGAGGTGGTTTGTGTTTTGTTTGCAGCAGATGCTAAGACTAAAGATTAGCCTGATCATGTGGCTAAATCCGATCTGATCCAATCTTTTTAAAATTCCTTGATTGCAGTCCTTTACATTAACACAAGCTCACTTCCCAAGTGCTGATTGCTTGATTTCCATACTGCCAGCCATATTTACTCTCACTTTGGCCGGGTTGAATTTTTTGCAAGTAATTTAACTTTAGAGGTCCTCAATTCCTGTTGCTATATTTAACGGTACATCTAATGTAGTATACAATAATTGTAAACATAAACAATGTATTCTGCCTTGGTAAACCTATTTTCTAAATATTTGATAAATCCCTGTCTAATCTATACATAAAAACAAGTTCTACATTTCTTTAAGCCTATGGTATCCTGTCAAATACAAAAACATCTGAACTAATTAAATTCTGGATGGAGAAAACACTAATTTGCTAGTAAATTTTGAAAAGCTAAAAAAAATAAGCTAAAAAATTAACCTCAAGCCCTGATGGATAGGGTTAGTTCGGAGGGACAGCTCATGTGAGAGGTTCCTGGAGATAAAGTGTCCAGACTGAGATGTTTATTTATTTTATCTAACCTTTATTTTACCAGAAAGTCCTGGCCAAGAGGCAGAAACAGAAACAGTTACAAAAGACAAAGAAAGTGCAATTATACAAACATCTTATACAACTACTTTGATCAGGCTCAGGAATAACAAGTACACTCTTCATTTAAAGTGTTTTTCAGTGAGGATTTAAATGTACTCAGGGGAATGTAACACTGAAGCAGCATTTCATTTTGAATATTGTTCCATAACCAACGTGCGGTGTAAGAGAAAAGAGTTCTCCTCCTGTGTGGAAATTTGTCCTCTGCATTTGACCCATCCTTCCACTGTTCCTGGTAGCCTGGCGAGCCAAAACTTTGCTTTTCGCAGTCAGGACAGTCTGGTTCCCATCTCAGAGCGGAGCATTTTTTCGGTTCAATTTGTAAACGGCCAATCACAGTCGTTTATCTGCAGCGCGTCTTACGAAAGCGGAAGAGCTAACCAAGGCAGCGCTAGATACAGAGCTAATGTAATAACTTCTCTGACCTGATTAACGGTGTTTGTAGCTTTTCTTCATCACCTGTTGGTTCTGCTGAATTCCTCATTGTTGTTCAGTCCTCGTAATTTTTTTCTTCGTCTTGTTGCCATTTTAACAACAGTTAAGTCCAGTTCACATCTGATGATTAACAAATGCATTAAAAAAAAAAAAAACTTTTTCCACAAGTCTTTGTACAACTGGCTTCTGCTGCTGTCTTCATTCAGAAAAAAAGTACAGAGCTGCTCAGAATATGGCGTATTCTGGTGTTTTATGGGAAAAACCCCTAAAAGAATCCCTGTTTGTTTGGGTCAGAGGTGATTCTCCTCATTCCCCTCATGATTCTACAATATATGTCTTACTTTTTATTGTAAATACTAATACTCCTCAATTTTTTCATTAACAAAATATTGAAATTAAATTAAAATTGAAATTCTCCTTTTCTTGTACAGAACAAACAAAAAAAAAAACTCAAACTACAAAGAAAATTTAAAATAATTCCCCTTTGAAACAAACTATTACACCTAAAAAAAAATATATAACAAAATATAATAATATTAATATACAAATAATATTTTTAGCAGTTTCACCTTTTTTTTTTTAAATTAATTAATTAACATTTAAGCTTGTCTTTCATAAGTTTCAACAGTTCAAAATAAAGTGGTAGGTCGAAACATTTTGGCTTTTTAATAACTTGTCCATTAAAAAAAGGCCTTTAAAAGAATACTTCCTTGTTTTTGGAGCGCCTGCGTCTCCAGTTTTTGTTCCAACACCAAGAGCATTTAGTTACTTTATTCTTTTTTACAAGCTCAGAATAAAAATAATGCAAATATTTTCTCTCACTTTGCCAATAAATTATCAAATAATCCCAAGTACCTCCTGCAACATGCTCGCGTACCCCTAGGGGTCCCCGCACCACTGGTTGGGAGACACTGGCGTAAAAAATCCAGCTTGAAGCCTAAATTCAGTGGCGTAAAGAGGAAATGAGGGGCCCCAGAGCAGGTTTTCAGAATGGGCCCTAAAGTTCTGAAGCACATTCAGGAAGTCTATACGTCACATATTATATTTTTAGGTAATAAAAAGTGCAACTGCTTAAAGTTGACTAATACTTTCCAAAAATTAAATTAAATTAAATGGTATAAAATAGTATAGAATAGAATAAATAAAATAAAAGCATGAAACATTAGGTAAATATTGTTATTGAATTATGTTTATCATTTTTAATATTTTTTTAATCTTAAGAAAAGGCTTGCTCTTGTATGGGGTTATGCCTGCGCTATAATTTAGAGCCCAGACTGGACATAATCCTTTAATAGTGACGAGTAAAGGACTTTCAAAGGGCCCCATCATGTCCCGGGCCCCAGTGCAGCTGCCAGATGTTACGCCCCTGCCTAAATTACAGCGACTCTGGTGAAGGGCCCTCGTTACTGTTTCCCGAGGTTGATTAACCAACAAAAAGAAACTAAATGTTGATCAGACTGATGCAGCAGCCGTCTCTGCCTCCTCCTGGCTCCGTCCGTGGCAGGAGCCCCACTCTCTATAATCTGCCCCTTTAAACCATTAATTGTGCCTTTACAGGTTTTGCAACATTGTGCCATTTTAGGCCATCTTTCTGCAAATTCATATTTTCTGCCTTTCCTTCTGCAAATTCTACCCATTTTGCGCATTCTGGTTCTGCTAAATAGTTCTGCCTTTTACAGTTTTTGCAATTTGTGCTATTTTAGGCCATCTTTCTGCCCCTATCATTTTTAATGGGACTTTTGCAATATATTGTCTCCTTTATACTTCTTATGCAATTTTTTATACAACCAGCCTTTCATCATTTTAGTGATTTGTGCAATTTCAGGCCACGTTCTCTCTATTCAGTTCTATTGTGCCGCCTGCCACATTATGCCATTCTGCCCCAATCTGCAATTTCTTTCTTTTTCTTTTTCAGCATTTTCTGCATTTTTAAGCTTCTTATTCTGCTTGTTACTTTTAACAAATATTTCAGCCTTTTAAAGTTTTTGCAAATTGTGCTATTTCATGCCATTGATTTTCAGCTTATGCAAACACTTGCAATGGCTTCTGCCATAGCAATTTCTAGTTATTATTGAGTGTTTGTGTAGCATTACGCAAACACTAATTGTTTTGCTGATTCTTTATTATGATTATTATGATTACTTATTATTATTATTCATGATTTTTCCCATTTTTCGGCGTGTTTTAACTCTATATGGGGTCATGCCTGCGCTGTAATTTAGAGCCCAGACTGGACATAATCCTCTAATAGCAACTACACTGCAAAAAATCAATATGTACATTAGATAAAATTAGTTGAATTCAGATTATCAATCTTGATTTAAGCAAAAATAACTAGGTTCGATTTATTTGTTTATTAGGTAACTTATTACTCGATTATTTGCCTTGTTTCTAGCTATTTTTACCTATTTCAAGCAAAATTATCTTACCCCAAGGACAGATCATTTTGCTTGAAATAAGTAAAAAATAGCTTGAAACAGGGAAAAAAAACTTTGAAACAAGGCAAATAATCGAGTAATAAGTTACCTAATAAACAAATAAATCTAACCTAGTGAAAATTGCTTAAATCAAGATTAATAACCTGAATTCAAGTAATTTCATCTAATGTAGATATTGAATATTTGCAGTGTAGTAAAGGACTTTCAAAGGGCCCCCTTATGTCCCTGGGCCCCAGTGCAGCTGCCAGATGTTACACCCCTGCCTAAATTACAGCGACTCTGGTGAAGGGCCCTCGTTACTGTTTCCTGAGGTTGATTAACCAACAAAAAGAAACTAAATGTTGATCAGACTGATGCAGCAGCCTGTCTCTGCCTCCTCCTGGCTCCGTCCTTGACAGGAGCCCCAGTCTCTATAATCTCTGACATTTAGATCCGGGGCCCGAGCGCCTAATTACGTCGACAAAGTGTCCGACAGACCGCACTGACTTTTTAAACTCGGCTCCTCCCGTTACATCGCCGCACATTTCCAGACCTTTTTTCCTCGCTCAAAAGTGTCAAAAGATTTCTGAGACGAACAAAGTGCTCACCGGATCCCATTAGCTGGAGGTATTTCTGCGCGGCAGGGCCCCGCTGGGAGGCCTGTCGGACGGAGAAATAGGGATCCTAATTAAGCGGAGGGATTGTCGGAGCGGTGCAGAGCGGCAGGCGGACATAAACTTTGACTAAAAAATAAAACACTTTCGCTGCAGAAACACTTCTCTCTTTTATGAAGCCCAGGAGGACGTGGCCAGCCCAGACCCATTCTTCCTCATGGCTCGTGTCAGTCTTTTTACCGCTGCCCAGGGTGAAGATCTGTGGACATTCAGAGGTGATCGTGGTGTTATACAAGGACACGCATTGATTTTAAATGGAGACATAGAGGCCAATAGCACAGCAGCAGCTCCTGTTATATATATTACTGTAATGATATTGATGTTTGTTGTTCTTTTCCTGCCTGGTGTGGGACAGCCCTGTCTTCGTGGGATCTTGGCAAACTCTGTTCAATTCAGGTCAAGATTTTCTTCCATGCTTCCTTAACTCTTCTACTTCCTAAGACATGTTTTGATGTTTTGCAGTTGTTTTTTGTGGATAACCTTTGCTGTGTTGATTCAAATGGCATAGGTTTTGCCTCAGGTGTGTATTTTTGGATGAATTTTCAGATTTCAGGATTTTTTTTTATTTTTTTTTTTGGAAAATCTTCTTAAAAAGGTGTCTAAAAATAGTCCCACCTTTACCCCTAAGACATTTTTTGCACCATTGACTCCCATTAAAACAATATTTTTATTATAAACTGTCACTGCAATATAATTTCACATTTTTATCAAGTATTTCATGGGTCCATGATAGTGAGGGATTGGAATTTTAGTTTTTATTGTTTTTCACTAGGTGGCGCCATTTCCCCCATATATGGTAGACAGAGGTATAAATGTGGAGATGGCCACATTAGTGTTTGTATAAATGATCAAGCCTACAAGGCAAATAAAAACATTTTTTGAACTAAAATGATTTGGGTGTGTTTTTGTCATAAATTGGTGTGAAAGTGTTTGTTGAGAAATGAGTTTGTTTGTGTTTGCGTGAGCACAAATCCAAAATGTAGTTCTTACAGAGATGTGCACATCAGGGCAAAGTAGAAAAAGGTCCCAGACTGAGCAGAGGCAGAGGTTTGTGCTGGATGTGTCTGCACCACACAAACTGGAATTTAAGGCTTACATTTCATAAACAGAATTAATTTTTGCTGTGTATGATGAGAACTGAAGTTAATCATTGTAACCATGAAAAAAATTGAATTATTGACCATTAGATAATTTTTCTAATGGCAGTCTTTATTGGTGCATTTTTTTGTGCTTAGGGTGAAGGTGTGACTAGAGTTACGGGTGTAAGAGGATTAAAAAGTCACCCAGTGGTTTTGCATTGGGCACAGGAGGTAAAAAAAAAACTTCCTAATCCCAATCCCACAGTGCATGAAATTCAGTATAAAGTGCAGAAAGCAAAAAGTGTGAGTGCAGTCATAAAGAAGTTGTACTTGAATGAATTTATTGAACATAAATACAATCTACATTAACAAAAAATCCCCCAATATTAGAGTCATTAGTTTAAGGTATACAGATAACAGATATACATTTCATATTTTTAAAGAGAAAACAAAGTATTTAATGTTCAAAAGGAGCAGAATGAAGCTAAGCTTATTTATTTCTACCCCTTTTATACAATTTTTATGTCATGATCATAATCAGAAATATGTACAAACAACATCTACTAAAACTGCCTACACAGAGTCAGACTGTTGTCAAACAAACCACACTGTAATGATATCAATAAAAGTCTTAACACCTTTCTTCACAAAGGTGTTTCTCTAGTAATGATTTTTTGTACATCATTCTAAATTGAAATATGTTTTTGGATTGTTTACACGTCTCTTGAGATTATTTACAAGAAAAAGTATAACAAACGCTACATTACAGTGTAACTACTGTGGCCCTGAGGTGCATCATCAACTAGAAAAATAAAAGTAGATTTAAGAACTCATGCCTAGAAAAAGAAACCCAAAAGACATTCAGGGTGCCGATAAAATCTAAAAATATATATATTACAAAGGCAAGTGATGAGATTTCTTAATCAGATTTGTTGTATGTGCTCAGAGGTTCGCAGACGCTCGAGCCAAACCATAAACCAGCACCAAAAGAATCTGCAGTGAGGATGAAACGTTCCTCACCTGAGTTTGTTTTAGTGATGAAACAAACAAACAGAGGTGGATTAAATGAGGCAAAAAACAAAACAAAAACTTCAATTTAATTTCCACACATTTGTCTGTTCATTTGCTTTTGTAATGTTTCATGGACATCCTGCATATCTTTTTAAACTATCTTTTTAAAAATTGATACATGGGTTATTTTTATGGAATCTTTTTGATTTTGAGAGCTGGGTTTTTTTTTCTTTTTTTTTTTTTTTGAGGCAGCATACAACTTAATTATGCTTCTTTTTAAATTGAGACATGGCTTTAAAATTTCATTTAAAAAAATTGAGGCATGGGTTTCTCTTTCTTTTTTTTAAACTTTTTTTTTAATGTCCCTGTCTTATTTTATTTGATTTTTTTTACCCTTATGGACAAAAAGAATTTTGATGATGCACCTCAGGACCACTGAACATAACACTTGGATATCATGTTAAATGATTGTGTAAAGCAGCATAATTTTAGCTAAAAAGGTTCAAAAGATATAATACTGCAGTTTTGCTCTGCAGTTGCAAAAAACGTCTTTTTCTTCAATAACATTACTCTTTTTTTTTTTTTTAACTTTTTGTCAAGTAATATGTTTGCTGATTACTTTTACTTCCATGTGAGTAATATTATTTAAAAATACTTCTGGAGCGTGTCTGTGTCTAAGTGCCCCGTCCTGACCACAAACGTCCCGCGCAGTGAGGATCCTGAGGCTGATTTCCTCCAATCACAGCCCTCATTAGGAGACTGCCTGCTCGTCACAAACGCACTTGTGGATGGAAATCGCTACTGACAGCTGCGTAATCATGGGAACGGCGTGGAGGCCCGGCTCGACCCGGGACCAGGGCGCAGGGGCTCGGAGTCGCCGACAGGAGCGGCTGTGCAGTGTCTGTAGAGATTGATCTGTGTGATACAAGTGAGAGGTCAGACATATTCTTTTAAACAAACAACAGAAGTGAAAGTGACAGAAGTTTTCTCCTGGATCAGAGGAAACCATTTTAATCATTCTCGGTAAGGCATGATGTCATATGGGTCATTCCAGAAGGAGGACATTAAAAAAATAATCAATCCATGCACCAAACCCTTAAACAAGCACTTATTTTGCAAATTATACTCGTTCTGACCAAAAATGTAAATTAGGTTGTAGAAAAATGTGGTTTAAAATATTAAAGGTATTAGGGAGGATCTTTATAAATTCATTTTTTGCAATATTAATTAAAACTACCTTCATTGCCCTGTATAAGGCTTATAAATTGGTGTATTAGAAAATATAATAATAATATTAATAAACTGTGGACTCTGTGGGACTTAAAAAACCTCATCCAATCGTTTTCGTCATGAGTATGTTAACCATTGTTCCAGGGACTCGCCATTCATTCGTTCATCTTCCTGGTTTCGGTGATAGTGCGCGTTCTTGTGCTTGCGCATGCGTACACACTATGTTTATGTAGCCCGGCATTAGCGCCGCGTTAGCGCCGCGTTAGCAGCGTTAACATCGTAGCGGGGACAGCCTGACTTCGAAGAGCACAATGGCTGAGGAAAACCGTGAACCGCGCGGTCACAAAAGGAAAACTGTTTTTGAAGTGAACCAGAGGAGGAGGAGAAAAACTGTAGAAGAGCAGAATAAAACCTGTGTAGTTATTGGTGATTCCTTCAAAGGACGGCGTGCGCTGTAGGAACAGAAAGGGCTTCAGACGATGCATTGGTCGTCAAGTTTCTGCTGGACAGGTAACGTTTATCTTATCGTTTGAAAAAAATGCCTTTTTTCTTTATCTGTTGAACCGTTTCAACTGTACAGCAGTCAGTTTGCTAATGCTACCAACAGCAGGAGGACAGATATTTGCTCACATTTAGGGACTGTGCATGTGACTGGGTCTGTGTGGGGAACTAGGTCAAAGGTCGCGCAGACAAACAATGCAGGTCTAGGTTTAGGTGAATCTCTGCTGATGCCGGCTGTAAACAAACACTCGTGTTCCAACGCTCGTGCAGTCGCTGTGGAGGAGTTCCTTGGAAAGGAACAGTGAAGGGCGGGGCCTGACGCATGCGCAGTATTCAAAAAAGGACAAACAGTCGCTGGTTTCTCTGCAGTCGAAAAAAATCCTCCCTAATATCTTTAATCAAAATACTAAAAAGATTTCAAGCACCCCCTAAAATGGCATTTCCACTTGTCCCCCTTTCTTAATGACAAACTTGCTTTGTAGATTTAACTATTAAAATAAGTTTTAAATACAATTTCTTTTTTCGTATTGGTGTGATATCTGTTTCTTGTAACTGTTAATACAGTTTATTTAATTATCAACATAATTTAAACAACAGTATTGATGAATTTAAGTTGTGTCCCTCAACATGCGTGCAGCCCTGTTACCAAAACCTTTTTATCCCGGCAGAGGAAGAGAAGCAACAGTGGCTCACATCACAGAGGAAAAAATAACATCATTAGGCCACAGGTTTACACCAGGGGCAGACCAAATGTAAGTCCTCTCTTCTGTTTTAAATATTTTTCCAGTTTTCTCAGCGCTGACTGAAACTCTAACCAATGCAACCCTGTTACCCTTATTATCAGAATAAGACAAACTGCTTCAAAGTTTTCTTTATTTATTATTATAACCAAGTCTAACCTTAACATTAACAGCAACATTACATTCCACAGCTAGACTCTGTTCCTGAAAAAAAGTTAAAAACAGTGTTGATTTGCAACCCTGTTACTTTCAACCCTGTTACTGTAATCAGAGTAACAGGGTAAATCAAGTACTGACAAGTCACTGACTGAGTAAAATGAAATGTGTGTGTATAATTTACTGTTTGTGATATATTATTATATTTTCCAAAACATAAATGGCTATTTTTTATTCATTTGCTTGCCATCAGGTATATGTTAATTATGCAGTAACCTAGGTGAGATTAATTACTAAACATGAACTCTTTTTTTTTTTATGGAAAGTATTTACAATCAACATTTTACATTTTTAATTGATTTCTACAGATTTCTTGCAAACCACCAAGCGCTGCTGAAAGCAGAGATGCTACCATGCAAAGTAATGGGTCTGTTCAACCCTGTCACCGTTCTTTCAACCCTGTTACCGTCCTTTCAACCCTGTCACCGTCCTTTCAACCCTGTTACCGTCCTTTCAACCCTGTTACCGTCCTTTCAACCCTGTTACCGTTCTTTCAACCCTGTTAACGTTCTTTCAACCCTGTTACCGTTCTTTCAACCCTGTTACCGTCCTTTCAACCCTGTTACCGTCCTTTCAACCCTGTCACCGTCCTTTCAACCCTGTTACCGTCCTTTCAACCCTGTTACCGTCCTTTCAACCCTGTTACCGTTCTTTCAACCCTGTTAACCGTTCTTTCAACCCTGTTACCGTTCTTTCAACCCTGTTACCGTTCTTTCAACCCTGTTACCGTCCTTTCAACCCTGTTACCGTCCTTTCAACCCCGTTACCGTCCTTTCAACCCCGTTACCGTCCTTTCAACCCCATTACCGTCTTTTCAACCCCGTTACCGTTCTTTCAACCCCGTTACCGTCCTTTCAACCCTGTTACCGTCCTTTCAACCCCTGTTACCGTCCTTTCAACCCTGTTACCGTTCCTTTCAACCCTGTTACAATAACATTTTTGTAAAAATAATAATAATAGGTCAATACCTGTCTGAAATTAAGTGATTATTCAATGTAAATGTGACCTTCTTACTTATTGGTAAAGGATTTATTTAACATTTTGTCACGATGGGTGGAACAAGGGTGGAAAAAGGACCCAAAATGCAGGACTAATAAAACCTTTTAATAAACTAAATGAAAAAAACTCCACAAGGGAAAAAAAAACACAAAAGTTGTAAAATCAAAAACTCGAGGAAATGAAAAGGCAACAGAGGAATAACAAATTGTCCAATAATACCAAAGAAAAGTTACAAAAGCACTGAAGACTAGTGATGTGACGTTCTGTGTCGAGGCTTCGAAGCGTGTGCCGAGTAGGGGAGGGGGCGTGTCCGCGAGGCGCGTATCGAGGCTTGCTTCATTTAGGGGGAGGAGCTGAAAATGATGACGTCTGAAGCCTCGCTGCCCGGCTGTACCACATGACTGATTCAGGAAGTGGTTCGGATTTTGCCGCAGGTTTTGACAGTGATATAAACCCCTCAGGCTCCATTCCAAATGTGGCTGTTTGATGGAGAGTTGCGGTCAGTGAGGGTTTTGCAGACAGTTTTATTCACAGGCTTTCTGTAAAATGCCACACACTTCAAATTCATGCCAACTGATATTTTTGCGTCCAGTAGTTGTCCTACCAGAGCAAATGAAGCTTCAAGAAGCTTTGCGCTGGAGTGAACCAATTGGATTAAAGGCTTCAGTGCTTCATGAAGCTTCATCTGCCCATCACTACTGAAGACCGGAGACGCAGGGAACACTAGGGCTAGGCAGACTTAGACTCAGACAGAAACTCCACAAGACATGACAATGATCCAACAACAAACGGGAGAACACAAGCCTTAAATCCACACAGGGATGAGGCACAGGTGAAACACATCAAGGCGGGGCAGGCAATCACACAGGCGGGAAACACAAGAGGCAGGAAGTAAATCAGAAAAACACGATGACAAACCAAGACTACAAAATAAACCACGAGGGAAACAAAACACAGAAAACAGGACACAGACATGGAACATGACACATTTATCTAAATAAATCCTTTTTAAGGTTCCTGATTTTTGATAACAGGGCTGCACTAAGCACAGAGCGCAAGAAATAAAACATCTAATAAAAAGTGTACCGTTGATGCCTGAGCTGGACGAATCATGTCACAAACAGTTCATCAAACATAAACACACAATCAGACTTAACACACAGTCAACACAAACAATAACTACACTCAGTAAGGAAAAATAAACACTACACTCAGAAAGGAAAAACTCCTAAAAAAACACAGCTGTGGGACAAAAAGAAGAAACCTTATGGAGCCCATATTAAAGGAGAGATCCTGTCCCAGGACGGACAGCAACATGTGTCAGGAGTTAGTCCATTCGCTCATCTATAGGATCATAGTTCACTCTGTAAGGATTCATCCAGACGGGGGAGTGGGGGTGAGGTAGGGGTCCAGGGGAGTGGGGGTGAGGTTGAGGGCCCACAGGTCGGGACAGGAGCACAGATGAGGTCAGCTAAGATCCGATCGTCACTGGGACATCTGCCAGCAGCCAGGCATCAGGAAAGTTATAGAAAGTCTGTATTTTAGCACTTGATACATCCGTTTGCTCAGAGAAACAAAAAGAAAAACATACTGGAAAAAAGGAAAGCAAAGTGAATTGCTGATAAATGGAGACGATGCCAGACGTGATGAGGCTAAAGCTAAACTAGAAACTAGCTATAAGTTTAAGGTCAGCTGTAAACTTCAGTCTGAGTTCATATTTTAGTATTGTGAGGTGGAGAATATTTTTTATATTTGTAAATAAAATAAAAGCAGAACACTGTTGTTGTTGGTGAGCGGTGGAGTTGGAACTCTCTGGGGCCACCTCTGGTTCCAAACTTCTCGTTCATTTTCTCCATTGAGTTTTCCAACAGTCTGTACAGTAAGATGTGTTAACAGATTTATTAACTGTACTAAAGTGAGCTGTTTTGTCCTTGTGTTGAGCAGTTGCTGGGAACTTTTTGGGCTCCTCTTGGGCCCAGTGGATCCTCAGGTATAGACCCCCCATAAATGAAAGCTCATGTGATTTAAATACTTGAAGAAAATGAAATGAAGATCTACATTTCTCGCTAGAAATGCTATAAAAAAGGGTTGTAAATCTAAAAATAGGCTGTGATGTTGCATTTTATCTCAAAAAGTCAAGCAAATTTTCTGTCCTAACACTGGAGAAACTATAAACTCACGTGACTCCAATAGAAATGAATGACACATATTTTATGTAACAGTATCACAATTTGATGTTTTGCAAAGTGGACCAGTATCTGTTTTACATTTTGCTGTGAGACTGGGTTTGGTTGTAACAGAGTTCAAAGACTTCACAATGAAAGCTAATCTGCTACAAAACAAAACAAAAAAGATCTTAAATTTGAAAAAAAGTACAAAGTATTTTACAGATTTTTTTAAGTTTTATATTATTTTATTATGGTCACAAGTGAGCCCATAGCTGTCTTTACTGGTTTTATTGAAGGTTTTATATTTGTCTCTGTTCTTTTATCTGTTTACATGTTTTGTTCTCTGTTGTGTTTTTTTTCTTTGTGCTGGCCGACTGTGTTGTTTTTAAAGTGCTTTATAAATAAAGTTGAGTTGAGCTGAGAGTAAGGTTGGCGGTTCGAGTCCCGCTGATGACAGTGCATACTGCCGTTGTGTCCTTGGGCAAGACACTTCACCCACCTTGCCTGTGACTTTGAGTGTCTAGAAAGCTCTGTATAAGACAAATTACTATTATTATTATTATTATTATTATTATTATTATTATTATTATTAGCCTTTGTGAAGTCTTTGAACATATAATATATGGATTTTTGTTAATGGAAAAACAAACCAGAGATGGGCGGTCACTGTTAGGTACAGCACCTAGGATGGCAGGAGTAGATTATCCTCTTAAACCTGAACAGAGCCCGACGGGGCTCCGCCCCCTTGCGTCCGCTTGTTGGGACCATAGCGGGGAGATACAACGGCTGACACACACATGTTTGACATCCTCGTGTTCGGACAATTCGTGGCAACAAAACTATCTACTTCAATTTCTATTCAACAGTTGGATTCCGCCTGGATTTTTTAAAAATAAAACATGTATATCTTTCCATTACTTTGTTTATTTGGCACAAATTTTGCTGCAGTAGACCAAGATATGTGAAATTTTAAATTTTTGTTGTTATTTGCTTCACTACAGGAAGGAAAAAGGCTTTTTTGGAGGCAAATATGTGTTTTTTTTCAGGCGGAAATTAGAATAATCCATTTCAAACTCAATTTATGGTCAAACAATATAATTTATTAATATTATTTCTCTTCCACAGTAATCCCCAAAGTCCACCAATTAATTTGCTACCAAAGTTAGCTATGTACACCTAGTAAATGCTAAGTAAAACCTTAATAAATGTAGATATAGAATTTTTGGGAAAAAAGCCTCAGAGCTTAACAGGTTATTATTCATTCATTCATTCATTCATTCATTCATCTTCTGCTTATTGTTGTTAGGGGTCACAGGTACTGGAGCCTATCCCAGTAACTTTGGGCCGCTGAGACAGAGACACACAGAGCCAGACAACCATTCACTCTCACATTCATTCACTAGGGGACATTTACAGTCACCATGTCCCCTAACACATGCATGAGTTTGGACGGTGGGAGGAAGCCGGAGAGAGCCCACAGTAACACGAGGAGGACATGCAGACCCAGAGAGATCGTCCCAAAGATCAAACCCACAATCTTGATGATTATTATTTATTTATTCATTTATTTTCATTTATTTTTCTCTTTGAGTGTGTTTCAGCAGTGTTTTTTATGTGTAACTGAGCTAACTGTGCCCAAGCGAAGTCTCTTGTGGATCCATAAATTCTGTCTAAGTCTAAGTCTGAGTAAAATGGTTGTAGTTCAGCTTTAATATTCCCCCCGGGTTCCTGTGTACAGTATATTTCCTTCCCTGCTGTCGGCCGCTGCCCTTGCCGCGCCTCGTCTCCCTCCGAGGCCTCCTCTGTCCCATTTTTTTCTGCTGCGGCCGAGATTTAGCACTTGGCCGTCGAGGAGAGACCACTTCTGCCCCGATGAAGGATATTTATTTAGCTCTGAGCACGCGGCAGACGGAGGGTCACAGAGGAGGAGGATCTGGGCCTCGTCCGCTGAGAGTCACACCTCCCTGCCACCAAAAAAAAAAAAAAAAGGGCCATTTCTAACCACAGAGTACAGTACTGTTGGTTCTCAAACGGTGGTGCAGGTGCTACTGGTGGTACAGGGGCTTTTTCTGGTCGTACTCAGGAGTCTTTTTGATTTAGTTTGATCTTTATTCCTGCTAGGTTTGGGATTAAATGCAGACTGCGACTAACTATCCACTGTTCATGCTGGGATAGGCTCGAGCAACGCGACCCCTAAGAGCAATAAGTGAGCGGTAAGTTGTTTTTGTTGGGGAGAAACTTGCATATTACAGTTTTTCCCACTACACTAAAGGCCATATTTACTAAGATAAATTTGTGGCCGCTATTAATGGGCGTATTGCGCGTGAATTACTAAGACAAACTGCGTGGCGGTGACAGGTGCAAACAGATGGGGCGGAACTATTTAAACGGCATCATTGCGTGTATTGTTTTGTGTCATGGAAGGTGCGGAAGTGGAACACAAACAGAAGCAAAAATTTAACCAAGAAGAGCTGAAAGTGCTGGTGAATAATTTTTTCCTCCGTCATGGCAAATAGATCTGCAAACACTCTACGTATTTGTTCATTTCTTCTCCTTCGTCTCACACGAATCACAGCAGCCATCTGTGCAAAAGATTAGCACGTCCTTCTCCAACGTGCTAAATTTATACGCTATTTTCGCACGCAAAGTCATGGTGAGCCTTGATAAATAATATTGCGGGCGGTAAATGAATGAATTTGCATTTTCTCCGCCTTCCATTTTGCGCACTCTGGGAAGAACGCCTCAGTTTACAGATTCATTAGGTCACAGGAGCAAAATCTGCTTTGCGTTCACTCTGCTCCTGTAAGACACGCAAATCTCAACTGCGTCTGGGTTTGCTCCAATTTTAAGGCATCTTATTCAGTTCAACCTTTGATAAATCTGGCCCTAAATGCCATTCTCTAAACCAGGCCATCATTTGCTTTAACTCTTTTCTCAAAAACATGACTCTCTGGTCTTGACCTTAAATACAATCTGCTGTTTGCACACAATTTGCAAAACCCTGACTCTACTTCTACACAAAACACATAACACATTCCCACCTTTATAAACACATTTGACTTTTACAACACACGAGATGCAAAAAGTTAACACAAAGAGGCAGAATTTAGACACAATTCCAACACACGTCGCCATTAACACAACTGCACACAGCTTAAACACTTGCTGCTAATGAACTGCAGTGAATGAAAAACTGAGCTGCTTTTCAAAGATGGACGTCAGAGGAAGACAAAGAGGACAAGTGAGACCAAGACCAGAACCCGGGCCCGAACCTGAACCTGAACCAGAGCCTGAACTGGGCCCGAGACTTGGCCCAGGACTTGAAATTTGCCCCAGGACCAGGCCCAAGACCCAGACCAGGACCAGCACCAAGGTCCGAACCAAGACCCAGACCAAGACCTGAACCCAGAGTGGAACCAAGACAAGACGCTGACGCTCAATAAATGTGCTACAGTAACTGGATTTACTGTAAATAATAATAATAATAATTAAAAAAAAAGGAAATATTGAATACTGTGTCATCATTTTTTGGGGCCAGTCTTTATAAAAGATTGAGAGAACAGTGTTTAGTGTTTTGCTGTGTAGTGTGTTGTGTCTGTTCTGTGTGTGTTAGTTTTGACAATTGAGTCATCATTACGACCGCAAAGTGAGCTATTGACTCAAAAGTGAGGTATTTTGTATATTTAGCCTATATTTTGAAAATTGTGTTTGGTGTTTAGTGAAATTGGTCTAATGTTCCAGAAAATTTAGCAACTGGGAAAAACTAAAGTAAAGTCTGTTTGTCTCTGAATGTTAACCCTCCCACAGACTGACCATTGTTTAGGACGCACCCTGCTTCAAACCCAAAGTAGCTCGGCCCGTAACCCTGGAAACGAAACAGGACTAGCCGTGGAAGATGAATGAAATACACTTTGCATAATCAGAAAGTCCCGGCGTGCCCCCATCTACAGGCCCAAAGCCTCTGGGATGGTCCCCAGCCCCTTTATCCCATAACAAGATAAGCTGCACAGAATGAAGGCTTTAAATCAGTGGCTTTGACTTAGCACAGTTTGAAACATGGAGCCACCGTAACTTAATATGATCCAAGGATTTCCCCATCATCAGTGGTTCTTAAAGTACCATAATTAGGTGCCATTATTAAGGAACTAAAATGAGCAAAGATCCGGACCAGCCCAGGTCTAAACTGAGGATCAAAATAGGAATTAACCCAAAAAAATGCACTGTTATAGCAGAACTCAGTAACCCTGTTTTCATTGTAAAGCACTGCTCACAGGTCCATTTAAGTCCTACTGTGATCCCTCACTTGGGTTTAGGCTACTTTTGTTTTCTCCTTCTCATATCTGTACAAAGTTTTTTCTGCCATTTGGCCGCTCTGCCACAGCAAAAATAAATAAATAATAAAAAGAAATAAATAAAACCATCACTAGCTTGTTGTTTGGCTCAGCTATGTGTCGTTTTCTCGCGAGACTTCTGTGGCACTGGGTCGGCAGTGATCACTGTCATTTTTGGCCCAGAGACAGCAGGGGGAGACGCAGGACGCTTCATTCACCCCACAACAACTCATTTAACCATCATAACTGTTTATTTAAGGTTAAAAAGTTACTGAGTTCTGCTTTAAATAAGGACAAACCAGGGACTAAACCTGGACAAAGGCCAGGACTACAACTGGCTCTGTACTAAGGCTGGGCCATATGGAGAAAAAAGACAATTTAATTTGATTTGTAATCAATTGTATTTCTCTTGCAGTCTGACCTAAAAAGCAATTTAGATTTAGTTTTTTGTAATTTTAGAGAATACTGCATAGCTATATATTTTTAAAATGCAACAGTAAAGCATCAGCAGTGTGCATTACTCTCACAGTGACATCAGAGAAAACTTCAGTATCTTCTAGTGTTAACCCTCTCTGCTTCTAAAGAATCGGTGTGTTATTATTTATACGCCATATGAAGCCTTGCTGTAAGATGCTAAAAGCTCCAGAGCACATGGCTCATTTGCATAAACATAAACAAATACAGAGCGAACACTACGCTGATCATTTTGGCCAAACTGCAGCCACATCCAAACAAAGACATTACAGAGGTAAAAAGATTCCATTCCTCTGTGATTATTAGTTTTTAGCATCTGCAGAGCCTCTACAGTCAGTATTTAAGCTGCTCTAGGACCTAGCAGTAGCATTAGCTACAACACAGGAAACAGTGCAGCGGTTGGACAATGCTATTTCTGCAAAATATGATCAGATTATTTTTGACATTGTCCAAAATAAAAAATACTACTGTACTGTACCAAAAGAGAGAGAAAAAAGAAATAATATATCACTGAACCAGGACTAAAACCAAGACTAAACCAGGTCTTAACCAGGATTAAATTCAGGAATAAACGAGCTGGACTATAAAGACTTTAACTGCAAAAAACTCTTGAGTCCCACCTGAAGGAGCCTGCATACCATCAGAGGAGCCCGTACCACAGTTTGAGAACCCCGGCAGTGCTTCTCTGTGACAGTGGCTGGTCCTCTGGGTGTAACTGTGCAGATATGAAGACCACATTAATAAGCTGCGTCCATGCGTCATCGCTGTGGAGCCCTCGGCCTTGGACCGCTGCCCAGAACAAAGAGAGGTGGAAGTGTTTGGAATCAGAGCCACAGCAAACAGAGGCAGCGATGGGACCGGGCCTGAATACAGATCAGACCTGAAGACCGGGCTAAAACCACAGGGCAGGTTCAGGTTAGAGCAGAACTGCAGTCTCCTCAGACAAACTCAGTTTAAACTCTGAGAAGTGACTTTGTGCAGAGAGCTTGAAAATGGAAACTGAAATGAAAATATAGGTGTTCAAAGATATTGGGCCAAATTAAACATACAACCAGTGACAGCATTGTTAATAACTGTAACCCTACCAGTCATACTGTATCAAGCAACTGCTCAACTTCCACACAATAAAGAAAATATTATTTAATGCTAAGTTGTGACACAAACAGTTGCACATAACTTTAAAGATACTCTAACAATTATAAACCAACTCAGACAATGCACAACGGCACATTACTCCACAGTTTCATGATGTATGCTATGGACTTACCGTATTTTCTGGACTATAAGTTGCTCTGGAGTATAAGTCGCACTGGCCAAAAAGTACATAATGAAGAAGAAAAAAACGTATATAGGTTGCACTGGACTATAAGTCGCATTTTTGGGGGGGAAATTATTTTACAAAATCCGACACCAAGAACAGACATTTCATGTTGAAAGGCAAGTTATAGTAATAATAGAATAGAGAATTCCATGTCCCCACAGCTAGAAGCTGTGTCTGGGGACCGGGTCGCCGAGGCACCCGCCTTCGACTGCTGCCCGATCCACATTTCACCGGTCCCCTACGGCTACCTCTGCGGGTGGTGAGCCCACAGGAGGTCGGGCCCACGTCGCTCATTCGGGTTGTACCCGGCCGGGCCCCGTGGGCAAAGGCCCGGCCACCAGGCGCTCGCATTCGAGCCCCAACCCCAGGCCTGGCTCCAGGGTGGGGCCCCGGCTGCGCCATACCGGGCGACGTCATGGTCCTTGATTTGATTGTCTTCATAGGGGTTTTGTGAACTGCTCTTAGTCTGGCCTGTCACCTAGGACCTGTTTGCCATGGGAGACCCTACCAGGGGCATAATGCCCCAGGCAACATAGCTCCTAGGATCATTCGGGCACTCAAACTCCCCCACCACGATAAGGTGGCAGTTCAAGGGGGAGTATCAGTGCAGCGTCTGCAGTAATGCAGTCGTTGTATCGGTCTGTTGTGGTAAAGAAGGAGCTGAGCCGAAAAACGAAGCTCTCGATTTACCGGTCGATCTACGTTCCTACTCTCACCTATGGTCATGAGCTTTGGGTCATGACTGAAAGGACAAGATCCCGGATACAAGCGGCCGAAATGAGTTTCCTCCGCAGGGTGGCTGGGCGCACCCTTAGAGATAGGGTGAGGAGCTCTGTCACCCGGGAGGAGCTCGGAGTAGAGCCGCTGCTCCTCCACATCGAGAGGAGCCAGCTGAGGTGGCTCGGGCATCTGTTCCGGATGCCTCCTGGACGCCTCCCTGGGGAGGTGTTCCGGGCATGTCCCACCGGGAGGAGGCCCCGGGGAAGACCTAGGACACGCTGGAGGGACTACATCTCCCGGCCTGGGAACGCCTTGGGGTCCCCCCGGTAGAGCTGGAGGAAGTGTCTGGGGAGAGGGAAGTCTGGGCATCTTTGCTTAGACTGCTGCCTCCGCGACCCGGCCCCGGATAAAGCGGAAGAAGATGGATGGATGGATGGATAGAATAGAGAACAACAGCTGAATAGGTGTGCGCTATGCTAACGTAACACATTGATGGTTATTCAGCTACATGAAGCATAAACAACGAACTGAATAGGTGTCTCGTATGTTAACGTAATATATTAACAGTTATTCACATAACTATAGCATAAAGAACATAATATAACAAGTTCACCAAACTCACCATCTCACTCCTAATCACTAAATCCTTTAAATTCTTCATCCTCGGTGTCGCTTCTGAACAACTCCGCCAACTCCGGAGGTAGACGAAGCGCCGCTTCCTCCTCTGCGTGGCTGTCGTCAGACTCAGCATCAGTTCCATTTCCAATTATTCCGCTCTTTCTCAGTTGTCTTTATAGCCTAAGTTGTTAGTGCTAATGTTTACATTTTAAATTGTCAGTGGTACAGGTGCAGCAGATGCTGGGACACAAGCCTAGAGCGCCCTCTAACCAACACCTGAAATATTTTAATATATAAGTCACACCTGAGTATACGTCCGCACCTCTAGCCAGACTATGAAAAAAGTGCAACTTATAGTCCAGAAAATACGGATAACTGTTAAACTCTTATAATAAAGTTTTAGCCTTAATTGTCTACTCTGATTAGAAATGCCACACATGAGCACCAAGAAATAGTTACAGGATGTAACTCTAGTTCTCTGTGAGATACTCAGTGCTGTATTTAACACAGTTCTTTTTTACTTTGCATTTATTAATGACCATCCATGTTCTGTATTTTAGTTACACCAGTTGACTTTTGTGCATTAAAATTTATTGCAGCTCTTTACAGATTTACATTTTGTCTTTTCAGGAACAACTGGCTTTTGGAATCCGGTGGGCCCCTGATCTGACAACTTGACAATGACAAAACAAGCTAACAATAACAGAAGCTGTTATGCTGTCTTCACAGTACGTGGCTCTGTATTTTGCACAAGGTTTTCTTTTCTCATTTGGAAGTTTTTCTTAGTTTTTTTTTTTTTTTTCAACTGCAACACACAGAACACAAATACTCTACATAAATAGCAAACTTAAATACATGTGCTACACAACATGGAAACGTTAGCTTAGCATCCACGGCCATAGGATCAACAGTACATGGTCACAGTGTTCAGCTTTGTAACAATAACAACCTCTGTTTAAGCGCTTCTTAACAGATTTATACTCACAAAGGAACAAAACGCTAGAACACACTCAGTGCTTTACGAGTCGTCCGTTTTCTCATTGAACAGAACACCGATGGTTTGACATCTCCCAAATGGAAATGACGTCAAAGGTCAGCTAGCGAAAGATTAAAAGCTACAGAAACCTTCAAAGTACAAAACAGTCTCCAAAACCAACACTCTAAACAACGTACACAATGAATTTATCTTACATTTAGTTAACAATCATGAGCTGCTAATCAAAAATTCCGCCAATTCCACAAACCCATACACGACCTCAACCCAAAGACACAACAGTGCAATAAGAAAGCCATCCCATTAAGTTTACACATCATGTTTTGTAAGGGAGGCGGAGAAATGTGGGTTCCCTTTTTAAAATGAAGCTCAGGTCCTTCCTCCGAGGCAAACGTGTTAATAAAATCCTCACTCTGTCACTGAAGTCCGGTGGTTTCCAACAGAGAGCATAACTAATACATTCAGTCACGCTTGTCCCGTACACTTTGGAGAAATTATTTAACCCTCTTCAGTGTTCGAAAACTTTGTCACTCATCTGTGACTCTGTATTCTTTTTCTCAAAAACCTACAAAACCTACAGATGAAAGACTCTTTCTGCAATGATAACACAGCATTACTTGGGCTTTTAACTATAATCTGATTACTATTGAAATTATAACACATTGCATTACTCCGTTACTAATAAAGTAATTACATTAACAAGTTACCCCCCGGCACTTTTTAAAGCAGGGCCCAAACTTTTTTCTCTCCATGGGCAAAAACAGAAATGCATTTGCAGGCTAAGGGCCAAATGTAATAATCCTTTGAATGTAATGAGATTAGGGTTGTCAAAAAATCAACACCAAGATATTAATCGATACTAAAACGAGTATCTAAATGAGATATTCATTTGGAAAAGTATCTGACCCATCACTGTCAATGACTGCAGCCACAGACAGTGGACCACGCTTTAAACCTGAGGTCCTGGGGCCAAATTCAGTCCAGTAAAATCAATCACAATCACAATATAAATATGAACCATGGCTACTGCAGCCTAATAACCTACTACCAGTTATAGAAAATGGAAACAGGTAAACTGTAATTAAACTTTACCTTTGAGGAATCATTTATCATAATCTGAAGTAATTTTGGATCACATATACAAACTACTTACTGTATTATTTAACATTGTGTTGAATAAAAGCTCATCATGTAGCTACATAGCTGTGGACTACAGAGACATCAGAGTTCTGTTGGAGGATAAACTTATAACCACTGCTTGCATAGAAAATATAAGTTTGAAAAATGTACAAGTATGCTACATATATAGTAATAGCCTAATAATATTATTCTATACAAAGTATTGTTTGAATAATATGGTGACGTGTTGACGTAGGCGTTATAGCCTATGCACTACCTCAAACATTCAATGAAAAGTGGTCATTTTTGTGGTATCAAAATCGTTATCAAGTATCAAGGTTTTTTTGTTTTTTTTTTTGTATCGAAATTGAGTTGAGTTGAAATTTTTGTATTGTGACAACACTAAATGAAATCATATGCAAACAGATCTGTTATGAAACTTCCTCTAATTATTGTTATTTACGTAAACAGACTTGTTATAGTCAGTTTACAGTCTATTTAGTGCGCAGTAGAATCAAAGTACACACCCTTTATGAATAACAGCACCCCCTCGCGGCCCAATCAAACCTTTGGAAGGGCCGAGATTGGCCCGCGGGCCCCACTTTGGGCACCCCTGGTTTAAAGCATCACAGTTTCTTTAGGCTGTTTCCTTTAGGAGTTTCCACACTGAATCATCTACAGAGTTAGAGGAGAGCAGACGTATCAGTACAATACATTTAATTGAGTAAAGACTTTTTAAAGCTGCACTACCTGATTTTGTGACTGTAAAATTCATGTCTCATGTCTCATGTCTCATGTCTTTGTCTCGTGTTCTGCGTTTGTTTCCTTTTATTTTGGATTCCCTGTTTCCTTTCCTGCCTCTTGTGTTTCCCGCTTGTTTGATTACCTGCCCCGCCCTGATGTTTTTCACCTGTGTCTCGTTTCCTCGTGTATTTATGTACTCTAATCAAAAGTTTGATGACGATACCTCCACTTTCCTAATCCTCTCCTTCGCTCTGTCCCAGTCTCACACAAACCTGAAAGTCTGTCCACAGCCAGGAGCTGTCACAACAACACAGCACAGATAATTCTTTAAAATAAAAAATAAAAATACTATGAATAAGCTATGGAATTTGAAATAAACCACAGCTCCTTCACATTATTCCTGATAGATTCTAGTTGTGGATAGATAAAGGATGTATCGACCAATCAGAGCGCTCCTTTCCTATGTGACCAAGTGTGTGATTGGTTAAAACTGTCATTCCCTCGCTCTAAAACAAAAATCCTTATAACACAGCCCACAGGTGACCTCAGATGTTCATTTTTGTCTCAGATGACTTCTGTTCTGCTGCACTAATAACTAAATCATTATCTTTACCAAAATACAAGGGAAAAGAAATCAAGTAGTGCCTTAAAGTGTAAACTAATTTCATACATAATAACATGTTTTATCTCCATTTTATCTCATTTTCTGTACACAGTGTGCCATATTCTGCCCATAGCAGTCATCTATTTTCTCACCGATAGAGAAAAAACGATGTCCTAACCCATTTTGAGTTAGGAAATGATGTCAAAGGTCAACAACTAAAAGATTAAAGCTCTACATTATTACCATCACCGGTCGAAACAAGAACCTTCAAAGTACAAACCAGTCTCTAAAACCAACACTCTAAACAACTTATCTTTATTTAACAACCATTAAAAGCATAAACTGCTAATCAAACATCCCACAAACCCATACATAACCTCGTAAATAAGACTAATCACATGCCACATAACAAAGCAGCTCCCGTCGGCTGAAAAAGCCACAGATACTTTAACTAATGTAAACTAATTTCATACAAAATAACATATTTGGCTGTTTTATCTCATTTTCTGCACACAGTGTGCTGCATACCGCCCATAATAGGAGATAAAACAGAGAGAGCCCTGCTGTGGTCCCAGAGGAGGCAGAGACAGCGGTGTTAGTGATCAATAATTGAGCCGATCGCAGACTTTGATGTGGTCCGAGGAGCCGAGAGTGGGGCCAAAATGTGAGTAAAAAAGCATCATTTTCCACACGGCCGTATTCATCTGCCGCTAATGTGTTTGATGGTCTGAGAAAGAGAAATGGCTGCCAAAATAATACATAAATAAATACCGTAGTTCTTTTTGTGGTGGTGAGGACAAATCAGAGCGAGAGGCACAGAGGGAGAGGGGGGTAACAACATCTGTATCCAAAAACACAGAGACATCAGACAAGAGAGGGCTAAAAAAACTGAATCTGAAGCACTGTCAGTGATGGACCAAGGGCAAAATGTTTAAGTCTGCTCTGGATCCAGGTTTCTGTTTGGATCCAGGAGAGTTTTAAAGGATTCTGAGTCTAGGGTTGCCAGATATTTAGACCAAAAACCAGGACAACCTAGGACAGTGAGGGATGTGACACTACAGAAGGACAAAACAGGGACGAAACCAGGCTTAAAAGCAGAACTCAACCAGGAAAAATACAGGTCCAAAACCGGAGCTTAAACAGGACTAAACCAGGTCAAACCAGGACTAAACCAGCCACAAACCAGATCTAAACCAGAACTAAACTATAGGTTAAAAAAAACAACAAGTCTAAATCAAATCAAGCCAGGACTAAACTTAGACTAAGCTGGGTCTAAACCAGAACTAAATTTAGACCAAATCAGGACTAAACCAGGCCTCATCGGAGTCCAAACCAGGACTAAACAAGCAACAGAGCAGGTATAAACCAGAACTAAACCAGGTCTAAAAAAACAAGTCTAAACCAAATCAAACCAGGACTAAACTTAGACTAAGCTGGGTCTAAACCAGAACTAACCAGGACTAAAAAAACAAGTCTAAACCAAATCAAACCAGGACTAAACTTAGACTAAGCTGGGTCTAAACCAGAACTAACCAGGACTAAATCATGTCCTGGAGGTACACAAAACCAAAAAGGTTGAAAACCACAGAACTAAAGCATCAGTTATTCTTAATCTGTTCTCATTTTTCCAGACGTTTTGGTTTAGTTTGTGACATTCGACTGTTGCCAGACTAAAGTGGCTGCAGTACCGTGGGCCCTTTAGACTCGGAGCGAGCGACAGGAGAGGCCCTCGACGTCCCCCGTCCCGCCTGACGCAGACGTAGATGAGAGCGCGAGCTGCCGGAGACGGAGCCCACTCTGCCGCTGACGTCTGAGCCGCTGCGGTGACTGTGTAGTGTTTTTTTTTTTTGTAGCTGGAGTATCCACAGAGAGGACGGGAGCGCGGCAGATGGGCCGAGCATATGTTCACCTTCTCTACGAGCCACTTAACCTTGGACGTCCCATAGATACCGCTCCCCAAAACTGAATACACTTAACGTGCAGGGTTGTGGCATTTTTCATTCAATAATTCATCTACTGCTGTGTTAGGAGCTGCAGGTGGGCGGACCAGGGATCGAACCCACAACCTCCTTGCCGGTTATTAAAAGGTATTGCAGGTATTTTTTGTCAATTAAACCGTGTCAGACATCTTGTGTGGATACTAGCACGCTCTACAGTGTAATTGTAGTACTAGCAGTAGCAGTAATAGTAGTTAGAGTAGTAGTATTAGCAGAAGGACAACAAAAGGTTTAAAAAGAAGTCATCTAAATCCGTGTATGGTTCGTTCTTTTTTCCGTTTCAAAATAAAATACAAAAAAAAAAAACAATAAACTGTGTTTTTCTGTTTTGTTTTTCAGTTTTCAGAACCTAAATGTAAAAATATATTTAGCTAAAAACAAAAACAAACACAGCGTTGGATTTGTGCTTTTGCTTTTAAACCGAAATACAAAATACAGCAATGTTGTTTTAATTTGCGACGCAGGAAGTGCCGGAAGTCGCTGGAAGTTTAGAGCGGGTCCGTGGAAAAATAAACCGAATGGCTGTGCTGGAGCCTTTTTCTAACTTAATTCGATAAATGCAACAGTATTAGCGTCCCAACCAGGCTTTGGCACATCTCGGTTGGGAAGCGAGGGTATGTTAGCATTAGCATCATCGTTGTTTCACATCTTTCATCGACACGACCTCTGTAAACAAGATTGTTAATAATCCAAAAAGAATAAGAGTAAAGGAGTGGTGAAAACGTATTTGACTACTGGACATTTGTATAAATGTACTGTATGTGGTATATATTGTAGTTTGTCCTACGCCAGTTGCCGTTGTTAGCTGTGTTAGTTCGCGCATGCGTAAATCGAATGTCGGACCAAATTGGGAGATATCCTAATCTGGTAACTACAGAGCCCCCTGAATTCCGCGCCGAGGATAAAGCTAAACCTTATAATTAATAAATGCAGCATTTTTTTTCTTTCCCATCATTTTGTAATTGAAATTTTATTTTAAAATGACAAAACGAGAAGACAAAAAGATTATTTGTTTTTTCTCCTTTTATTTTGAAATGGAAAAAACGAAGAATGAACCATACACGGATTCATCTAGACTTGTTTATTAAAGTCCAGATGACTTCTTTTAAACCCCCGGGCCCTCTTTTAAAAATCATCATGTTCTTCATCTTAAAGCCCTTTTAGGTCACTGCACATTTAAAAATATAAAACATGAAGACATGAGCAAAAGTGAATTATTTTTTTATATTTTTAACTCTAAATGCAGTTTGTTTACATAATTCCACACATTTGTACATAAAACATGAGTTATTTACTGCAAAGTGTTTTTGTTTGTGCCCCGGATAGGTCTCTGAGGCGCGCTAACCCTGATTTAATACACTTTTAATTTTTATGCGATTACAAAAAAAGGGAACAAACTCAGGTTCTTCCTCCTGAGGCCCTAAGAGGCGGGGCTACACTCACTGGCTGTGTGCGAACCTCATCCCTAACCCCTCGGTACCTATACAGCACTCTACAGTAGACCATAGTGCACTCATTTTGTGAATTATTTCCACATCATTTTTCTCTGTGACTCTGGCGTCTGTGTAAAAAAACGTTCAGTGAAACTCCGTTGATAATGTTCTGTGATAAAGCTCGACCTGATGTTTTAGTATTTATAGATAAATAATAGTCATACGTGTGATATTTAACATGAATTATGGCTGTAATGAATAAAACAGAGTGGATTATTGCAGCTCTGTGCCTTACGTGGGGAGGCTGAATGCTGGCTAAGCTAACGTTAGCAATTTTACACTGCAGCGGTTTATTTAAGAGCTTTTTATTTCTGATTACGGCGTTTCTAACTGGTTTCATTCAGACGTGTTGTGTACAGTTTAAAGACCTGTCCCAGTCCCGCTGTTCTCCTCCGAAACTCGCAAAGCATTCCTGGTCTACTGACCTCTAGTGACCATCGCTATCCACTACTTTCGAAAATGCATTGTGGGAAATTTTGAGTGCACTATTTTTTTATCCATTAGACATTCGGACACCACTACAGAGCACTGCAGAGGGATTAGGCACAGCCACTGTTATCGAAGGGAATTATAAGAGAATTTTTTCCCACAATGCAATGAGAAAATGGTGGATCTGGTGGTGATGTTTTTGTTTGTGTATTTTTTAGCCTCTGACCGACAGAGTTACAGAGGAATTAACATGATTTAACATTTCTGTATTGTAATGGCAGCAGAGTGAAAATAAATGATTTTAATGAGAGCCAATGGAACCAAAAAGGGCTTTAAGAGAAGGAGGCAGAGTTTTTATCTAGAAAATTTAGTTTTTTTTTTTACTGCTGGTCAGTACTTGCAGTACTTGTGTGAATGTGTCAGTGTGACTGTGTTTGGTGTTGGCTGTAGAGGCCGTAGGCACAGAACGGCAGCCACATCTCCATCGCTCTGCCCCAGGACAGCTGTGGCTACAGAAGTATCTCACCACCACTGAGTGAGACTGAGGAGTGAATGAATAATGCAGATGTAAAGACTTTAAAAGGCCAGAAAAGAGTGATATAAAACCAATGCATATGTTTTTTTTTTACATTATTTTATTTTACACAGTGTCCTATCTTCTTCTGAATCTGTGTTGTTTTTTCCTCCGTCACATCGACCCGTCCTCTCCGTGTGTCAGAGCTGTTACCTGTCTGTGCCTCTCTGTGGACAGAACACAGATTTGCATTCGGAGATCTGCTTATGCCATAAAAATTCATGAGTCCGGACCGTTCTCCCAGATTTTCTCTCGGTCTCCTGTCGACTCCGGTCCCAGTCACTCTGTCCACAAACAGCTCCTCTTTAATGAGGAGTGAAGTCTGCGGGACGGAGCAGCTGGCTCAGGGTGGACCACCAGTCACGGTTTTTGTCTTCCTACTGTAATTACTGCAGTACATTTGGTATTTGTTTTACTTTTTGACAGGATTCCCAGTAGTTTTGATGTTGCCATTAAACAGTACAATGGCCTACAGTTGTTACTGCATTCAAATATTTCTGGCCTGACGCCCAATTTACACCAAAAGCAGAAGTAGCGCAGTAACTGGCACCGTTGCGGCAGCCGTGTCTTTTCCGCTTTCTGTTTATTCAGTCTGACAGTTCACACCGGGGGCAGCACACGGACGACCCAGGAGCGACTCGCTGTTCCACTTCACTACAGATAGGTTTGAGTTCTATTTTTCTATAGATATACTTTATTTATCCCGAAGGAAATTAAATTGTGCGGCTCCGCTGTGATCTGCAGGGAAACAGGCTCCAAACGTCAGAATAAACTTTGGCCACACTTTCAAAATAAAGGCTCACTGAAACAGCGGTAATGCAAACACGGCGCATCGAGAAGTTTTTTTCTTGAGGGGGAGAAATGTAGCGTAGTTTGTGACAGGAAGCAGTCATTTTAAAAGGACGACCTGCAGAAGTTGAATGCCTGGCCACAGTTTTGTGTTTAGACGTTGAGCGGTCTGTAAAACAACAGAGGGGAGCAGCAGCAGCTCTGTCGCTCTCGGTGTAAATTGACGCTTTTAAATTGACGCCCATAAACCACTTAGCGGCCGCAACGTTCTGCGATAGCTCTTGGTGTAAATTGGGGGTTACTGTGTGGTATATAATCTGTGTAAAATCTAAAAAACAACTCCCAACTCGAGCTTCATCACAGAGCTATTGTCTTCATCTGAGCCTCCTCGCAGCCTTAGATCCTCAGGCAGGTCTCTGTTCCAGGGTCGAGACTCAAAACCAAAGGTGACCAGAATTGTTTTAGTCCAAGCCCCTCGTCTCTGGAACGACCTGCCTGAGGAGATAAGGCTGGCACCATCAGTATCATCTTTTAAATCACTTTTTAAAACCCACTTTTATCGACTTGCCTTTTTATAAAAATGATTTGTATTTATTTCTATTTATTCTTTTCTATTTCTTATTAAGCTGCATTACCTGATTTTGTGACTGTAAAAGTGATGTATCTAATCAAAAGTTTGAATGATACACTCCTCTTTCCTAATTCGTCTCCTTCGCTCTGTCCCAGTCTCACACAAACCTGAAGTCTGTCCACAGCCAGGAGCTGTCACAACACAGCACAGATCATTCTTTAAAAAAATAATAAAAAATACTGTGAATAAGCTATGAATTTTGAAGTAAAACAACAGCTCCTTCACATTATTCCTGATAGATTAGTAGTTGTGGATAGATAAAGGATGTATTGACCAATCAGAGCGCTCCTGTCCTATGAAAGCGTGTGATTGGTTAAACTGTTCCTTCCCTCGCTCTAAAACAAAAACCCTTATAACACAGCCCACAGCTGACCTCAAAGTCTCAGTTTTGTCTCAGATGACGTCTGTTATGCTGCACTAATAACTAAATAATTATCTTTACCAAACTCCCATTAAAACCCATTAAAACTGCCCCCACCCCCCAAAAAAACAAAAAAACAAAACAAACCCAATCCCTTTAAATCAGTGTTGTTGGTGTTCTCTGACAGACTCAAGGCTGTAATAACCCCACTAGAAAAATTCTCTTTGCATGGACAATATTGAAAATATTTCTTTTTTTTTTTTTTTTGTCTGTTTTTTTTTTTTTACAAAAAATGTAGAGGCTATTACATACACTGGCATAAAATGAGTTAAAATTCTGAAAACAATTAAATATTTGGTATTTATGATCAGTACAGAAGTTGATTAAAAGACTAAAGAGTAAAAAAAAAGAATGTATACATTTTTGTGATATTTTGTTGATGACTGATACTTTTGTCTGTGAACAGCAGCAGTGTCTCAGATTTAGTCAGAGAGAGTAAACATGAAGTAATATTAGATTTGTGTTTAGAAAATCAACATTAGTGATAAAATACACACCTGAGACACAGAGAAGAGGAAACATTAGAACCACTGCAAACTTATTAAAAAATATACAATTTGAAAAGAATACGTTTGTCCTCATTGGGGCACTAGGGTTAAAAATCGTAATAGAAGTATAGAAGTAGTAAAAGTAGCAATAGAAGTAGTAGTATCATCAGTAGTAGCAGTTATAATAGTAGTACTGAACTTTACATTGTAAGGTTTTTCAGACTCCTGGTTGAATAAAAACATTTCCTTTGGTGGTGAAGTGTTTTTTTGAGGAGAAAGTCTCTGATGTGAACTGAATGGCTGAGGTGTGGTCCCGTCCCGCAGCTGGTTCTGACCCTGAGCCCACTCTGTCTCTTCTGAATCCTGCTGTGTTTTTGAGTGGACAGTGTTTATCGTTGCCGTCCTGCCTCTGTCTGCTGTGTGTTATTCGTGCGCAGCGGAATACGGAGGCAGCCTCAGTCCATTCATTACCTGAGAGCGAGAGCTGGTTCTGCCTCTGCTCTGAACGACAGATCTGTGGAGCATGAACGCAGCCAGAACTCTCCTCCTGCACAACAACTCTGTCTTATATCACAGGTTTAGATCCAGGCTGAACGCTGGACAGTGGGCTTGAGTTCGCTGAGCCATTCATGGACTGCGTTCTCAGACATTTCTCTCAGTTTATAGAAAAACTTTCTTTTCCAGAAGTTTTTCCATCTGTGTCATCTCAATGTGATAGATGTTCTGCTGCAGAAGGAACTCTGGCCCATCTTTTTTTTGGTTTTATCCCCAGTTTTTCAGTTTTTGATCTGCAATCTTCAAATGGTTTTATAAATGTTCCTCGAAAGACATTAAACCAGACCACGACCTTGCAATATTTGGATTTTCTACAGAGACTCTGCCATACACACCTGATTTGAGGACGGCTTTACAGTTGTGGTTGCTAAAAAACCTGTGATACTGGCCTCGCCTTCTGGGTGACTGCTATATTGCTTGAATGGTGCAATATTTTTATACAGTTTTTTTTGTGTGTGTGTTGTGTGGCAGTCTCTCTTTTATTGGTTCTGTTTGTTGTTGTTGTGTGTGTTGCGCTTTTACAATGTAATAAAAGTAAAAAACAACAACAACAAAAAAAACGTTCTTCTCCAGCGCTGGTTTACTTTCCCTCAGGTAAACTGTGTCTGAGTGACGTCATGGCCTCTGCCTGGGTTTGTGTTGCTGTGGCTGCTCAGGTGTGCGAGCAGTGGGCGGAGCTTCAGGCCACGCCCTCGGCCGGTGCTCTCTCTCTCTCTCAGGACCGTCCCCTGTGCCACGCTGCCTTATTTCTTTGTTAGCCTTGTGCCACCACCCATTATGCACACTCACTCATTCATTCACTCACTCACTACACCACTGACATCGCAGACATCCCATTGTTATATCATTTTCTCAATTTTAGTGAACCAAATTTTAAATAAACATTGTTATTTTGGTATATTTCTGTTGTCTGGCGTTCATTTGTCATTGCCTTGAGCCAGGTCATGACAGTGAGTAAAAGGATTTTGTTTACCTCAGTAAAAAACTGGGTACAACGCACACCTTGTGATCGGACGGCCCAGGCTTGAGGCAGTTTGTTTGAGAAACAAGTCTTTGTCATTGTAGTAGGTTTTACTGTGGAGGCTTAGTTTATTGTTTGTCAGTCATGTCATGTATTTTTAATGTATGGTGTTAGAACAGAATATTGTTAACGTCTAAGTCAGTTGTGCTTCTTTGTTGTCCCTTCTGTTATCGTCTATTACATGTCTAAGAATGTAAGCACTGACACTGGTGACCCCTCCTTAGTCCTGGGACACACCGACCCAACGCCCGAGCGCTGTCAGCAGAGGGCGCTGTCTCCTCTGTCGCCTGCTGAAAGTCGCTGCAGACACCGGAGCGACTCAGAGCCACGACCGAGCAGTGCGCATGTGCAAAACGTAATAACTATTTACAACAGCAGGCGGCGCTAGTCACTAAACTCTGCGGTTATTTAAACTCTAGTAAATAAAACTCTGTGTTTAACTCAAGTATTTATCAGTCAATAATAATTATAGGCACTAGATTAAACTCTGATCACAGTAATGAATAAAAGGGAGTGGATTATTGCAGCTGTTTGCCTCAGAGGAGGATTATATTTTTATCTGCACGAGGCTAAAGCTAAGCTAAGCTAACTGCTAACATTAGCGTCACAGATGTGGAAACATAATGAAGAAGATGTAGAACAGAAAGTTCCTTATATTTTGATGTTAAACCTGAGCTGTTTGACAAATTGTGAACGGGACACAGCCAATCAGAGCTGAGCACGACGGCCTGACGCTGATTCAACACTGCTCCATCTGCCAGAACTACGTCCAACTGTGTCCCACTACAACCGATGGTGCAGAACTCACCAAACAGACTCACGTCGCGTCGAACGGCCGATGCTCGGCCCCGGTGTGTCCCGGCCTTAAGGCTTTTGAGTGTCTCTCACTGGGGAACCAACAATTATCACCCAGTGTCCAGGTGAAACACTAGGTGTTGCATATTATTAAAACAAACATGAGAGTTAGAAGCAAACTGCCTTTACCTTGGAGACCCTCAGGTTAGGAGGAGACCAGGGCTCTCAGTGTAAGAAGGAGATGATGCTTTTGTTGATGGTCAGTTTGTGTGTGCCTGCTGTTTACACCTGACGTCAGAAGTAAAGCTGTTTCTACTGCAACTCTCTTGGTCTCGGGCTGAATTTTCAGGTTATTTTCTTTTTGCACATTATCTTCTACTTTTGCACATATGTATATCTATATTTTATTACTACTGCTCTACATATTTATCCTGGTGCAATATTTTTTTGATATTTCTGATTTTGTGATGATTTATTACATAGGCCTTTATTTTGTTCTTTAGTACTTAAGTTTTTACTTGGTGTTGCATGTCTGCCTTGTTTTAAGCATTTCATTGCCCAGATGTTGGACCCTGTTGTCTTTACTGTGCATATGACAATAATAAACTAAACTAAACTAATTTAAAGCACACATCACACTTTCCTGATTACAGTCAGGGACTATGTACAAAATGATCATCAGCATCAACCGTAGGTTGTGCCGCGGTGAAGCTCATGTTGGTTGAGCTGTGCCGCATATGAACAGCAACAATGCAGCGTGCCTCGCCGTCATGGGTTCCAGTCCGGACCCTGACACTTTGCCGAACAGTCTGTCCCGCTCTCTCCCCCTTGATTTCCTGTCACATCTCAGCTGCACTGTCTAATAAAGCCAAAATATAGCCAAAAAAAAGAAAAGAAAAAAGAAAAACATCAACTGTAGTTAGCTTCATTGTTGTTATTTCTACTTTTTCCCTAAAAAGACCTTGTAGCCTAAATTGATCCATAATTGGAGGGCACAGTGGCGGTTTGTGCTCTCAGGAGGTTGTGGGTTTGATCTCTCAGTGATTTTATGTAGCATGTGTTTTTTTTGTTTTGTTTTTTTTTTAGTTTTTGCCTTTTTAGAACTGGCAGGGGGACTACCAATGAAAATTAGCCTAATTTGGCTAACTTGGGTGTATTTACATGGTTGATTATTGCACACTGTCTCTTTTTAAATAAATAAATAAATAAATAAATAAATAAAATCCTCGAGCCAACAACAATCTCTGAGTGGAGTGTGCATGTCCAGAAAACTGTGGCTTCTCTCCTCTTCCTTCCTCCGTCCAAACACATGCACGTGCAGGTGAACTGGTTACTCTGAATGTCCAAGAGTGAATGAATGTGAGAGTGAATGGTTCCCTGTCTGTGTCAGAGACGACCTGGCCGCTCTTCAGGTTGTACTCCAGCCTAAAGCCCAAAGTTACTAAGACAGGGGTCATGGGTGACTGGAGCAGAAGCAGATAAAAGAATAACCTTCTTCTAAGCCTTCTTGCCCCGGGCCCCAGCGAGGCCTGTTTCTAGACTTCATGTTTCTGGCGTTCCTAAACCCAAACTTAACCTTCTGCATCAGTCCCATAGAGAAAACTCCATTCACAGTGTATTATTTGGCGCGTGTCTCCAAACACGTTGACAGCAACAAAAAAAAAAAAAGTAATTTATTCTGCAGACGGCGGCTGAGCAAGATTGATGTTCATATTTCACCCGTCGATGCGTTTCATAATTCAGTAGCTCGCTGGACGGCTGCTAGTCAAGCGAGCTACATTGTGAATTCCTCGTTCCTAATCGGGCCGGGCCGCTGAGCGCGTCGTGGGCTGAATTATGGAGGAGGCGGTGGACAGAGTGACAGCTTTTCCGAGCGTTTAGCCGAACGTCAGCGCCGCCATGTTGTCAGCTCTAATCTGTTACACTGCTAATTGGAAACATGAATAAATAATGAAGGCGGCTGAATAATGAAAGTGGTTTAGAGTTTTCATAATGAGAGGAATGTCCTGTGGGTGATTATTATCGAGTTATGTTGAATTAATTGCAGAGTTGAATGAAGAGAGCAGTCTGTCTGAAATCTGCCCCTACACACATCACCTGATGTTTTAAAGCAGAACTATATGTTTTTTACCATAACTGAACCATTTTAGAGTGAGTGTGGTGGTTAAATGAGATGTTGCAAGGTGCAGCGCCCCCTGGTGTATCTTGGTGAAAAACCAGCCTTGCAGGAATTGGTGCATGTGACCCGGTGTGCCTGAATCAGAATCAGAATTCCTTTATTTTATCTCCAAAGGGAAATTATTTTTTATACAGACATGCAACCTGACAAAGAAATAAAAAGAAATTTACAATATACTGTATTTCCTGGACTACAAGACACACTTTTTTCCATCGTCTGGCTAGGGGTGTGACGTATACTCAGGTGTGACTTATATATTAAAATATTTCAGGTGTTGGTTAGAGGGCGCTCTAGGCTTGTGTCCCAGCATCTGCTGCACCTGTATGACTGACAATTTAAAATGTAAACATTACCACTAACAACTTAGGCTATAAAGACAACTGAGAAAGAGCGGAATAATTGGAAATGGAACTGATGCTGAGTCTGACGACAGCCACGCAGAGGAGGAAGCGGCGCTTCGTCTACCTCCGGAGTTGGCGGAGTTGTTCAGAAGCGACACCGAGGATGAAGAATTTAAAGGATTTAGCGATTAGGAGTGAGATGGTGAGTTTGGTGAACTTGTTATATTATGTTCTTTATGCTATAGTTATGTGAATAACTGTTAATATATTACGTTAACATACGAGACACCTATTCAGTTCGTTGTTTATGCTTCATGTAGCTGAATAACCATCAATGTGTTACGTTAGCAAACCACACACCTATTCAGCTGTTGTTCTCTATTCTATTATTACTATAACTTGCCTTTCAACATGAAATGTCTGTTCTTGGTGTCGGATTTTGAAAATAAATTTCCCCCAAAAAATGCGCCTTATAGTCCAGTGCGACTTATATACGTTTTTTTCTTCTTCATAGTGCAACTTATAGTCCAGAATATATGGTAATACAAATCTAAATCTTTCAAAATATAATAAGGAAAAGAATCTCTTTAAAATATAATAAAGAATTTTCAATTTTTAAACATGTTTACAAATATGAACAATGTACAGGGAAGGAGCAGATGAACTGATTAAGTGCTTTTAAACAGAGTACAGTGTGTGTGTTTGTTACAGAGCAGAGTTCAGGAGTTTGATGGCGACAGCAGCAGTGGTTTCCCGTGTCTCTCTGTGGTGCAGCGCGGCAGTAAAAGTCTGATGCTGAACGAGCTCTTGCAGCTGATCAGCACATTGTGGAGAGCAGTGAGAGGGAAAGTCCAGTTTAGTTCTGATTTTGGACAGCATCCTCCTCTCAGACACCACAGGCAGAGTCCAGCTCCCACAACATGGCGGGCCTTCCTCATGATCCTGCTGGGTCTGGTCCCGGTTCAGCCATAACAAGCCAGAGATGGATTTATTTCTTAGATGTTGGTCATGGCAGAGCGCTCAAAAGACAGAGGAGACCTTTATAAGAATACAAGGAGGAGAAAATGAGAATCACACAGGGGTCAACTGAGATTTTATTGTAGTGCTTCACTCCGAAATGTAAGGGGGAGTACACAAAAATGCGACCACAAGACAGAAAAAAACATGGCTGTTGTAAGAATTGTTAATTTTCTGGTGTAAGCATCAAAATCAGAAGGTTTAATGAGTTTTCACAGGTAAGCCTACAGCTACAGGCTCTGCAGAAAAGGAGAGAGCCCTGAGAGAGGAGTGTCCTTCGTTTTAATTTTGTGTATGATGATCTCAGCAGAGCGTTATCTTCTTGTCTTCGAGAAACTCCCGCGCAAGGCAGGGCCACGGCGTTCTCAGTTCAGCAGAGCGTTATCTTCTTTGTCTTCCTGAACCTCCCGTGCATCGGCAGGGCCACGGGCGTTCACATCTGCAGCCTTGAGTCTGATAACTTTGTAGCAGCTCTATTATGTGTGCAATTTAGGAATGGACAATGCACCCAACTGTAAACTGACCTTACAGTGGAAAATATCACACAGGACCCAAGTGTTATTATTACTAATGTTGAGCTGTTATTAACCTTAGCAGTAGTTAGTAGTAAAAGTTTTCTATGTCAGGTGGGACCTTTCTGCGTGGAGTTTGCATGTTCTCCCCCATCAACCCAAAACACAGTCTAATCCTCCAGCCGGGTTCTCCTGACCAGGATCCTAACTCGCCCACTGCTCCTGACAGGTTCTGAAGGATTTAGTCAAATATAGAGGACAAATCTCTCTAAAGGGACAGTAAAGCCTGCCTACCTGTCTGTGTTAGCGCTAGCTTTGTCCCAGTGCTCTGGATTCCTCCCAGCGTTGGAGAGGTTTATGGATGAACTGGAAAACAGAGCCCCATAGTGACTGAATGTGAGAGTTAATGATGGTTCTCTCATGCTGCCTTCATGTGCTATGGGAATTATGGAAAATACCACTTGCCGAGGTCAAATTTGCACATGAACGCCCCGTTTTGTCGTAATTTCCACTGGAGAACTCGAAGATCGTTTTGATACCCTGAGTTGCCGGGATGAGGTCATATTTGACGGACTTTCAAAATGGCGGAGAGCAGCGAAGAAGTTGTGGATGGTAAGAAATGCGTAGGCCTGCCATTCCCAAAGTCAAGAGTGCTGCGGCCTCCTTAAATTTCTAAAAATCCCATGTGGACCCCAGCTGTAGAACTTCATGTTTTTTCAACGTCATGTCATGTTTTTCTCCATATATTTCTAAAAAAAACCTTACAAAAAACACTGACTGTTGGTTAAACGTTGTTTTAAAGTTGTATTTTTAAACATGTATATAACTAATAAAGCAAGTAATTCATTTAAACACAATTTTTTTTATGTACTTAACATAGGCAGCCTCTGGGGGCCTCACTTTGAGAACCACTGGCGTAGGCTAATAAATGTTTTTACTCATGCTAGCTCATTGTTTAATTATGTAGCGTACACAATTTTAACGTAGTAATTTTAACACTAATATTAGCAAACTTGTACAATTCTGTCTTTAAAATGAATCCTTACTGAGCTATGATCCTATAGACGAGCTAATGAACTAACTTCTGACACATGTTGCTGTCCGGTCCTTCTGTTGGGCTCCATAAGGTTTCTTCTTTTTTTCCCACAGCTGGGTTTTTTTTAGGAGTTTTTCCTTAAGAGGAGGGTCTAAGGAGAGGAGTGTCCTGGGTCTGTTTAGTTTAGTGTAGTTATTGTTTGTGTTGATTGTGTGTTTATGTTTGATGGTGACTTGAGGTGACTTTTGTTGTGATACTGGGACATACAAATAAACCTGAATTGAATTTAAAATAATGTATGATTCATAATCCAAACAAAATACAGCACACTTACCGTTTGAGTTTTGATCATTCCTGTTCTTGTTGTAGCAGATGAGTTAATCCAGGACTGTTTTACCCATGGAGCATTTCAAGATAAAGTTTCTGTCCACCATTTTTTTTATTATGCTACGACCACAACAGCACTTGAACACAACAACTCATAATTTCCTATTTACAAGTGGAAAATATCCTCTTTCCCATATCACACAAATCTATTATTACTTCATTTTTACCCTCTCTGACTAAATTTGTGTCTCTGTCTCTGTTGTTTCCGTGTGTTTGTGGGACACAGCAGGACTCCCTCCGCCTCGCGCTGTCTCCACACCTCTCCTGTTTACTCTTCCGGATGTTTAATGACTAATTACTTCCCGAAGTCCTGCCCAGACGCTGGTTTCGATTTGTTTTCGGTGCCGTCAAATCGTGTCTCGGTGGTGGGTCGGATCACGGACCGGAGAGACGAGTTTTCCTCTGACAGCTGTGGACGGGACAAACGAGGCACTGTCCAGAGCTGGAGACATGTTTCTGGTTTTAAATGAAGTGGACAACTTTGGGAAAACATGGTTATTATTGATCATTGAACAGAGATTATGGAGAACCAAAACTGTCAAATCAATCCAAAAATAAATGGATAAATAAATGCTCTCATTGACAAAAAATTATTCAAACGACAACAAATGCTGACATAAACAAATTTTGGTAACACTTTATTTTAAGGTCCACCTATTAACCATTAACTAAGTGCTAATTAGCATGCTAGTTAGTGGTTAATTAACCAATAATTGGTCATTTATTAATCCCTTATTCTGTGTGACCAGGAAATAAATTATGATCTTAAGATTCTTGTGGTACTATTCCCTAATAAGGCTCCAATACTCCATAAATCTTATTAAGATCATCATTCATGTCCAGCAATTTACTTACTATTTCTATTTATTTTATTTATTTTAGAAGGGACAATGTACATTAATCAACATTAAATAATGTAAATGCACCCAAGTTAGCTTAATTAGTCTAATTTTCATTTGTAGTCCCTTTACTTCCTACTTATGAGCAGTAATTATGAGTTTATTAAGGAGAAATGTTAGTTAGTTGCTAATTAGCTGCAGAGTATGGTCACAAAGAATAAGGGACTAATAAATGCTTTATAATTACCAATTAACAACTAATTAACCACTAACTATGTGAATTATCACTTAGTTAATGGTTAATAGGTGGACCTTAAAATAAATTACCTTTAAATTACCTACACCCTATGACATGTTTTGATGTTTTGCTCCTGTTTTCTGTGGATAACTGTTGCTGTGTTGATGCAAATGGCATAGATTTTGCCTCAGGTGTGTATTTTTGGATGAATTTTCAAATTTCAGGATTTTTATTTTTAATTTTTATTTTTATTTTTTTTAAAAATCCTCATAAAAAGGTGTCTAAAAAAATAGTTCCCACCTTTACCCCTAAGACATTTTTTGTGCCATTGACTCCCATTAAACAACATTTTTATTATAAACTGTCACATTTTTTGATGTTTTGCAGCTGTTTTTTGTGGATAACTTTTGCTGTGTTGATGGCATAGATTTTCCCTCAGGTGTGTATTTTTGGATGCATTTTCAGATTTCAGGATTTTTTTTTTTTTTTTAAATCCTCTTAGAAAGGTGTCTAAAAAAATAGTCCCACCTTTACCCCTAAGACATTTTTTGTGCCATTGACTCCCATTAAAACAACATTTTTATTACACACTGTCACTGCAATATAATTTCACATTTTTATCAAGTATTTCATGGATTCATGATAGTGAGAGATTGGAATTTTAGTTTTTATTGTTTTTCACTAGGTGGCGCCATTTCCCCATATATGGTAGACAGAGGTATAAATGTGGAGATGGCCACATTAGTGTTTGTATAAATGATCAAGCCTACAAGGCAAATAAAACACATTTTTTGAACTAAAATGATTTGGGTGTGTTTTAGGGTTGTCATAAATTGGTGTGAAAGTGTTTGTTGAGAAATGAGAATTAATTTTTGCTGTGTATGATGAGGACTGAAGTTAATCAGTTGTAACCATAAAAAAAAATTAATTAATTAGATTTTTCTATGGCAGTCTTTATTGGTGCATTTTTTGTGCTTAGGGTGAAGGTGAGACTAAAAAGTTAAGTTTTGTGCTTTAATTTATGGGTTTATTTTTATTTTATTTATTTTTATTTTTTTCCTTTTTGATTTATTCCCACATTTATTAATTGATTGATTTCTGTCACTGAAATGCAAATGAAGGGGTCGTGTTTGACAAAAGCGATCACAGCAGCGCTCACTCGCCCCGAGACCAACGACAGCTTCAGGACGCGCTCAGCCTTCCTCTCACTAGCGCCCCCTGCAGACAGCGCCGCCTCCTTTAAGTTCACCTGTGAATAAAGTTGAGAGGATTTGAGTTTAGACACGAGCGGAGATAAAACAGCTGGAAATAAAACACTTTGCTCACGTTTGCTTTGGGGCATTAACGCTTATCATCATACAGTATCATCAGCTAAATTAAACTGTAAAAAAACTCCTCCTTCCTCCAGATTGTGGGACAGTTGTGGGTCAGGACCAGCCCACGGGGGACGAGCTGTTGTCTGGTGCAGCTGCGGTCTCGGCCCTCGGCAAATTCAAGTTACACAGCGGCTTCCGTCTCCTGCCGTGGACGCTCTTTTCAGCGCGTGAGCAGTGCAGAGGGAGGTGTGGTAGAGACGTGCACTGAAATGATTACAGTACAGTATCGGACAATAACATAAGTGAGCAGGAATGGCATCTGGTGTAAAACCCTTGTGAAATTGGGGAAAAATTAAAACTGGTTTGAAAACGGTACTGAAGTCTAAATCAAAACGTCTCTTTTCTGATTGGACTGATCAGTGATGCAGTTTTACCAAAACTTCTGTAAAATATATTTTTAATTGTGAATAACTCGGCTGTACCATTGTTATCAGTAAAACTAATATTTGATTTAAACGTGTTTACATCAGCACACTCCTGGAACACTGTTCTTACCAAACTTAACATCCCATCATTAAAAATGTTCTCTAAATCAGTAAAACTCTGGCTCCTGACAATCAAACATTTTGAACACTTAGGGCCATATTTACTAAGACGGGTGCTAAACTGCTGAGTGCAGTGAGAAAATATGCGGCCGCTATTAATGTTCGTGTTGCGCGTGAATTACTAAGACAAACTGCGTGGCCGGTGACAGTGCAAACAGATGGGGCGGAAGCTATTTAAACAGAATCATTGCGTGTATTGTTTTGCGTCATGGAAGGTGCGGAAGTGGAACACAAACGGAAGCAAAAATTTAACCAAGAAGAGCTGAAAGTGCTGGTGAATAATTTTTTCATCCGTCATGGCAAATAGATCTGCAAACACTCTACGTATTTGTTCAGTTTCTTCTCCTTCATCTCACACGAATCACAGCAGCCATCTGTGCAAAAGATTAGCACGTCCTTCTCCAACGTGCTAAATTTATACACTATTTTCGCACGCAAAGTCATGGTGAGCCTTGATAAATAATATTGCGGGCGGTAAATGAATGAATTTGCATTTTCTCTGCCTTCCATTTTGCGCACTCTGGGAAGAACGCCTCAGTTTACAGATTCATTAGGTCACAGGAGCAAAATCTGCTCTGCTCCTGTAAGACACGCAAATCTCAACTGCGTCTGGGTTTGCTCCAATTGTAGCGCATCTTATTCAGTTAGCGTGCACGCTAACCTTTGATAAATCTGGCCCTTAGAGTTTTACTAATATATTTAACAAATGTTGTGTCTTCTGTATATTATACATTTCCATTATTTTCCACTGTCTCTGTGCTAAGTTTATGTGCGAGTCTCGGTCTGTGTCATTGTTTTTTGTGTAACGTGTTCTGTAGTGTTCCCTGTGCTTATTGCATGATGCTTTCGTTAATCCATGTTGCTAATGCTAATGCTAATGTCTGTGGCTGTTTTAATGTCTCATGTTCTGTTGTGTGTCCTGTAACATCAACCTGCCCTGGGACAGAAGATGAAAATTAGCCTGTGTGGCTAAATCTGGCATATTTACATCATTCATTTTAATGTGGTCATGTTAATGAATATGCATTGTCACATTGCAAAAAAAAAAATAAAATAAAATAAAAATATCTGGGACACGTAGGTCATTTTTATGAAATATAAAAAATATATATACTGCTCATAGCAACTTTAAATTTTTCTTTTTTACACCTGATCATTATTATTATTATTATTATCATTATTATTATGGTAACACTTTAGTTTAGGGTCCACTTAACCATTAACTAAGTGCTAATTAGCATGCTAGTTTGTGGTTAATTAGCTGTTAATTGCTAATTATAAAGCAGTAATTTTGAGTTTATTAAAGGAAACTGTTAGCTTAATTCCAATTAGTTGTAGAATATGTTCGCATAGAATAAGGATTAATAGGTGAGAGTTAATTAACCACTAACTAGCATAATTAGCTCTTAGTTAATGGTTAATTGATGGACCCTAAACTAAAATGTTACCATTATTATTATCATTATTATCATTATTATCATTATTATTATTATTATTATTGGCAGGCCGTTGACAGAGGGAGGACAAAGGGGCTCTTTTGTCCTGGCCCTCAGCATCAGAGGGGCCCAGAAGTTGTTCCTCTTCCCATATATATTTTATCATAATGGGCCCATGTGAAGCCTTCTTGCCCCGGGCCCCAGCAGACCTGTCGACGGCCCCGGGCCCCAGCAGACCTGTCGACGGCCCCGGGCCCCAGCAGACCTGTCGACGGCCCTGGTTACCGGGGCAACAGCGGCGTAGAGCGTTACCGCCCTGCAGCCGAAGGGAAGCCATCTCAAATCTCGCCCGAAGCGCTGTCACCAACGCTGTCTACTCCAGTCACTTTATGTGGCTGGTTGTGACAGGAAGGGCATCTGGGGTAAAAACCCTGCCACATCCCTGTACGACTGGTTCACTGTGGCAACCCCTGCTGTTTAAACACTGACTTGTGTATTAAAAGCCAGTGGATCTGACAGCGGCGTCTGAATAAATGAGGCCAGTGTTGTGACGGTGACTGCTCTGGGACGGTCTCTCTGTCCCACACATTAAACATTCAGATAATTCGTGTATATATTTGGATTATGCTGCTCTTCGGCGCGCGCCAGCTCCCGCAGCATGAATACTATGAATGATTGTAAGTGAGTTTAAATGTAGTTGGGAAAGAGCTGCAGGCTGGTGCGGGCCTGGCCTGTCAGAGACTAAGATCTGTGAGAGCGCGGTTCTCAGCTGGTCTGGCTTCAGGACCTACTGTCACCCAAAAGGCACGAGCCAAATAAACGAGATACTGAGGAAAATGAAGCAGCGCTCACTTCAGTACGGTGGCCCTGAGGTGCAACGTCAACATAGTTTTTGTCAAATAGAAAAATAAATGCAGAGATTTTTAAATATGTTGCCTCCAAAAAGAAACCCACCTCAAAAGGAGTTGAAAAGCTCTTGAGTTTTTTAAGCAAATTTAAACTTAAATTTGAGACATGGCTTTATTTTTTTTTGGAATCTTTTAATATTCAGAGGTGTTTTTTTAATTTTTATTTATTTATTTTATTTATTTTTTTATTATTATTATTATTTTTATGCATTTAAAAATCATGTGCTTTTATTTTTCCAGTGGACAAAAACAAATTGGATGATGCTCCTTTTTTAATACAGACATGTATTTTAGTTTTCCGTGTATTCCTTTTTAAATTTAAGGGATGCGTTTCTTTTTAAGGCTAAATTTAAAAAAAGAATCTACCTGCTACCGCTTTTATTTTTCCAGTGGACAAAACCAATTTTGATATAGCACCTCAGGGCCACCGTACTTCAACAGTAACGTTATAGAACTTGATGTCTTGCTCTTGTTTTGTTTCTTCTATGCTCCTTATGTCGCTTAGATTGATTAAATCTTTCATATATTTTTAACAATTCAACTTTTTTTGCCCTGACAAAGGCGCACGACCCACGTAAAACAGTTCTGTGACCCACTTTTGCGTCCCAACCCACCAGATGAGAACCACTGTGTTAGACCATTATGTTCTGAAATACTATGTAAGTCACTATCTTGCAAATTTGGGGTTGGAATTCCTCAGGAGCCAAAAGTACTCTCTGTAAGACACATTATAGACCCTTTTATCAGCAGAGTGTGCAGTATATATATATTTTATCCAATAGGACTCTTTCTGAAGAAGTTGCTTTAGTCCGTCCCCACCCCTTGTTGACATTTTAATGTTCAATGCCACAAATTTTCAAACTGTTGCAGCTGTCAGTGAAGTGAAGTAATGATGGGAATTTCAGGCTCATTTCAGTGACGCTGGATCATTTGGCTCCCTAATGGCTCTTCATTTTACCTCCTATATCTCTTATATTTCAGCCAAATTTCACGCAGTTTTGACAAATGAGTTGTATTGTGTACTCATATAAATACATAGATTGTAATGAAGAATTCACAATTTCCGATGCTTTGAAACTCCCCAATGAACTGACTCACTCACAGAACCACTCTACTACACACAGCAGATAAACACATCTATAGTTAAGCATAAAAAAGGACACATTTTGACTTTTTTAATTTAAACACACACCTTTAACAAAAAGCAGGGCTTTATTCAGCAGTAAAAAGGAAAAACAACAACAAAAGGTGAACTCAAAACTCAAAAAAACTTTATCATAAATCCATCCATCCATCTTCTTCCGCTTTATCTGGGGCCGGGTCGCGGGGGCAGCAGTCTAAGCAGAGATGCCCAGACTTCCCTCTCCACAGACACTTCCTCCAGCTCTACCGAGGTGTATATCATAAATATACAACCTAATAAAAAATAAATAAGTATGTAATGTAATGTTTGACTTTTATTTTTCAGGGCAGGTGTGGAGGAACTGCCTCAGCTCAGAGGCTGATCCAGTTTCTTCTCTGTTTTTATCTGCCCTGTTTTTGAAAAGATCCTTTTATAAAAAAAACGGCTCGCAGATGGGAGCGGCTCTCACCGTTCGCTTGAAAGAACCGACTCTTTGTACCGACTCGATCGCGACCGACCCATCACTAAAGTGAAGATTGTGAAATATGTGTTTCTTGAGCCATGTTTCTTGTTTGTAAACAGCAGTATAACGAGGAGGAGATAGATGCTTCACAGTGAGCTAACGCTAAACTGAGGGATAGAAGTTTAAGGTCCACTTTAAACATCTATTCACTGTCATATTGTGTCATATATTTGTATTTTGATGGGAAATGATTTGAGTTTTGCAGTAGTTAAAGAGCAGAAAAGTAGCCCTGCCATTGTTGTCGGTTGGCGAGTGGTGCGGTTGGAAATGCTAGGAGTAAAGTCAGTAAGTTCAGCTTTCATAACATTCAGTTAATTACAAACATTAGAGCGAGTATTTCCTGCCGAGCGGGAGTATTTTAATTAGCCGGAGCGCTCGCATGCTCCCCTCGCTAATTTGAATTATCCACAGCGACCTGAGCTGCAGCAGAACTTCCTCTGATGGGACACAGAGCACCAGAGCTGAACCAAATATTAACCTCCCCGAAAACCGGCGGGGTGAGTATAAATCTGTGTTTGCGTTCGCCGCCGCCAGTCTGCCCCGATAACGAACGCCGTCGATAAGCCGCTTACGTCTGTCCGCAGCACATCTGGCACATCTGCTCCGGCGTGTGTGTGTGTGGCAGGTAATCCGTGGCGGCAGGTGTTCACACAGGCCTCTGTTTGTGCACGGTGTTTGCGGTGTGTTCAGACGATAAAAGAAAACAGGTAATTCGACAAATGTGTAACAGAGGGCGGCCCGTGCTGCGACACTGGGAAACAGAGGCGGGGCACGGAGGAGAGGGCCACACAACGGTTTAACCCCGCACAACCCAGACATAGAAATATTTGCTTGGAAAAAAATCATCCGTGCTAAATTTTAGTCAACGGGGATGGGTAAGAACAAAAATTTGTCAATATTTTTGGTAAGCAGCATTCCTGAATTAGGTAATACATAAAAAAAAAAGACTCCTACTTTTTTGCCATGACCTTTTGAATTATATGCTGCATATTTGCAACAGAGGGTGCTACAGGGTTAAATCTGGAACCTACAGCCTTTTCCCCCCTGAGAGCTACTTTTACAAAATAAAAATGGCAAAGAGCTACTCATGTTTTATAAAGTGTATTTGTGAAAGGGTTATATTCTCCCCTTTCACTGAGCCCTGTCCTTTATATGTTTGAATTATGTTAGTTAATGTTTTATGTTTGTTATTGTTTTCTTATTGCTTAGTTGAGTTTGCTTTGTCACTTCTCTGTTTTGGTTATTTTGGGTGCTGTCAGCTGAGAATCGGGGGAGAGTGGGGACACCTGCATGGATCGGCTGCATCGCTGAGAATCAATTTATGTTACTTTTAAGTGGGGTATTTTTCAGTATTGTACTGAATGCGTTAATAGGGTGACCAGCTCAAAAAGTACGAAATGTGGGACCAGTGATGCGATTTGGTGGACAAGGAGGGACGGGACTGAAACCCAGGGGCAGCAATACACCAACTATATACAGTATTCAAACCCAGTGAGATAGGACGTCACCCACAAATACCAGTATTTTCTGCACTATAAGGCGCATCGGATTATAAGGCGCACCTTCAATGAATGGCCTATTTTAAAACTGTTTTCATATATAGGGCGCACCGCATTATAAGGCGCATCCACTAGATGGCGCTGCGCTAAAGGGAATGTCAATAAAACAGTCAGATAAGTCAGTCAGTCAAACTTTATTAATAGAATACAAACCAGCGTTCTTACAACTCCCTCGTTGAAAACAATGTATTTCCAACTCCATTTGTCGCAGTTCAAAGCTACATGAACAGCGTTCGAGCGCTCAGTTTTCTGTCCCCTCAATGTCGCAACTCTTCTACTGAGATGGAGCAAAGGCCAGCGCCTCCTTGTTCTTTTGCGGCAGGATCCATAAACACGCCTATGGCACACAATGAACAGCTGGGACTGGAATTCTCCTTTACCGTTTTTACCGCTGTCACTTCAGGCGACGCCCCCTGAATACGGTAGCCATAATTAACCAACATTGATCCATATATAAGGCGCATCGGATTATAAGGCGCACTGTCGGTTTTTGAGAAAATTAAAGGCTTTTAGGTGCGTCTTATAGTGCGGAAAATACGGTATTTATTCTATATTTTACACAAGAAATACTCATCTCACCCTTGTTGTTCTATAATTTTCTACTTAAGTAAACTAACAAAATCTAATTTTTACTAAGATTCACTGAGCACAAATTAAAAAAAAGTGGGACATTACATTAATAAGTGGGACGGAGGGACAGAGGCTTAAATGGCTGTGCAGTACTACGTGTTAATTGTATTGCTTTGAATATGATGCTTTGAGTATGTTTTGACTTTTTTATTGATTATTGCAGTTGTGTTGAGTTCTGTTCCTTCCAGGCAGGTGAGGCTTAGAAAGGTGAGAGGAGAATTGAGAAAAGAGAGAAGCAGTTTGCTGTGAGGCTGCACCACTTCATTTCTGTTGGTCTTGTGTTCTTTTTGTTAAGTCCTAGGATATTTTGTTGCTTACAGTTTTTGTTTTGTTTGTTTGTTTGTAAATAAATTCACTTTTTGAGCACCACTCTGGCCTGACAACCTGCTTATTGAAAACATACAGCTTTTACGCAGCAGTATTCATTCATTCATCTTCTTCCGCTTGTTCCCAGGGTTGGTGGGCGCTGGAGCCTATCCCAGGAACTCAGGTCTAAGGCGGGACACACAGTTAGTCTCAGAGCTGACACTTTCAACCCAACAACAATGGATTTTGTTGACCGTAAACATTTACTTGAAGGTTTTTCAAAATGCTGGTGTCCACAATTCAGATTTTACATTAAACCAAAAATATTTAGTTGAGCTGCAGGTGCATTTTGTCTTCCTGTTTGTCTATGAATGTGATTGGACCCATACAGGAGTTGGTTTGCCAAGTGATAAATCAAATCTGACTCATGAAGCTCACGTTGTCATGTTCTGCAGCAGTTTCTGTTCCTCCCAGTGTTTTTCCCTCTCTCCTCCTCTCTTGTGAGTTTGTGTGTCTCCTCTTACCTGGGCGTGGCAACTCCTGAGTGCAGAGCAGCACACCTGGCTCCCATCCGCAGTTTACATCTCGACATTTCAGATACTCCTCGCTTGTTTGCACATTTTTGGCTCCAGATTTTGCAATTTGTGACTTTTGTATTTACTCACCTTTTTGTCCAGGACCTTCGTGCTCACCTGCCTGAACACCTGTCTGTCCACTTACCTGCCCACATGCCCGGTCGTTCCTCTGGTCCCCTGGTCTTCAGTCGTTCTCCTCTTTTTTGAAGTCAGCTCAAATAAAGACACTTTTGGTACTTTACTGCGTTGAATGTGTAAGGATTTGTTCATTTTGGGTGAAAGCATCAAAGAGGACGATGATTCAGAAGTGTAATCAAGTCAGAAGGTTTATTCAGTAAAAACACAGGTAAGGTTACAGTCAGCAGAATGAGCGCGCTCCTAAGAGGAGGAGTGTTCCTAAGCTTTTTATACTCTGTATGATGATGTATGACGATCTCTGCATAGCATTATCTTCTTGGCTTCGAGTAACTTTTTTGTGCATAGGGCAGGGCCACAAAAAGTTCTCAGTTTCTGCAGAGTCTTCCCACCATCGACAGGAGCCCCCCCTGCAACCTTGGGTCTGATAACTTTGTAGCAAGCTAATTATTTGTGCCATATTTGGAATGCACCTAAGAGTAGAGTGACCTTAGAGTGAAAGAAGAAAACATCACATAAAATCAAAGTATTATTATTACTAATGTTGAAGCGTTATTGACCTTAGCAGTAGTACATCAGGCTTCCCTCATGTTCTAGTGATGGACACTGTTATGGTGGAAGATGGCGTTTGTTAGGGACGAACTGAAACTTGCACGGGCCCTGGTGAGCTCTGAAGTCTGTGAGCCCGCACCAGCTGCCTCCTCCCACTGTGGGCCAGGCCAGAGTACGACAAACTGCAGCCCCTCTCAAGGAGTGTGCAGTGTGTGACTAACACGAGCTGGAACCTCTCAGCCTCCTGTGGTTAGCACTGTCCCCTCACAGCACAAGGACCGGAGTTTGATTCCTGGTGCAGGCGAAGTCTTTCTTTGGAGTTTGTATGTTCTCCCTGTGTCTGGGTGGGTTTCTTATGAGTGCTCCCTTTTGCCTAACCCGGTGAGCCAGCCTTTCCTACTTTCTTTTCTAAAGCAGGACAGTCTGGTTACTCACTCGCAGTGAAGCGTTTCTCTCCGGTTGATTTGGAACTGGCCTATCACAGCTGTTTATCTGCAATGTGTCTTACAAATACAGAAGCTAATCTCCTATGAACAATAACCTAAGATGGCACCAGAATGAATGTAAAAACTTCTCTGAGCTGATTAACAGTGTTTAGGTCTTTCCTTCGTCACCTCTTGGTTCTGCTGAAGTCCTCGTTGTTGTTCAGTCCTCTGTGTGAGTTTCTTCTTCGTCCTGTTTCCATTTTAACAACAGTAAAGTCCCTCTGACGTCCCACATAACCACCACATTCAAACAAACCCACTTTTTCTACAAGTCTTTGTACAACTGGCTTCTGGACAGAGCTGCTCAGAATACAGGTGTCTTCTGTTTTTTTTTTTTATGGAAAAAGAATCCTTCATGTTTGTTTTGATACAGATCAGCAATGCACTGCTTACGTCCTGCCCTTTGTTTCGCTGATTGGTTACTCCACCTGTGATTGTTCTGCCTATAGAAACAAAATTCACCAGAATACCAGACTAACTTTTTTATATAGATTAGGAACAGAGTTTGTCTGACCGGCCAGGCTCCCTCGACCTAAAACATGCACAATAATCTAATCCTCCAGTTGACCAGGTTCCAAGCTCAGATCTGGAGAAGGTTGACCCAAGCTGCATTGAATTATGGGTCAAACGCAGAGGAAAAACTTTCCTTTTGTGCACAGTAAAGTCTACCTTAACGTCCTATAAGTTTCTGTGTCCAGTGATCAGAGTTGAGGGGCCAGCTTCTGTCTGCAGATCATTGGAACGAGCTTCAAAAACATTAAAAGCTCCATACCTTGATCCTCGTGTCATCGTTCAAATCCTCAGTAGACTCTGTTGTATCTGATCAGTGCACTTGCTTCTGATGTTTTCACCGCTCTCTTGTTTTTATTGTAAATATTGTATGATAGGATTCTTGTTTTAACTGTCTAATGTTAGTTTTTGTGTCGGGATTATTGTTCTGGTGTGCATGCTGTTCTCAATCGACCTATCTGGTTAAATAAATAAAAAATAAAAAATAAATTAAGGTGTTGGCCCCACATCCCCACTGGTCCCAGGCTCCAGGCAAAGGGAGCATTGCTTGACCAATTAAATCTAAAAAACACACGGATTAAAACTATAACAGAAATTAAATCGCTATCTCTCCAAACATTTCATTTTGCCAGTTCACTTCCATAGAGAATCAGTCTTTTACCTGCTTCCAGTCAGCTGTGTACTTTTCTGCCCCTGCGGGCCACTCCAGGTACTGTCAAGGCAAGCTAGATCGACTCTCTGTCATTCATTTCTGTCATTTTCACCTCCGTGGAGGCGGAGTCATGGTGCACTGTTTCTGCCTGGGGCTTGTCAAGCTGAGGGCCAGCAGCTTGTTTGGAGGCTCACGCATGTTGTGGTCAATCTCAGCTCAGTGACAGATCTCTGGCTGACAGCAGGGGGCGATAAGCAGCGCACTGTGCAGCTTACGGCCTCATACATTACAGTGCGCATGCGCCGCGTTAGACAACAAAACTTTCCACAAGTAGCCACAGCCAAAGTGTCTCAGAGCGTTTCTACAGAGAAGTCATAGTTTGTAGCTTAAACCCTGTTCATGTTCCTCATGAGTACTGCTGCTGCATAAAATTGTGTGTCATATAAATGATGCCTCACGTACATCGTTCAGTGTCAGACTGCGTTCTTAAGAAGTGGAGCTGGAGGAGAGGAGCCAGCGACAGTGAATGTGAATATTACAGAACTGTGAATGAACTGGACTCTGGTTAAGGCCTCCATACACCTAAGGCTGACGAATCGCCCGTCTGAAGCCGTCTGAACGGTTCTTCCACGTCGCTCATTTCCATCCTTTTGATCTGTATGCGGCCGCCAGCCCCCATCGCTCCAGGACGGAGGCCGTCTGACTAGTTTTCTGTCGATTGGCCTTGTTGGCCTCGTCTTTGGTCTTTGGCATGAAGCGCTCTGATAGGCCTAGCACTACAGCTGCTGCGCCAATCAGCTCACGGGAATTTATAGCGGAAGTGACGGAGTGACGAGAGGTGAAAACCACAACAAAAACACTGCTGTGGCAGCGTACTGTCATCATTTTTGCGTTTTTCGCAATTCCGTGCGGAAAGTTATCTTCTTCAAGTAACAGAGCAGTGGCACCTAATCCACACAAAACAATGTCCAAACCGGCCATGATCACGCTTCTGTAATGTTCAAACAAACTGAGAACAGTGGCAGACCAAGGCGCGCTACATGCAGATGTACTCCGCAAACATTGTGTCACTTCTGTTTATCTTTGTTCACTGGCTAGCGCCATCTGCCACTTTGGGGTGGGGGTTGTAATTACATCACGCGCATGCGCAAGACACGGTCTTTAGGTCGGTTGTCGCTTCGATGAATGAAGAGGGAAAAAGGTCATCCGACGTGAGGGAACGGGAGGGAACGGGAGGAGACGGGAAGAGACGAGCTGTCGCTCCGTCTTTTCGGCGGCAGTCTGGGAGTCGCCTTGGTGTATCGAGGCCTTTATTGTGGACAAACTCAGCTGTAGGAAACACAGGACATTTCTTCAAAAAAGTAACACGGACTGGATTTGCAGCTTGAGTAGAGAGGTGAGAGTCAGTGAGGCGGAGGTTTGTGGTGTGATGTGTGAGGCTTCTGCTCAGGTTTTATTACAGTGAAGCAGCATTAACAGTGCACTGGTCTAGTGTGGATCTCAGTGTGAGTCCTGATGAACCTCCCTCATCTCTGAGGCTGGAACCTCACTCATCATCCATCCATCCTCGTTTTAGTGCTTATGAATTAAAGTTAAAACAAAAACTGAGAGCACATTCTTTAAGGCCACAGAGGAGGCCAGCTTTATGGAAAAAAATGATGTAATGACATTGTTTTGTATACAAACAGCGTTAATAATAGTAATTATATAGTGTGACCAAATGGAAGGGGGCCAAGCAAGAATAGCCAATAATTCACTACATCTTGGGCCTGCAGATAAGCATGTGGAAACAATCTAAAAATACCAAAAAAAGCAAAAACAAAAAATGAGCAGGCACCGTAAAATGCTGAGGGACAGAGTACTCACTACGCTCCGTGCTACACAGTCACACAAACACAATAAACTGTAAGGGATAACAAAAGCATGCAAAAGTGAGGGACGTATAATACCACTACATGCAGGAGTAATGGGGCTGAAGTGAGAGACTCTATCACCAAACCCTCCACCAAACGGGTGACCACGCTGGGACCAGGCCCCACGGCAAAACACAAAGTTAAACACAGTACAACAACAAAACTAAACTAGAAAGAAGCTAAACCTAATCCAAAGAAACTGATATAAAATGAAAAGGATGGTTCAAAATAATCAACGGCTACACTAATAACAATAAGGCACAGAAAATAAGACTAAACATTAACATAATAACATAATGTAACCCAAATAAACAGCGGTGGCCAAACATCTATCAAAAACATAAAACAGTTCATCATATTAATTAAATATGTCCACAGAATGGAAAGAAAACACCCATTTACCCATCTACAGCAGGCACTGTAACGATAGGAACACGCCAGGACTTCACTTCCAACTCGCAGGCATCATGGCGGACAGTACTCGCCGAAAACAGCCGGCGCCACGGTTACGCGGCATCTACACAAACGTAGAGGGGAAGTTGAAGCATAACACACAACGCACAAACATAAACCGTGACATCTTACCAGGGCAGCGGCACAGGATACACGGCAGTGATGACAGCTCACCTGTAGCAGCAATTACATTTAAATTAAATTAAAATGTTGTCATATAAAAGTTAGTGAAGTTAAAGTGTCTGCTTGCAATCTTGAAAAAGTCACCGCACGCTACTGGGCAGCAGTGTCCTCGTCGTCGGGACAAGTGGCACTCAGCAGCATTTAAAGCTTGTTTTAACCCTCTGTGATGTCTAAATGTGACTTTTTACTTTCACTGAGACAGAAAAGCCTGAATATCTTTTCTCTAACGCAGTCAGTTTTTTGGCACTTTGACTCCAGTTGATTTATTCCACTTAAATTAAAGATGAAATATATCGCCAAGCGTGAACTTATTTTAGAAAAGGTCAGATTCATTTAATATGGAAAGCTAATTAAGCCGACGTGAATATATTTGAACGGTTGAACAAAAGCTGATTACTGATTCACAGCAGCTCAGTATCTGCTCTGGAAAAAACAACTGTACAGATGATACAGAGCAGAGGTTCTCACACTGTGGTACGGGTCCCACTGGTGGTACATGGCTTCTCCTGGTGGGACAGATGGGTCCCCTGCAGCTCAAGTCTGGATTTAAGTTTTAGTCCTGCTTTAGTCAAAGCTGTTCTGGATTTGCTCTGAATTCATGATGTTTTTGTACCAGTTTAGTCCTTGTTTAGTATTAGTTTAGTCCTGGTTTAGTCTTAGTTTAGTCCTTGTTTAGTATTAGTTTAGTCCTGGTTTAGTCTTAGTTTGGTCTTAGTTTAGTCCTGGTTTAGTCTTAGTTTGGTCTTAGTTTAGTCCTTGTTTAGTCTTAGCTTAGTCCTTGTTTAGTCTTAGTTTAGTCCTGGTTTAGTCTTAGTTTGGTCTTAGTTTAGTCCTTGTTTAGTCTTAGCTTAGTCCTTGTTTAGTCTTAGTTTAGTCCTGGTTTAGTCTTAGTTTAGTCCTGGTTTACTCTTAGCTTAATCCTTGTTTAGTCTTAGTTTAGTCCTTGCTTGGTCTTAGTTTAGTCCTTGTTTACTCTTAGCTTAATCCTTGTTTAGTCTTAGTTTAGTCCTTGCTTGGTCTTAGTTTAGTCCTTGTTTACTCTTAGTTTAGTCCTGGTTTAGTCTTAGTTTGGTCTTTGTTTAGTCTTAGCTTAGTCCTTGTTTAGTCTTAGTTTAGTCCTGGTTTAGTCTTAGTTTGGTCTTTGTTTAGTCTTAGTTTAGTCCTTGTTTACTCTTAGTTTAGTCCTGGTTTAGTCTTTGTTTGGTCTTAGTTTAGTCCTTGTTTAGTCTTAGTTTAGTCCTGGTTTAGACCTGCTTTAGCTGGGATTTAGGCCTGGTTCAAACCTGATATTGTCATGACTTAGTCCTGGTTTTATTCCCGGTTAAGACGTGGTTTAGTCTTAGTTTAGTCCTAAACACCAATTTTAGCTGTGATGTAAACCTGGTTTAGTTCTGGATTATTATTATTATAATTTTTTTACTGTTTTGAGCTTGTTAAACTTGGTTTAGGTTTTGTTTAGTCCTTGTTTTGTACTGGTTTAGCCATGGTCCAGTCCTGGCTTAGTCTTAGCTGAGTCCTAGTTTAGATATGGTTTAGTCCAGGTTTAGTCCAGGTTTAGTCCAGGTTTAATCCAGGTTTAGTCCAGGTTTAGTCCAGGTTTAATCCAGGTTTAGTCCAGGTTTAGTCCAGGTTTTGTCCAGGTTTAATCCAGGTTTAGTCCAGGTTTAGTCCAGGTTTAATCCAGGTTTAGTCCAGGTTTAGTCCAGGTTTAATCCAGGTTTAGTCCAGGTTTAGTCCAGGTTTAGTCCAGGTTTAATCCAGGTTTAATCCAGGTTTAGTCCAGGTTTAATCCGGGTTTAATCCAGGTTTAGTCCAGGTTTAATCCAGGTTTAGTCCAGGTTTAATCCAGGTTTAATCCAGGTTTAGTCCAGGTTTAGTCCAGGTTTAATCCAGGTTTAGTCCAGGTTTAATCCAGGTTTAGTCCAGGTTTAATCCAGGTTTAGTCCAGGTTTATTCCAGGTTTAATCCAGGTTTAGTCCAGGTTTAGTCCAGGTTTAGTCCAGGTTTAATCCAGGTTTAGTCCAGGTTTAATCCAGGTTTAGTCCAGGTTTAATCCAGGTTTAATCCAGGTTTAGTCCAGGTTTAGTCCAGGTTTAATCCAGGTTTAGTCCAGGTTTAATCCAGGTTTAGTCCAGGTTTAATCCAGGTTTAATCCAGGTTTAGTCCAGGTTTAATCCAGGTTTAGTCCAGGTTTAATCCAGGTTTAATCCAGGTTTAGTCCAGGTTTAATCCAGGTTTAGTCCAGGTTTAATCCAGGTTTAATCCAGGTTTAGTCCAGGTTTAGTCCAGGTTTAATCCAGGTTTAGTCCAGGTTTAATCCAGGTTTAATCCAGGTTTAGTCCAGGTTTAATCCAGGTTTAGTCCAGGTTTAATCCAGGTTTAATCCAGGTTTAGTCCAGGTTTAATCCAGGTTTAGTCCAGGTTTAATCCAGGTTTAATCCAGGTTTAGTCCAGGTTTAGTCCAGGTTTAATCCAGGTTTAGTCCAGGTTTAATCCAGGTTTAGTCCAGGTTTAATCCAGGTTTAATCCAGGTTTAGTCCAGGTTTAATCCAGGTTTAGTCCAGGTTTAATCCAGGTTTAGTCCAGGTTTAATCCAGGTTTAGTCCAGGTTTAATCCAGGTTTAGTCCAGGTTTAATCCAGGTTTAGTCCAGGTTTAATCCAGGTTTAGTCCAGGTTTAATCCAGGTTTAATCCAGGTTTAGTCCAGGTTAAATCCAGGTTTAATCCAGGTTTAATCCAGGTTTAGTCCAGGTTTAATCCAGGTTTAGTCCAGGTTTAGTCCAGGTTTAGTCCAGGTTTAGTCCAGGTTTAGGTTCATTAAAGTAGCTCGGTGTGAAAGTCTGAGGATGTGATGTGTTTGTGTGAAAGGATTTGTCCGTGAGCGCTGCAGCTGGATCCATGCGGAGGACTCTTGTGTGTTTTTCCTTCTGTTTCCATCGAGTGCTGTGGGATTGTTCTGTGTAAGCCCTGGAGAGGACTCCTGCAAAACACTCAATAAACAGCAGAAGAAGACTCTTTTCCTCTTTATTCCCATGATTATGATTATGGTCTTAGTTTAGTCCTTGTTTAGTCTTAGCTTAGTCCTGGTTTGGTCTTAGTTTAGTCCTGGTTTAGACTTAGTTTAGTCCTTGTTTAGTCTTAGTTTAGTCCTTGTTTAGTCTTAGTTAGTCCTGGTTTAGTCTTAGTTTAGTCCTGGTTTAGTCTTAGTTTAGTCCTGGTTTAGTCTTAGTTTAGTCCTTGTTTAGTCTTAGTTTAGTCCTGGTTTAGTCTTAGTTTAGTCCTTGTTTAGTCTTAGTTTAGTCCTTGTTTAGTCTTAGTTTAGTCCTGGTTTAGTCTTAGTTTAGTCCTTGTTTAGTCTTAGTTTAGTCCTGGTTTAGTCTTAGTTTAGTCCTTGTTTAGTCTTAGTTTAGTCCTTGTTTAGTCTTAGTTTAGTCCTGGTTTAGTCTTAGTTTAGTCCTGGTTTAGTCTTAGTTTAGTCCTTGTTTAGTCTTAGTTTAGTCCTGGTTTAGTCTTAGCTTAGTCCTGGTTTAGTCTTAGTTTAGTCCTGGTTTAGTCTTAGTTTAGGCTTAGTTTGGTCTTAGTTTAGTCCTTGTTTAGTCTTAGTTTAGTCTTAGTTTAGTCTTAGTTTAGTCTTAGTTTAGTCCTTGTTTAGTCTTAGTTTAGTCCTTGTTTAGTCTTAGTTTAGTCCTTGTTTAGTCTTAGTTTAGTCCTGGTTTAGTCTTAGTTTAGTCCTTGTTTAGTCTTAGTTTAGTCCTTGTTTAGTCTGAGTTTAGTCCTGGTTTAGTCTTAGTTTAGTCCTGGTTTAGTCTTAGTTTAGTCCTTGTTTAGTCTTAGTTTAGTCCTTGTTTAGTCTTAGTTTAGTCCTGGTTTAGTCTTAGTTTAGTCCTTGCTTGGTCTTAGTTTAGTCCTGGTTTAGTCTTAGTTTGGTCTTAGTTTAGTCCTTGTTTAGTCTTAGTTTAGTCCTTGTTTAGTCTTAGTTTAGTCCTGGTTTAGTCTTAGTTTAGTCCTTGTTTAGTCTTAGTTTAGTCCTTGTTTAGTCTTAGTTTAGTCCTGGTTTAGTCTTAGTTTAGTCCTTGCTTGGTCTTAGTTTAGTCCTGGTTTAGTCTTAGTTTGGTCTTAGTTTAGTCCTTGTTTAGTCTTAGTTTAGTCCTTGTTTAGTCTTAGTTTAGTCCTTGTTTAGTCTTAGTTTAGTCCTGGTTTAGTCTTAGTTTGGTCTTAGTTTAGTCCTTGTTTAATCTTAGTTTAGTCCTTGTTTAGTCTTAGTTTAGTCCTGGTTTAGTCTTAGTTTAGTCCTTGTTTAGTTTTAGTTTAGTCCTGGTTTTGTCATAGTTTAGTCTTTGTTTAGTCTTAGGTTTGTCATAGTTTAGTCAACGCAAAACACTCAATAAACAGCAGAAGAAGACTGTTTTCCTCCTTATTCCCATGATTATGATTATGGTCTTAGTTTAGTCCTGGTTTAGTCTTAGTTTAGTCCTTGTTTAATCTTAGTTTAGTCCTTGTTTAGTCTTAGTTTAGTCCTTGTTTAGTCTTAGTTTAGTCATGGTTTAGTCTTAGTTTAGTCCTTGCTTGGTCTTAGTTTAGTCCTGGTTTAGTCTTAGTTTGGTCTTAGTTTAGTCCTTGTTTAGTCTTAGTTTAGTCCTTGTTAAGTCTTAGTTTAGTCCTTGTTTAGTCTTAGTTTAGTCCTGGTTTAGTCTTAGTTTGGTCTTAGTTTAGTCCTTGTTTAGTCTTAGTTTAGTCCTTGTTTAGTCTTAGTTTAGTCCTGGTTTAGTCTTAGTTTAGTCCTTGTTTAGTCTTAGTTTAGTCCTTGTTAAGTCTTAGTTTAGTCCTTGTTTAGTCTTAGTTTAGTCCTGGTTTAGTCTTAGTTTGGTCTTAGTTTAGTCCTTGTTTAGTCTTAGTTTAGTCCTTGTTTAGTCTTAGTTTAGTCCTGGTTTAGTCTTAGTTTAGTCCTTGTTTAGTCTTAGTTTAGTCCTTGTTAAGTCTTAGTTTAGTCCTTGTTTAGTCTTAGTTTAGTCCTGGTTTAGTCTTAGTTTGGTCTTAGTTTAGTCCTTGTTTAGTCTTAGTTTAGTCCTTGTTTAGTTTTAGTTTAGTCCTGGTTTTGTCATAGTTTAGTCTTTGTTTAGTCTTAGTTTTGTCATAGTTTAGTCCTTGTTTAGTCTTAATTTAGTCTTAGTTTGGTCTTAGTTTAGTCCTGGTTTTGTCATAGTTTAGTCTTTGTTTAGTCTTAGTTTTGTCATAGTTTAGTCAACGCAAAACACTCAGTAAACAGCAGAAGAAGACTGTTTTCCTCCTTATTCCCATGATTATGATTATGGTCTTAGTTTAGTCCTGGTTTAGTCTTAGGTTAGTCTTAGTTTAGTCTTAGTTTTGTCATAGTTTAGTCCTTGTTTAGTCTTAATTTAGTCTTAGTTTGGTCTTAGTTTAGTCCTGGTTTTGTCATAGTTTAGTCTTTGTTTAGTCTTAGTTTTGTCATAGTTTAGTCAACGCAAAACACTCAGTAAACAGCAGAAGAAGACTGTTTTCCTCCTTATTCCCATGATTATGATTATGGTCTTAGTTTAGTCCTGGTTTAGTCTTAGGTTAGTCTTAGTTTAGTCTTAGTTTTGTCATAGTTTAGTCCTTGTTTAGTCTTAATTTAGTCTTAGTTTGGTCTTAGTTTAGTCCTGGTTTTGTCATAGTTTAGTCTTTGTTTAGTCTTAGTTTTGTCATAGTTTAGTCAACGCAAAACACTCAGTAAACAGCAGAAGAAGACTGTTTTCCTCTTTATTCCCATGATTATGATTATGGTCTTAGTTTAGTCCTGGTTTAGTCTTAGGTTAGTCTTAGTTTAGTCAAGAAGACTGTTTTCCTCTTTATTCCCATGATTACGAACTTTAAAACACTGTACCTTTGGCTCCTTCTGTGGTTGATGACTCTGCAGAAGCTTTATTTTTACAACAACATCAACAGAAATGAGTCAAAGTTAGTATTAGTTACATAAAGAAAAGGTTTGACGATGGCAGCGTGGGTGGAAGGTGCACAGAGGAAACCCAACAAAAGCAAAAAAACTGTTCCTTCTCATGTTCTTTTTTGTGTTGCAGGCTGATCTTAAAATGAATCTCAGGTTCAAACTGCACAGTGTGTAGATATTCAGTGCATTTAGTCAGAAATATCTTTTCTTTGGGGCGTGGTTTGTCATTAGCGAGCGATGATGGGTCCAGATCATTTGAGGGCCGCTGCCTGAGACGATCCCAGTGACAAAACTCAGTCAAATCAATCAAATATTCACTGTTGAGTTTCATAAAATTGGATATTAAGTTGCGTTAAAAGTGCGCTAGAATGTGTTTAATCTGGTTAATCTGACTCATTTTAATAAAAAAAAAAATCTCAAACTTGAGTAATTGGTGAAATACATCTGTTGCCTTTTTTTTTTTTTTTTTACAAGGTTTCAGATTTTTTTTTCTTAAATTAATTTAGCTATAATCACGAGTTACCACAGAGCTGAGCCTCTGTCAAAGTTTTTAACTCTTAAGCCCTATTCACACAGGAGCAGTATCACCCAGGGACCTCCAGTAATTTGTAATAATCGCCGATGTCGTCTGTGATTTTTATCCTGTGTGAATCATCCATGTTTGTAAAAATGTCTGTAAAAATTCTCCCGAAAATTACCGACCATATTTCAGGCCAACACAGACATCCTCTGATAATACCAGTCCTGTGTGAATCCCCAGGTCTGTGATTCAGGCTGATTTTGTCGGCAGATTGTTTCCTAAAGTTCTTAACAGTGATCCAAAATGTCTTTAACGCTCCATTTTACCTCTGGATTTAAACTATCGCAATAATAAGATGTCTCTTTTGGTCTTACTCCGAAACAATTACTTTTTTTCTCAGAGTGAAACCTCTGCCTCTGCTCAGTCTGGGACCTTTTTCTACTTTGCCCTGATGTGCACATCTCTGTAAGAACTACATTTTGGATTTGTGCTCACGCAAACACAAACAAACACATTTCTCAACAAACACTTTCACACCAATTTATGACAACCCTAAAACTCACCCAAATCATTTTAGTTCAAAAAATGTGTTTTATTTGCCTTGTTGGCTTGATCATTTATACAAACACTAATGTGACCATCTCCACATTTATACCTCTGTCTACCATATATGGGGGAAATGGCGCCACCTAGTGAAAAACAATAAAAACTAAAATTCCAATCCCTCACTATCTTGAATCCATGAAATACTTGATAAAAATGTGAAATTATATTGCAGTGACAGTTTATAATAAAAATAGTTGTTTTAATGGGAGTCAATGGCACAAAAAATGTATTAAGTGTGAAGGTGGGACTATTTTTTAGACACCTTTTTAAGAGGATTAAAAAAAAAAAAAAATCCTGAAATCTGAAAATTCATCCAAAAATACACACCTGAGGGAAAATCTATGCCATTTGAATCAACACAGCAAAAGTTATTCTCAAAAAACAGCTGCAAAACATCAAAACATGTCTAATTAAGCACTAACTAGCATGCTAATTAGCACTGGTTAATAGCTGAACCTTAAAATAAAGTGTTACCTTTTTTTTTTTCACTGTGGCAGTTCAGTGCGTCTGTAATTATTTACAAGAGAAAGTCTAAAAAAAAACAAAAAACAAAAATACAACACTATAAATGATGATACTGACAGTAAGGGGAGGTGTTTTTGCTCTCGTGTGTTCACTTCAGAACAAATACTTTGCTCTGCGTCCGTGTGCTCCCGAGCTCTCAGCGGCCGCGCATTCACATTCCCCTCACGACAGCGGCGCGCAGACCCGAGCTCGATAAACCCCGGCCCATATTTCAGCGCCTGTCTGGCCGGCTACGATAACACAACAACATTTTCCGCGCGCATCAATGAAAGCGGGCCCCCGTCATACATTAGCGTTTGTGCTTCGGCTGCAAAACTGTGTCCGCGCCGCAAAAAAAAAAAGAAAAAAGAGAGAGAGATGAGACTCCGCCGCTTGATTAATTCCTAACAAACTCACCGTACATCACCTGCCGCCGACGCCGATAAGACTTACACTCGTCCCGACGCCGACGCGGACAGATTACAGCTCAGGGCCCCGCGAAACCCCGCTCGCTCTTTTCTCTGTTAATTATGTGCGTTTCTTATTTATTTTGTTTGAGGAGACAGCGGGATGGAATAATAACTGGTGTTTGCCGACGGCTTATTAAAAGTCTGAGGCTGTGAACTGTGTGGGGAGCGGCGAGAGTAAATATTATGCAAGAGGCGTGTTTTTTTTTATTTTTATAGAGGGATTTGCATTAATAAGGGAGGTGATGGTGAAGCCGGACAGGGCAGGCACAGACTTTTCTAAACAGGACACTGGACTGGAGCAAGCGGAGGACTTCTGTGGACAAACCGGTGGTGTAACTGTACTGAGGGACAATTTTCTCATCTGTACGTAATTTTACAATGAGTACTATTAATATTTTACTTACATTTAGGAGCCTCACTCTAAAAACGCAGCACCTGAATATAAAGCAGTTGTCTGTAAAAACATCAGAATAATAAAGAAAAGACATGGCACTGAGAGGTTTACCTTCTTTTGCATTTTGCCAAAAACGCATTTCATGTGGTCAGTCACAGTACAGAGTGAGAAACTCTGGACTCTAGGACATTTTTTTCAGCCATAAATGTGAGCTACACTTCTCAAGCTTTCAAGTTTTTTGTTTGATGACGATCAAAAAAAAAAAAAAGACTTAGGGAGATCTGCGGATAAACAGGACTTTAAAATAATTCATGCAGTTGTTCACAGCGTGGGGTGCAGAGTGGTTAGCGTTCTCGCCTCCCAGCAAGGAGGTCCAACACACACCATCTCTCCGGGCACTCCGGCTTCCTCCCACTGTCCAAAGACATGCATGTGTTGGTGAATTGGTGACTCTAAATTGACCCAAGTGAATGAATGTGAGAGTGAATGGTTGTCTGTCTGTGTTCGTCTCTGTGTCAGCCCTGAGACAAGCTGGCCCCTGTCCAGGCTGTACCCTGAGAATGAAACATTTTCTATGTGACAGCATTAGATGATTCACCAATTCTCCTCAATGAAAATAATCACATACCTTCACTTTAAATGTATGATAAAATGACTAATTAGCACGGCTGTTAGCAACATGATGCTAACAGATAGATAAATGAGCTGATGCTTCGTAGCGACCGAGGTTTAAGGCTGAGATGATCAGAACGAGTCCAGTGACGGTGTCTGAGCTTTAGAAACGCGCAGGAGCACTTCCTGGTTTCACTGTGTCTACATAGAGCTGTGAGACTGAGCGTTTTCAGCTCTGGAGAAGGGCAGCGCCTCAGCATACAGGATTACTCAAACACTGCAGCTCTGTTTTTGAGAGGAGACCACATTAGAACAGGGTTAAAGAGAGGAAGAGCTGATTTAGCAGAACAGGGACCTAGCATTGGCGTCAACGTTTTTTTCCACTGAGACAAAATGCGCCTCTAACTAGACTCGTGCGACCTTTGACCCGACCTCTGACCTGTGCCGATGCAGATGGAGCAGATTGGCTGTTCCCCACGTTTCCTCATTAACCAGAGCACGCGCTAATGACTTCTGTCTGCTTTAGATAAACCTGATTCTGTCTCAGTCTGTGCTCTGATAATGAGTTCACTCTCAGATCTGACCTGTGTCTCTACTGAGCGTGCGCACACACACACACACACACACACACACACACACACACGCACACGCACACGCACACACACACACACACACACACACACACACACACACAACTGTGACAGAGGAGTTTACACTGGAGAAAAATTGTAGGTCCAGTGCCAAAAGGCTGCTGTGTTTTCCTCATGTTGTTCTGGTATTGTGTGTGTTTTTTATCTCAAAAGTTGGAATAATGATGTTTTTTTAGAGATGACAGATTTAAAAATAAGTACAGTCTCTTTGTTTTTGTTTTTTTCAATGACTAACACGCGGAAGGTAAAACCCAGCCATGATGCGTCAGTGCAGAAGGATGAAGTTATTAATTTCAACTCAAAGTTATTCTTTTTTTTTATTTTCCAACTTATACAACAAATAGTTACTGCTATTGTTGTGCACCTCTGCAGTAAAACGTCTTTCTGAAGGTTAAATCCAGTTTGTCTGCAGCCGCTTCCTACATTTTAGGGACTCACTCTTCAGTCCCACAGGTTCAGCTGTGGCAGATGTGATTCATAAAACCAAAGTAAAAAAACAAAACAGAAAAAATCTATCCATATCCCTTCGTCTTGTCTTTGTAATCAGTTTTGTGAGGATTTTGTTTGTCCCAGCCACGGATCACAACATCTGGGACCGGGTCACAGAGATACCCACACTTCCCTCTCCCTGGACACTTCCTCCAGCTCTTGTGGGGGAATCCAGAGGCGTTCCCAGTCCAGAAGAGAGGCGCAGTCCCTCCAGGTGTCCTAGGTCTCCCCCAGGGGCGTCCTCCTGGTGGGACACGCCCAAACACCTTGTAGCATCTGAAAATGTAATAACATTTTTGAGCCAGAAATTTAATAACATTTTGCCAGTAATGTGATCAGTTATTACATTATTGGCCTAGCAACATGAAATTATATCAAGTTTTAGTTTACAGGACTCGTAAAATCATGAGCCCGACGTGCTGGAAACGTGAAAAGCCTGAACAAGAGCTAGAAGAGCGCTCTCTCACCTCTCGCACAGACGGAAGAGCGCACACACAGCGCACAGGGAAAACAACAACGAGCCCAGGACAGAGAGACACCTCTGAAGGTTTTATTTACCCTGCACCTGTTTGCTCCGTTTACCATCGTTCAGAAAGTAGCTTGTTGTTAGCAGCGAGCTAAAGGAAAGCTAAGTGGCTAACAACAGCTAAAGATTACCTGAAGTTTCAGTGGCCCCTCCCCCGGAGCGTTTCCATGGAGATCAGAGTCTTTACTGAGGATGTGACTTTCCTCACTGATATTTTTATAAGACTTGACTTTTATTAGGCCCATTATAAATCACTGAGACACGAATTCATGATGAGCTGCTTCTCTGCGCATTGCTTGTTACTAAAGTGTTTTTGGTTTTGGAGGAAAGTAGAAAGGTGTTAATAAAAGTGGCTAACAAATTATTTTATATATTTTTTATTTTTACATGTCATTGATTTAATATCTACTTTTTTAAATTCAATTTCTACGGAAGAGGATTAGGGCCATTGTAAAAAAAATATTTTTGAGGGTTAAGCTCTGAGATTAAAGTCAGAATTCTGAGAAAAAAGTCAGAATTCTGAGAAAAAAGTCAGAACTCTGAGATTAAAGTCAGAATTCTGAGAAAAAAGTCAGAATTCTGAGAAAAAAGTCAGAATTCTGAGATTAAAGTCAGAATTCTGAGAAAAAAGTCAGAATTCTGAGAATAAAGTCAGAATTCTTCCACTCTGTCTGCACATGTGGTTCCCGCCTGCGCTGCACAAATGAACATGACTCAGGTTTGATCCTTCCAGGCACCTGTAGTGAAACTACGGTAGCCTGTAAGGAAGGCTTCTGCTATGAAATATTACGTATTGTATGTAAAAATTAAACATTTTTTACCCACAGAAACATACAAGAATGCACTTAAACACTTATTGGGGAAGTAGTCACCTTTTAGTCATTTAATTCGCTGCTTAAGAATTTGCGCTCTGTTTATTGTTGCCACGGCGACGGCCCGTCCATTACTGTCGCTGAGGCAACAGCGCAAGAGAAAGTGCTCTAGAACGTATAAAAAAATGTATTTTCTGAAACAAACAAAGACAACATCACAACCTCATCAATAATAATGCATTTATATAGTTTATTGTATGGATTTTGTACTCTTTTTCTTGCACAACGTCAGTCCTTACAGGCACCCATACCTCTGACTTTAATCTCAGAATTCTGACTTTAATCTCAGAATTCTGACTTTAATCTCAGAATTCTGACTTCAATCTCAGAACTTAACCCTCAAAAAAAATTTTTTTTTTACAATGGCCCTAATCCTCTTCTGTAAATTTCTGCTTAATAAGAAATGTACAACAATTTAAGTTTGATAAGGAGACACAAAAAAATCCTTTTAGTTATAATTATACTGCAACTAAATCTGCAAATAAAATAGTAATCGTGAACATGAAAATCGCGAACATCCCTACACCTGACCAGTACTTTATCTTACATAACCTTATTACTGCTGCCGCTGGACCAATGCAAGTTTTGGGATCACCCTTTGAGAATCACTGTTGGGCTTCTGTCGCTCTGCCGCAGGATCATTCTCTAAATGTAGGTAATTATCACCACAGCGTCGTCTTGTTTCGAAGATTACGTCACAGGTTTTTTGGAGTGAAACGGTGCCCTGCAGATTCAGTTCTTTTCTGGCACGAGGAAACAGAGAAATGTAAAACTCTTCATTGTTTTGGGAAAAAAGTGCCAGTCTCTGCGACCAAATGTCCACTGTCCAGGCCAGACCCCGCCTCAGGCCCACAGCAGACCTCCGACTGGAACAAGACGACCCAGACCCGCTTCACTTCAAGTCATTTTCCACAATTATTTTTCCAATTCCACCTTTTTTTTTTTACATTATTTCAGAATTGAGCTTCTCGCTGCACACAGACCTTTGCCACCGTTTTGTATCTCGTCTCGGGGATATTCTTATGATTATAGTCATTTTTTTGGAGCTTCTTAAACTTCGCTGCGGTAATCCCAGAGCAGAGCGGCCTTGTGGGTATTTGTGCCGTGGGCGAAAACAAACTGGAATCGATAGAGTTTACATCCAGTACGCTCTGCCTGTCAGCGCCCAATATGAAAATATATCTCCCTGTGTGCCATTTTAAAGCTTAGGTAAAATATTTATGGAATATTCAGTGTTGGTTTTTAATATTTTCACACAATCTGCACTTGAAGGATGAAAAATCCACTGTAGAAAAGTTTGGAAAATGCAAACTGTTTATTTTATCTGTTTTTAAAGGAGATGTAACACTTTTTTGACAGTCCGAACAATTTTAAAGTAGTGTTTATTCTGCTAAAATCTTGTCCTGTCCCCAGTTTTTATCAGTGACAACCCATACATCATTTCAGATAAACACAGATGATTGGTCAAACAAGCCCTAATATAATAAAATACTACTTCTGCTTACCTTTTACGACTGGTTCTAACTCAAACCTGCAGTGGTGGTTCAAGAATTTCCCCACATTTTCCCCACATCATGTAAATATTTCACAAAAAATGACATCAAACTGCATCAAGAAATAAAAAAAAAAAGGAAAAACAGACATCTTACTGGCTATAAACTCGTCTTCTAGTAGTGTTCCTTGGGTTTCCTTCCAGCTTAGCTGTTGTAGTCAAGACTGCGCTGGTCGAGACAAAGACCAAGTCCAAGTCCAGAGTGTGGGAACGCGACAGGTCTTTAAACTGTACACAACACGTCTGAATGAAACCAGTTAGAAACGCCTGTTTTTACTTCTGTCACTGTCGTAATCAGAAATAAAAAGCTCTTAAATAAACCTCTGCAGTGTAAAATTGCTAACGTTAGCTTAGCCAGCGTTCAGTCTCCCCACGTAAGGCACAGAGCTGCAATAATCCACTCTGTTTTATTCATTACAGCCATAATTCATGTTAAATATCACACATATGACTATTATTTATCTATAAATACTAAAACATCAGGTCGAGCTTTATCACAGAAGAACATTATCAGCGGAGTTTCAACAAACTTTTTTTTTACACGGACGCCAGAGTCACAGAGAAAAATGGTGTGCAAATAATTCACAAAATGAGTGCGATATGTAGTCCGCTGTAGAGTGACGTTCGGACACAGCCTGAGTTCTGCTTTAATAAGAGTCAGAAGGCATTTCTGTGTCCATAAAACTTTTATCCGTGTGTGTTTATAGTTAGACTGGAGAATTGGAGTTGTCATTGTTTTTACAAACCAGCAGGGGGCCTCTAACATTTGCTTGGTTTGCCTGTCGTCCTGTTGCAGCGCCTCTGTAACCCTGCACAAGCATGACAAACAAACAAACAAACAAACAAAAAGACAATCTGTGTGTGTGTGTGTGTATAAAGTGAAGCTGCTGCTGTTTGCAAAGTAAATTTTATGAACGGGCCTCAGGAGATCCAGAGTCTCATCTCTCCTCTGTCCTTCCACAAACCTACTTTTATTATTTTAAACCAGATTTACCTCTAACTGTGTCTCTGAGCTAAAACAAACAATCATTAAATTAAAGAAATTGTACAAACATGAGGAGAATTATGGAGAAGGTCAGAAGTTTCTGGGCCAGCAGCATAAACAAACAAACAAACCTTAAAGCCCTAAATGCATTATTATTTTTCTGATCTTTTCTTTTTTTGCAACCACTAACATTTTCTAAACTGAAACTGATGTCTGAGCAGCCAAACCCATTCACTTTCTTAACCTTTGTGCATCAAATTTCCAAATTTAAAAAGTGACGTCGTTACTGTTCAGGAACAAAAGTGTTCCCATCACAAAACATCATAAAAAATGTATACATTCATATTTTTTTCTACTTTTTTTTTTTTTTTTTTGCATAAATCTTTTAATCAACTTGTGTCCTGACTATAAATATCAAATGTATGTATTTGTAATTTGTGTGTGTTTTTTACAAAAACATGGAAACATACACTGGCATAAAAAGGGTTAAAACTCTGAAAAGAATTAAATATTTAGTATTTATGAACAGGGCACAAATCGATGAAAAGATATATGCAAAAAAAAAAGGATTAAAAAATATGAAGATAAACATTCATGTTTTTTTAAAGGGGACACTTTTGTCACTTAACAAGAGCAATGAAACAAATTTTGAGATTGTAAAAATGAAGTGATGTTAGATTTGTGTTTAGAAAATCAACTTTAGTGATAAAATACACAGCTGAGAGACACAGAAGAGGGAAGAAGAAACCTCACCATTCAAACCAAATCAAGTTCATTATTCTCCCTTTAGGAATTTTGATTTAGATTTTATTTCACTTGGACTGCACACAGGTTTCCTTTTGGCCGCTCTGCCATGAACAGGATCTGAGAAAGGAAGCCGTCGCTGTCGTGTCGTTAACACCGGTACCAGACCTGAGCTGGAGGGAGCTCAGCATCATGGATGGATTCTGTAGAGTTTATTTATTTTCATCAAGGAGTTTTTCTTCTTAACCCTTGTGCTGTCTTTGGTACTCCATCACTGAAAACGTGGAATCATTTTTGCCTGTGTTCATGCAAAAATGTACCAAAACAATCAGCATAACACAAAAATACATTATTTTTAACAGTAAGATATATTTTATTGGATTATAATTTTTGTTTATTGTGGTTTACAGCTGCAAAGGGGCTCATAAAGGGTTAAAATATATAAAAATTGTAATAGTTTTATCTGTTGATTAGAAAAACTGAGTCATTCAAAGCGGACAAAATCTAATAAAATACATTTTAATAACACTTTTTAGGAGGTGAAGCACTTTTGAAACTAAAGGCTTTAAGTGGACATTTTTTAAAGGGTTGCACAAGGGTTAAAAAGCCTCAATTTGGGTTAAAGCAAACAACTTTTTTATGGTTTGTGACATCACCGTTTCGGTCTCAGTCCATCCATGGCCCCTGAGACTTCTGGGACACTGGGTCAGTGCTCCCATTCTTACAAGGCTGGTCCAAGATACACCAGGAGCTTCATTCACTGTGCAACAACTTCTGCAGCCATCACTGACTCTGACGCTGTTTAAGTAAAGTAAAGCTGGGGACACACTACACGATTTTTTGCCGGATTTTATAACGATTCACAGTTGCGCCGAGTCTTTACCCGTCAACCCTAGCTGCAGGGAATCGTAATCACCAGTCGGCTCTGAAATCTGTTAGTGTGTGATGTTCAAAGACTCGAGTCGGCGCAAAAACCCGGCCTGACGTCAGTCGCAAGCAACACTCCTGTAGTGTGGGCTGTTTACATCCAACTGGGAATTCATGAGTCCAGCGGCCGATGAAAAACAGCTGATGGGACACAGGAAATAGCGTCAGAGAACGAAGACGACGCAACAGGAAGCGGCGGGAAAATCTAAACGAAATTTGTCGAAGAAGCGGAAGAAAACATAAACAACCATGGCGAACACTGAAGAAAGTCGAGCGCTACCCAAGAGAAACTGGACGACAGAGACAGAGGAACGTTTGATCGAGCTGTGGCAGGAGCACGAGCGCCTATATAACATCGGCTGTAGTGCATACCACAACCGGTCAGACAAGGAGAAGTGTTGGGCAGGAATCGCCGAAGCTTTGAATAGTGCCCGGTGAGTACAGATTAGCTTTCAATGCTAACTGCGTCTTTGAGTGAGTGCGTGTATGTGTTAGGGTGACCATACGTCCTTTTTTAACTGTTGAGTCCCAGTTTTAGGCTCCTTTAGGCGAGTTCCCAGTGTTAGTTTGTTGCGTTTGGTTGGAAACAGTTGCGGCCTCAAAAGATCTTGTAGTGTGTGATCTCTTAAAGGCGCAGTCGTTAAATGTGTGACCCCCAGTCTTTCAGTCGTTAGAACTAAATCTGATGAAACCAGTCGTTAGTGTGTGCTCCTAGTCTTTACAGAATCTGTAACGACTGAGAAAATCGTGTAGTGTGTCCCCAGCTTAAAATAAAGTTTATCTTTAACTCTGTGCATGTGTGTTGTTTTATTGTTGTTTGTCTACACGCCATAAATATTTAAAAATGCCCCCTGCCCCCCTTTTAAGTCCTACTCAGAAAGGGCAAGAGATCTAATTGAGACTTCAGCGATCACAGAGGTAGAACTCAGACGTCTCTCTCTCTCTCTCTGCTCTTGTTTTTTTGTTATCTGTGTTGGAGTGACAGAAGACTGCGGTTGTTGTTGACGCATTAGTCACGGCTTGCCTCACTCACACAGCTCTGAAGCTGAAGATACGACGCAGCGTGACGGATCTGTTTGTTCTGGATCTATCATAAACAACTCGCGTCACGTCAGCGCCGCAGCTTTTTCCCGCGGACAGAGGAGAAAAACACGGATGATGGATGTGGCGGAGCGTCCGATTCCCGCTGATAAAGTATCAGAAGGGAGTGAATGTGAGAGCGAGCGGTTGTCTCTGAGACTCGCGGGTCCAGAGTTCACCCGCCGAAGGCCCATAGTCGCTAAGATCAGCTCCAGACCCACAACCCGACTGACGACCCGGCAGAAGATGGCACTGAAGGAAGGCAACAAGGTTTTTGGGTTGTTTTTTTTTTTAAGGAAATGAGTAAAAAATTGAAAACGTCTCAGTTTCTTACAATCTGTCATCAAGAGCAGAGGTTCTCAAACTGTGGTACAGGTCCCACTGGTGGTGACTGGTGGTAATTTAAAGTTTGATCAATGGTCAAGGGCAGACCACTGCTTACGAAAAATAAGTCCTGGTTTAGTTCTGGTTTAGTCCTGCTTTAGTCCTGGTTTAGACCTGGTTTGAAACATAGTTTAGAGCTAAAAAAAAGTTGCTTTAGTTCTAGTTTTGTTGTGGTTTTAGAGCTTGTTTAGACCTGGTTTTGTCCTAGCTTCGACCTATGAAGCTGGTTTAGTCCTGGTTTAGATCAGGTTTAGTCCTGGTTTAGTTTGTTTTAGCCCTGGTTTAGTCCTGGTTTAGTTTGTTTTAGTCCTGGTTTAGTCCTGGTTTAGTCCTGGTTTAGGCCTGGTTTAGGCCTGGTTTAGTCCTGGTTTAGTCCTGGTTTAGTTTGTTTTAGCCCTGGTTTAGTCCTGGTTTAGTTTGTTTTAGTCCTGGTTTAGGCCTGGTTTAGTCCTGGTTTAGTCCTGGTTTAGTCCTGGTTTAGTCCTGGTTTAGTTTGTTTTAGTCCTGGTTTAGTCCTGGTTTAGTTTGTTTTAGTCCTGGTTTAGTCCTGGTTTAGTTTGTTTTAGTCCTGGTTTAGTCCTGGTTTAGTCCTGGTTTAGTCCTGGTTTAGGCCTGGTTTAGGCCTGGTTTAGTCCTGGTTTAGTTTGTTTTAGCCCTGGTTTAGTCCTGGTTTAGTTTGTTTTAGTCCTGGTTTAGGCCTGGTTTAGTCCTGGTTTAGTCCTGGTTTAGTTTGTTTTAGTCCTGGTTTAGTCCTGGTTTAGTCCTGGTTTAGTTTGTTTTAGTCCTGGTTTAGTCCTGGTTTAGTTTGTTTTAGTCCTGGTTTAGGCCTGGTTTAGTCCTAGTTTAGTTTGTTTTAGTCCTGGTTTAGTTTGTTTAAGTCCTGGTTTAGTCCTGGTTTAGGTTGTTTTAGTCCTGGTTTAGTCCTGGTTTAGTTTGTTTTAGTCCTGGTTTAGTCCTGGTTTAGTCCTGGTCTAGTCCTGGATTAGACCTGGTTTAGTCCTGGTTTAGTCCTGGTTTAGTCCTGGTCTAGTCCTGGTTTAGTCCTGGTCTAGTCCTGGTTTAGTCCTGGTTTAGCCCTGGTTTAGTCCTGGTTTAGCCCTGGTTTAGTCCTGGTTTAGTCCTGGTTTAGCCCTGGTTTAGCCCTGGTTTAGTCCTGGTCTAGTCCTGGTTTAGACCTGCTTTAGTCCTGGTTTAGTCCTGGTTTAGTCCTGGTTTAGCCCTGGTTTAGTCCTGGTTTAGCCCTGGTTTAGTTCTGGTTTAGTCCTGGTTTAGTCCTGGTTTAGTCCTGGTCTAGTCCTGGTTTAGTCCTGGTCTAGTCCTGGTTTAGTCCTGGTTTAGTCCTGGTCTAGTCCTGGTTTAGCCCTGGTTTAGTCCTGGTTTAGTCCTGGTTTAGTCCTGGTTTAGTCCTGGTTTAGCCCTGGTTTAGCCCTGGTTTAGTCCTGGTCTAGTCCTGGTTTAGCCCTGGTTTAGTCCTGGTTTAGTCCTGGTTTAGCCCTGGTCTAGTCCTGGTTTAGTCCTGGTCTAGTCCTGGTTTAGTCCTGGTCTAGTCCTGGTTTAGCCCTGGTTTAGTTCTGGTTTAGTCCTGGTTTAGTCCTGGTCTAGTCCTGGTTTAGTCCTGGTCTAGTCCTGGTTTAGTCCTGGTCTAGTCCTGGTTTAGTCCTGGTCTAGTCCTGGTTTAGTCCTGGTCTAGTCCTGGTTTAGCCCTGGTTTAGTTCTGGTTTAGTCCTGGTTTAGTCCTGGTTTAGTCCTGGTCTAGTCCTGGTTTAGTCCTGGTCTAGTCCTGGTTTAGTCCTGGTTTAGTCCTGGTCTAGTCCTGGTTTAGCCCTGGTTTAGTCCTGGTTTAGCCCTGGTTTAGTCCTGGTTTAGTCCTGGTTTAGCCCTGGTTTAGTCCTGGTTTAGTCCTGGTCTAGTCCTGGTTTAGTCCTGGTCTAGTCCTGGTTTAGTCCTGGTCTAGTCCTGGTCTAGTCCTGGTCTAGTCCTGGTTTAGTCCTGGTCTAGTCCTGATTTAGTCCTGGTTTAGTCCTGGTTTAGTCCTGGTTTAGCCCTGGTTTAGTCCTGGTTTAGCCCTGGTTTAGTCCTGGTTTAGTCCTGGTTTAGCCCTGGTTTAGCCCTGGTTTAGTCCTGGTCTAGTCCTGGTTTAGACCTGCTTTAGTCCTGGTTTAGTCCTGGTTTAGTCCTGGTTTAGCCCTGGTTTAGTCCTGGTTTAGCCCTGGTTTAGTTCTGGTTTAGTCCTGGTTTAGTCCTGGTTTAGTCCTGGTCTAGTCCTGGTTTAGTCCTGGTCTAGTCCTGGTTTAGTCCTGGTTTAGTCCTGGTCTAGTCCTGGTTTAGCCCTGGTTTAGTCCTGGTTTAGTCCTGGTTTAGTCCTGGTTTAGTCCTGGTTTAGCCCTGGTTTAGCCCTGGTTTAGTCCTGGTCTAGTCCTGGTTTAGCCCTGGTTTAGTCCTGGTTTAGTCCTGGTTTAGCCCTGGTCTAGTCCTGGTTTAGTCCTGGTCTAGTCCTGGTTTAGTCCTGGTTTAGTCCTGGTTTAGTTTGTTTTAGCCCTGGTTTAGTCCTGGTTTAGTTTGTTTTAGCCCTGGTTTAGTCCTGGTTTAGTTTGTTTTAGTCCTGGTTTAGTCCTGGTTTAGTCCTGGTTTAGTCCTGGTTTAGGCCTGGTTTAGGCCTGGTTTAGTCCTGGTTTAGTCCTGGTTTAGTTTGTTTTAGCCCTGGTTTAGTCCTGGTTTAGTTTGTTTTAGTCCTGGTTTAGGCCTGGTTTAGTCCTGGTTTAGTCCTGGTTTAGTCCTGGTTTAGTCCTGGTTTAGTCCTGGTTTAGTTTGTTTTAGTCCTGGTTTAGTCCTGGTTTAGTTTGTTTTAGTCCTGGTTTAGTCCTGGTTTAGTTTGTTTTAGTCCTGGTTTAGGCCTGGTTTAGTCCTGGTTTAGTCCTGGTTTAGTCCTGGTTTAGGCCTGGTTTAGGCCTGGTTTAGTCCTGGTTTAGTTTGTTTTAGCCCTGGTTTAGTCCTGGTTTAGTTTGTTTTAGTCCTGGTTTAGGCCTGGTTTAGTCCTGGTTTAGTCCTGGTTTAGTTTGTTTTAGTCCTGGTTTAGTCCTGGTTTAGTCCTGGTTTAGTTTGTTTTAGTCCTGGTTTAGTCCTGGTTTAGTTTGTTTTAGTCCTGGTTTAGGCCTGGTTTAGTCCTAGTTTAGTTTGTTTTAGTCCTGGTTTAGTTTGTTTAAGTCCTGGTTTAGTCCTGGTTTAGGTTGTTTTAGTCCTGGTTTAGTCCTGGTTTAGTTTGTTTTAGTCCTGGTTTAGTCCTGGTTTAGTCCTGGTCTAGTCCTGGATTAGACCTGGTTTAGTCCTGGTTTAGTCCTGGTTTAGTCCTGGTCTAGTCCTGGTTTAGTCCTGGTCTAGTCCTGGTTTAGTCCTGGTTTAGCCCTGGTTTAGTCCTGGTTTAGCCCTGGTTTAGTCCTGGTTTAGTCCTGGTTTAGCCCTGGTTTAGCCCTCGTTTAGTCCTGGTCTAGTCCTGGTTTAGACCTGCTTTAGTCCTGGTTTAGTCCTGGTTTAGTCCTGGTTTAGCCCTGGTTTAGTCCTGGTTTAGCCCTGGTTTAGTTCTGGTTTAGTCCTGGTTTAGTCCTGGTTTAGTCCTGGTCTAGTCCTGGTTTAGTCCTGGTCTAGTCCTGGTTTAGTCCTGGTTTAGTCCTGGTCTAGTCCTGGTTTAGCCCTGGTTTAGTCCTGGTTTAGTCCTGGTTTAGTCCTGGTTTAGTCCTGGTTTAGCCCTGGTTTAGCCCTGGTTTAGTCCTGGTCTAGTCCTGGTTTAGCCCTGGTTTAGTCCTGGTTTAGTCCTGGTTTAGCCCTGGTCTAGTCCTGGTTTAGTCCTGGTCTAGTCCTGGTTTAGTCCTGGTCTAGTCCTGGTTTAGCCCTGGTTTAGTTCTGGTTTAGTCCTGGTTTAGTCCTGGTCTAGTCCTGGTTTAGTCCTGGTCTAGTCCTGGTTTAGTCCTGGTCTAGTCCTGGTTTAGTCCTGGTCTAGTCCTGGTTTAGTCCTGGTCTAGTCCTGGTTTAGCCCTGGTTTAGTTCTGGTTTAGTCCTGGTTTAGTCCTGGTTTAGTCCTGGTCTAGTCCTGGTTTAGTCCTGGTCTAGTCCTGGTTTAGTCCTGGTTTAGTCCTGGTCTAGTCCTGGTTTAGCCCTGGTTTAGTCCTGGTTTAGCCCTGGTTTAGTCCTGGTTTAGTCCTGGTTTAGCCCTGGTTTAGCCCTGGTTTAGTCCTGGTCTAGTCCTGGTTTAGCCCTGGTTTAGTCCTGGTTTAGTCCTGGTTTAGCCCTGGTTTAGTCCTGGTTTAGTCCTGGTCTAGTCCTGGTTTAGTCCTGGTCTAGTCCTGGTTTAGTCCTGGTCTAGTCCTGGTCTAGTCCTGGTCTAGTCCTGGTTTAGTCCTGGTCTAGTCCTGATTTAGTCCTGGTTTAGTCCTGGTTTAGACCTGGTTTAGTCCTGGTCTAGTCCTGGTTTAGTCCTGGTCTAGTCCTGGTTTAGACCTGGTTTAGTCCTGGTTTAGTCCTGGTTTAGTCCTGCTTTAGTCCTGGTTTAGTCCTGGTTTAGTCCTGGTTTAGTCCTGGTTTAGTCCTGGTCTAGTCCTGGTTTAGTCCTGGTCTAGTCCTGGTTTAGTCCTGGTTTAGTCCTGGTCTAGTCCTGGTTTAGCCCTGGTTTAGTCCTGGTTTAGCCCTGGTTTAGTCCTGGTTTAGTCCTGGTTTAGCCCTGGTTTAGCCCTGGTTTAGTCCTGGTTTAGCCCTGGTTTAGTCCTGGTTTAGTACTGGTTTAGACCTGCTTTAGACCTGTTTTAGTCCTGGTTTAGCCCTGGTTTAGTCCTGGTTTAGTTTGTTTTAGCCCTGGTTTAGTCCTGGTTTAGTTTGTTTTAGTCCTGGTTTAGTCCTGGTTTAGTCCTGGTTTAGTCCTGGTTTAGGCCTGGTTTAGGCCTGGTTTAGTCCTGGTTTAGTCCTGGTTTAGTTTGTTTTAGCCCTGGTTTAGTCCTGGTTTAGTTTGTTTTAGTCCTGGTTTAGGCCTGGTTTAGTCCTGGTTTAGTCCTGGTTTAGTCCTGGTTTAGTCCTGGTTTAGTCCTGGTTTAGTTTGTTTTAGTCCTGGTTTAGTCCTGGTTTAGTTTGTTTTAGTCCTGGTTTAGTCCTGGTTTAGTTTGTTTTAGTCCTGGTTTAGGCCTGGTTTAGTCCTGGTTTAGTCCTGGTTTAGTCCTGGTTTAGGCCTGGTTTAGGCCTGGTTTAGTCCTGGTTTAGTTTGTTTTAGCCCTGGTTTAGTCCTGGTTTAGTTTGTTTTAGTCCTGGTTTAGGCCTGGTTTAGTCCTGGTTTAGTCCTGGTTTAGTTTGTTTTAGTCCTGGTTTAGTCCTGGTTTAGTCCTGGTTTAGTTTGTTTTAGTCCTGGTTTAGTCCTGGTTTAGTTTGTTTTAGTCCTGGTTTAGGCCTGGTTTAGTCCTAGTTTAGTTTGTTTTAGTCCTGGTTTAGTTTGTTTAAGTCCTGGTTTAGTCCTGGTTTAGGTTGTTTTAGTCCTGGTTTAGTCCTGGTTTAGTTTGTTTTAGTCCTGGTTTAGTCCTGGTTTAGTCCTGGTCTAGTCCTGGATTAGACCTGGTTTAGTCCTGGTTTAGTCCTGGTTTAGTCCTGGTCTAGTCCTGGTTTAGTCCTGGTCTAGTCCTGGTTTAGTCCTGGTTTAGCCCTGGTTTAGTCCTGGTTTAGCCCTGGTTTAGTCCTGGTTTAGTCCTGGTTTAGCCCTGGTTTAGCCCTCGTTTAGTCCTGGTCTAGTCCTGGTTTAGACCTGCTTTAGTCCTGGTTTAGTCCTGGTTTAGTCCTGGTTTAGCCCTGGTTTAGTCCTGGTTTAGCCCTGGTTTAGTTCTGGTTTAGTCCTGGTTTAGTCCTGGTTTAGTCCTGGTCTAGTCCTGGTTTAGTCCTGGTCTAGTCCTGGTTTAGTCCTGGTTTAGTCCTGGTCTAGTCCTGGTTTAGCCCTGGTTTAGTCCTGGTTTAGTCCTGGTTTAGTCCTGGTTTAGTCCTGGTTTAGCCCTGGTTTAGCCCTGGTTTAGTCCTGGTCTAGTCCTGGTTTAGCCCTGGTTTAGTCCTGGTTTAGTCCTGGTTTAGCCCTGGTCTAGTCCTGGTTTAGTCCTGGTCTAGTCCTGGTTTAGTCCTGGTCTAGTCCTGGTTTAGCCCTGGTTTAGTTCTGGTTTAGTCCTGGTTTAGTCCTGGTCTAGTCCTGGTTTAGTCCTGGTCTAGTCCTGGTTTAGTCCTGGTCTAGTCCTGGTTTAGTCCTGGTCTAGTCCTGGTTTAGTCCTGGTCTAGTCCTGGTTTAGCCCTGGTTTAGTTCTGGTTTAGTCCTGGTTTAGTCCTGGTTTAGTCCTGGTCTAGTCCTGGTTTAGTCCTGGTCTAGTCCTGGTTTAGTCCTGGTTTAGTCCTGGTCTAGTCCTGGTTTAGCCCTGGTTTAGTCCTGGTTTAGCCCTGGTTTAGTCCTGGTTTAGTCCTGGTTTAGCCCTGGTTTAGCCCTGGTTTAGTCCTGGTCTAGTCCTGGTTTAGCCCTGGTTTAGTCCTGGTTTAGTCCTGGTTTAGCCCTGGTTTAGTCCTGGTTTAGTCCTGGTCTAGTCCTGGTTTAGTCCTGGTCTAGTCCTGGTTTAGTCCTGGTCTAGTCCTGGTCTAGTCCTGGTCTAGTCCTGGTTTAGTCCTGGTCTAGTCCTGATTTAGTCCTGGTTTAGTCCTGGTTTAGACCTGGTTTAGTCCTGGTCTAGTCCTGGTTTAGTCCTGGTCTAGTCCTGGTTTAGACCTGGTTTAGTCCTGGTTTAGTCCTGGTTTAGTCCTGCTTTAGTCCTGGTTTAGTCCTGGTTTAGTCCTGGTTTAGTCCTGGTTTAGTCCTGGTCTAGTCCTGGTTTAGTCCTGGTCTAGTCCTGGTTTAGTCCTGGTTTAGTCCTGGTCTAGTCCTGGTTTAGCCCTGGTTTAGTCCTGGTTTAGCCCTGGTTTAGTCCTGGTTTAGTCCTGGTTTAGCCCTGGTTTAGCCCTGGTTTAGTCCTGGTTTAGCCCTGGTTTAGTCCTGGTTTAGTACTGGTTTAGACCTGCTTTAGACCTGTTTTAGTCCTGGTTTAGTCCTGGTCTAGTCCTGGTTTAGTCCTGGTTTAGTCCTGGTCTAGTCCTGGTTTAGTCCTGGTCTAGTCCTGGTTTAGTCCTGGTTTAGTCCTGGTTTAGTCCTGGTTTAGTCCTGGTCTAGTCCTGGTTTAGTCCTGGTTTAGTCCTGGTCTAGTCCTGGTTTAGTCCTGGTTTAGTCCTGGTTTAGTCCTGGTTTAGTCCTGGTCTAGTCCTGGTTTAGTCCTGGTTTAGTCCTGGTTTAGTCCTGGTTTAGTCCTGGTTTAGTCCTGGTCTAGTCCTGGTTTAGTCCTGGTTTAGTCCTGGTCTAGTCCTGGTTTAGTCCTGGTCTAGTCCTGGTTTAGTCCTGGTCTAGTCCTGGTTTAGTCCTGGTTTAGTCCTGGTTTAGTCCTGGTCTAGTCCTGGTTTAGTCCTGGTTCAGTCCTGGTTTAGGCCTGGTTTAGTCCTGGTTTAGTCCTCAGGTGGATGAGTCTGATTTAGGCTCATTACAGTCCAAACACCAGTTCCTGTGTAATTCTCATTAAAAACATTCAACAACATTCTTTTTGTTGGGTTCTTTTTAAAACATCTGGATGACCTCGAATGTGGTGAAGGGAGCAAGGAAGCCATTTTGGAAAGGGCTCCTCGCAGCTTCTCCACAAAGAAACACACACCGCTCCTCATCAAAACCAACTCTCATTTATTAAATTAAGTTAGGCATCGAGAACATACCGCCATATTCTGGGGAGAAAGTACAAGCACTGACCTCTGGGGGGCGCCGAACTTTTTAAGGAGTGACTAAAACAAGTTTGTTGCAGTGTTTTCTAAGCCCAAACAGAGCACCAGCGCTAGAAGAGATACTCAATTTCTTCACTTAAAGCTGCATTACCTGATTTTGTGACTGTAAAAGTGATGTATCTTAAAAAAAGTTTGAACGCTACACTCCCCTTTCCTAATTTGTCTGTCACAATAACACAGCACAGATAATTCTTTAAAATAAAAAATAAAAATACTGTGAATAAGCCATGAATTTTGAAGTAAAACAACAGCTCCTTCACATTATTCCTGATAGATTCTAGTTGTGGATAGATAAAGGATGTATCGACCAATCAGAGCGCTCCTGTCCTATGAAAGCGTGTGATTGGTTAAACTGTTCCTTCCCTCGCTCTAAAACAAAAACCCTTATAACACAGCCCACAGGTGACCTCAGAGTCTCAGTTTCTCTCAGATGACTTCTGTTCTGCTGCATTAATAACTAAATCATTATCTTTACCAAAATACAAGGAAAAAGAAAACAGGTAGTGCAGCTTTAAAGTTACACTGTGTAAGATTCCCGGTCTTGCGCCTCTAGAGGCCACAGCTGCCACTGCACCGTCGCAAAACGTAAACACTAGGGCCCCTCCTCCTTCTGAAACTGTGCGAGCGTGCGTCTATTTCCATCATTGTTTCAACTTTAGTTGACCTGCTGCTACCTTTGGAAGTTTGGACTGGATCTTCTATAGAGTTAGCGCTAGCGTTAGCTTATCAACAAATATCGCACAATGGTCGCAGTAAAAACAACTAATAACTGTATGAAAAAGCACGTTCTAAAGAAAAAATAAAGAGGCTAATTTACCTGCCCAACAATAAAGAAGCAAAAACGTGATCTGATTTGCAGCCTTCTCTGTCTCTCATCTGACGCCAGCGAGCAAAAGTCTGTCCGATGTTGACTCTTGTCTGCGATCTGGTGCGGTCCCTTTCACATTTTCTTTTTCTTGCCTCGTCCGACATTGTCTTCATCTTCTTGTGTCCTTCGGCCCTGACGAACTGGCGAAAATAACAACGCTAAAAGTAGCTTCCTGGTTATACTGCGCCTCAAGTCGTTCCCTGTCACGTGACTCTTCCTCAACAGCGGAGCGCTCCCGGCCAAGTTGCGAGGGTGGTTTCTCAGTACAGAAGCCCCGCTCGGAGCAACAGCGCCTCAGGCCTTATAATCGCTCAAAAAATCACAAAAACAAGTCAGTATGCCCCACATATTTAGGAGAAAAGTTACACAGTGTAACTTTAAGTAAAAGTACAGATAAATTAGGAAGAATAAGTTTGCACAGACTCAGCTCATGAATGAGTTAAATGTGAGGGATTTTGCTGATTCCAGATGAAATGAACAAACTGCTGCAGTAGAAGAAACTGAATCTGTCGCTGAGCTCTGAGCTCTTTATTATTCTGATGTTTCTAAAGCAGTACTACTTTACTGCATCTGTTATATTTAAGTACTGTGTGTACTACTTTACTGCATCTGTTATATTTAAGTACTGTGTGTCAACAGTGAGGCCATGACAAAAACACATCACATTACATTACAAACTCAAAATACTTTGTACTTCAAACCAACTCATAAATGTAGTGGTGTAAAAAGTACTTGCTCTAAAATGTAGTAAAGTAAAAGTAAAAGTACACCTTGTAAGATTTACTTCAGTACAGATGAAAACATGAAAATTGTACTTAAGTAAAGTAACTAAGTACTTTTGCTTTGTTACATTCCACCACTGCTCCTTCTTTTATATTTTCTGAATATTTTTTACTATAAACTTCCCTGGGCAAACTAAAACAATCACACTTTATAAATACCACAGAAACTGACTGTTATTCTTTTTTAATGGATGTAAAGTTACCAGAAGCTTTCCAGAGACGGTAATAATAAGTAAATAAATAAATAAATGTGTATAAATCCTTTTTTTTCCTCCAGTGAAGGAGTGTGCTGCTGCTGCTGCTGCTGCTCGCTAAACTTAAACTACTACACTACAAAACTTACAGGGAACTCTCTAACTCTAGAAAAAAAAAAAAAAAAAAAATGCATGTATGTAGTTACAGTAGGGGATGTGTGTTAATGTTGCATGCTCTCTTCCATCTTTTTGCTGTTTTTTTTTTTTTTTTTTTTTTTTTTTTTTAATGCAGGGCAGAACTTTTTAAGCAGTGACTACACTGGAAAAAAAAAGAGTAACAATTACTTTGTAAAATTACTTAATTTTTACTAATATGAAGTTAAAATGCATACAAACCTTTTTCATTTAAAAATAGAGGCTATAAATGATTGATTCATGTAACATTTCAAACTGTAATTAGTCTTGTAACATTTATTATAAAATTGCATTTAATTTTTATTTAATTTATTAATTTATTTTTTTAATTTAACCTTTATTTAACTGAGAAAGTCCCGTTGAGATTAACAATCTCTTTTTCAAGGGAGTCCTGACCAAGACAACAGCACAATCCATGACACACAATGAACAATGATAACAGGAAGTTAACTAAAAACATCTACAAACCATAAATTTCATCTCCAAACCTTTCAGCAGAGATTTAAACTGAGTTACTAAGATCAGTTCTTTTAGTTTCCAGACTTTTTGTAAGCTGTTCCATGTTGAAGGTGCAGAATACTGAAATGCAACAAACTTTAATTTTTGTTAATGTAAACAACAGTAAAATTTATTCCAAAAAAATACATTACAATTTGAATCCACACTGAAAAAAATTACTTTTAAGATTTAATTAGAAAAATCCTCGTAACAATTTGCAGTTAACCTTTCCTACACTACATGTAGTACTGCATATATGCAGTATTTATATCTCATATTATTCATCTCTATCAAAATATCAAAAAGATCTTATTTGATTTTTGGATTTAATATAAACTTACTTTTTTTGCACAGTACGTATGTTACCTCGTATATCTGTGTTATCCTTACATCATAGACATGAGAGGGTTTAACTTCAGTTACGGCACCGACACTGAAGTAAGAAAGTTAACTGCAAACTGTTAGTAAATCTTAAAAGTTATTTTTTTCAGTGTAGAGAAAGTTGGCCGCCGTGTATTCAAAAACTGAACAGACGACTGCATTTTTCCAAAAAATGTGCAGTAAAAAACCTCCGTCAGTGCTGTGGTGTTTGTTGTTATTTTTGCTCTTTTTCTTCTAAAACCTTTGACTGTCGCTGGTCGCCCTCTGCTGGTGTGACGATAACAACACTTGGACCGATCTATTTATGTTCAAAATGGGAGAATGAATGAGCCTTTACTGTCCTCTGTCCGGCGCGTGTCCCGTCTAAGGCCTGTAGTTGCCTGCGACCCTGAACAGAAATGAGCAAAAGATAAAAAAATATATATAATATTGTGGCTTGTGTTAAAGAAAATGTCTCTGCAGGTAAGACACAAGAACGACAGAATGACAGTGAGCCTTCAGATCTTTGCCTAACACTGACCCGGTCTTGGTTTTATTGAATTTTGGATCTTACAACCACTCTGGGTAATAGTTTTTGACGTGCGCGCTCCCTGAAACACGTCTAATCTGTGGAAAACAGTGGTAAAGGAGACAGCCCTATCCATCATGGCCGCCGCTCATTACACACACATACATCACTGTCACAGCAAGGCGGGAAGCTGCCGGAGATGACGCACGCTCTCACTGACAGACACGCAGCCGTTCACTCATTCACGTTCATCCGCTACGGGACTGCACATGCGTCGAGGAGAGGAGAGATTTATCCCTGCTGCTGTGTCCTTGGGCAAGACACTTCACCCGTCTTGCCCCAGGTGTGTGGCGCTGTGTGTTCGTGAAATTGGGCGAAGAAATCCTCAACGTTTAGTGTTTTGAATGGAAATGGAAATGCTATCTATAGTTAGGTCCATACGTATTTGGACACTGATACATTATTATTATTATTATATTGTTATTTTATTTTGTTATTTTTTATTTTATTTGTTCACCAAAACCTAAAAAGTTGCAGTAGCAGTCGTAGTTGTTGTAGCAGTCTCTTTTTAGAGTGGCCCCTAGTTCATCCATGGTCAAGTCTGTGGTTAAAATATTTTTACTAATTAGGAGCAGAACAAAACTTTGCTACAGAACAGAGTTTTTAACATAAATTCAATTATAAATCCTGGTAAATTTTTAAACTTATAACAAAAATAACAAAAAAAATGTTTAATTTTCTTATGATAAATACACAAATTGTAATAAAAACAAACAAAAAATGTAGTTTTACAAAATTGCCCCCTAAATATGAATTAATAAGCACCTGTTTTTTTTTATTTTTTTATCAAACTCCAGTAAAACAGCAACTTTTTATAAATTAAAAAGCTTAGTGCATGAACCTGTAGAATTGAATGTTCTTCATAACTTTAGGGCCCATTCAGAAATCCTGCACTGGGGCCCCACATTACTAAGTTACGCCACTGGTTCAAAAGCTATTTCTTGAGCTGCCTGGGGAGTTTCCCTCAGTAATCATCAGAAACTGAGCAGGTAAAAGGTCTGGACTTGATTCCAGGTGTTACATTTGCATTTGAAAGCTGTTTCTGTGAAATCACAACATACAGTGACGCCAGATTCACACCGAGTGCGCTGCGTGTGCGGCACGACTCCGAGCAGAGCTCGCTGAGGAGACCACGAGTTCACGCTGGAAGTCATGAGTTTGCTCCAAGCCTTGTCCTTTTTTGTGTTGTCTTCATAATAAAGATGTGAGGTGTCTTATAAAATCTGATGGTTTTCCACTTCCAGGATTAAAGATATTAGGGAGGATTTTTTTCGACTGCTGAGAAACCAGCGACTGTTTGTCCTTTTTTGAATACTGCGCATGCGTCAGGCCCCGCCCTTCACTGTTCCTTTCCAAGGAACTCCTCCACAGCGACGTGCACGAGCGTTGGAACACGAGTGTTTGTTTACAGCCGGCATCAGCAGAGATTCACCTCAACCTAGACCTGCATTGTTTGTTTGTGCGACCTTTGACCTAGTTCCCCACACAGACCCAGTCACATGCACAGTCCCTAAATGTGAGCAAATATCTGTCCTCCTGCTGTTGGTAGCATTAGCAAACTGACGTGCTGTACAGTTGAAAAGGTTCAACAGATAAAGAAAAAAGACATTTTTTTCAAACGATAAGATAAACGTTACCTGTCCAGCAGAAACTTGACGACCAATGCATCGTCTGAAGCCCTTTCTGTTCCTACAGCGCACGCCGTCCTTTGAAGGAATCGCCAATAACTACACAGGTTTTATTCTGCTCTTCTACAGTTTTTCTCCTCCTCCTCTGGTTCACTTCAAAAACAGTTTTCCTTTTGTGACCGCCCGGTTCACGGTTTTCCTCAGCCATTGTGCTCTTTGAAGTCAGGCTGTCCACGCTACGATGCTAACGCTGCTAACGCGGCGCTAATGCGGCGCTAACGCGGCGCTAATGCCGGACTACATAAACATGTATAGTGTATAGTGTATACGCATGCGCAAGCACAAGAACGCGCACTATCACCGAAACCAGGAAGATGAACGAATGAATGGCGAGTCCGTGGAACAATGGTTAACGTACTCATGATGAAAACGATTGGATGAGGTTTTTTAAGTCCCACAGAGTCCACAGTTTATTAATATTATTATTATATTTTCTAATGCACCAATTTATAAGCCTTATACAGGGCAATGAAGGTAGTTTTAATAAATATTGCAAAAAATGAATTTATAAAGATCCTCCCTAATACCTTTAATTTTCTCTTTGTAAACACGTGTTACCGTTGTGACGTAATGTTTACAGCGATGTGAAATTTACCAGATCCTCTTCGCTGGATCCAGGTCTGACTTCCTGTCTGGCTCGTTCTGCTCTGTTCAACTTTACACCTGACGGATCTGGCGTCCGGCAAAAATAGACTTGATCCGTATTTCTGACGGATCACCGGACACAGAGACGTCCTGCAGCGCAGCCGCTGTGAACTCACGCAGCGACTTACATTGTGTCTATTTCTTGCAGGAGTCATATGGACATGCAACAGATTCATTCATTCATAGAGGCTAATGTCTTTTAAAAAATATTTAAGAGAGTTTTTGGTTAAATCTTGTTGATTTTTTTTTAACTCAAGTATGCTTACTGGTTGTTGTAATTTTATTTGTATGAAATTTTTTTATTTATTATAAGGTGGAGGCTTTAAAATAAGCCCTCTTGGGTTTTTTGCCTCTTCCCTGCACTTATACTGTTTTGTCAATGTATATGGTAATTTTATATTGTGCAAAAATAAATAGATAAATAAATTCAGTGTGAATTGGGCTTAACTTAATAGAAGTGAACCAGTCCATCCTTATACTGGACCGAAAAAAATGGTAAATAACCGCTTCACAACATCCAGCTTAGAGTAGAACACTCTCCAGGAAGTAGGGCTATCAGAGTCTTTCTCCACTATAAAGAGAAGTGTTCATGAGAGAAAATACAGAGGGTTCACTGCAGACTTCATCAGCCTCAACAACAGAGACTGTCTATGGGCTCCAGCTCGGTGACTTAAGGTGGGGCAGAATCGAGAAATAAAAGTAAATAGAGGGAGAGTGCTGCACCGGCTCGAATGGCGTGGCTCTTGACGTCAAACCTGGCAAAAAAATGCAAAAAAAAAAAAAAAAAAAGGTGCTCTTCAGGATGACTGGGCTGATAAATAATGAAATAGAAAACTGAGGCACTCTGAGGTATTGCTGTGGATGTTTAATTGTGACAAACCAACGCGTTTCGACTCAATCAGTCTTCATCAGGGTTAGTTACAACAACAGGTGGGCACAATTTAAAGTGTAGAGAAATAAAACTTACCAACTCACTGAGACACAGCTGCTGCAGTGTAGGGCTATAAAACACCTGATGTGCTGTTTTTCCCCCCTAAAAAACACACATTTTACAAAGTAATGTCTTTACTGAGACTTTACTCATTGGAATAAAAAAGATAAAGCAGAAAGACAGTCCAGCAGCCAACGGCAGCTCCCAGCTTCAGGAGAGGCCTGTCCTGAAACACAACAGCCATACATTCAACCTATCAAGGTGGGACGGCCACAAAATTATTTATTTTGTTTATCTTGGACAGGGTAATATACATATACAATATACAGAAGAACAATCAAAATTGTAACATCCAAGAAGGAGTGGGGGGAAGAAAACTTATTTAACCCCACCCCCATTACTCATCTGTACATATTGACATAAGTAAAGAAAAAAATCACTTCCATTTTTCCATAATAATTCTTATCTGTTATAAACTCTTTTTTCTTTTTTGCTTGGAGACAAGTAACCATATAGTTAAGGATAATGACCTGAATGGTAAATGGTCACATTTTTATATAGCGCTTTTCCACCTTCATGGGCACTCAAGGCGCTTTACATCAAGGAACCGTTCACCCATTCACACTCACATTCATACAGCAGTGTGTGCAGACACTGGAGGCAAGGTGGGTTAAGTGTCTTGCCCAAGGACACAACAACAGTATGCAACGGTGGGAGTGGGGTTTGAACCGCCAACCTATTATTATTGGACAAGCGGCTCTACCAACTGAGCTACTGCCGCCCTATACTATACTATACTAATACCAGCAATAGTAAGAAAGCACATACAGTACCAGCAATGGTAAAAAAAATAAAAAATAAATAAAATAAAAAGCGCATACCAGCGATGGTAAGAGAAGCAAGTACCATAAGGTAAGAAAAAAAACACATTCTATGATAAGAGATGTTCCAGCAGAACTCTCTCCATATTCTGTGACCAGACCATATTTTTGTAATGTAATTTAAACGTATTGACACTTTGGCATTGCTTGTAGAGTTTGTCCAGACTGTTCCAGAGTTTCAGCTCCAGGTACAGACATGCAAAAACTTGTTTTGGTGGTTCTCACTCTAGGCAATTTGAAGTCTCCAGTCACTCTCAAGTTGTGGGTTCTCTCACTCAAAGTAAATAGTGTTTGTAAATTTTTTGGTAGTAGTTTATGGTATGCTTTAAACATAATAATTGCTGTGTAATACTGAGTAAGATCCTCAAAATTTTAAGAGCTTGGAATGTATAAAAAGATTATGAGTGTGTTCTAAAAACCCAACTTTGTGGATAATCCGTAGGACTCGTTTCTGTAAAAACATTAAAGGTTTTAGTGTAGTTTGATACTTTGACATTTATTCGACATTTTACACAATAAATACAGATTTTACCTTGTTGCTCTGAATTTAAATCTCACCTTTTATAAAATCCATGGAGCACCAATGAAAAAGAGGGACAATTATTTTAAATTGCATCAACATCTGTCCATAACTTTTTGAGTTATGTTGCTAACAAACAAACAAACAAACAAACAAACAAACGCTTGGCAGAGGAAACAGGTGGGACAGAGGGACAGATACCTAATTGGCTGTGCAGTACAACCAAAAGTGGGACAGGTGGTCACCCTAGGCTCCAGACTTCAGTATTTTCACCAAAGTAATAAAAATGAACATTTTATTCATGTTCATCTGTCCAATTATTTTTGAGCCCTGAAAAAGAGGCAGCTACACATTAAAGAGCTGTACTTCCTAATCCCTTTCTCTGATTTGGATGTGAATACTCTCAAATTACAGCTGAGAGTCTGCACTTTAAGCATCCTGTTCAGTATATAACTGTATTTTGAATATGTTTTGGTAAAAAGGCTAAATTAACCGAACTTGTGTCATTGTCCAAATATTTATGGACCTACCGTATTTTCTGGGCTATAAGTTGCACTTTTTTCCATCGTCTGGCTAGGGGTGCGACGTATACTCAGGTGTGACTTATATATTAAAATATTTCAGGTGTTGGTTAGAGGGCGCTCTAGGCTTGTGTCCCAGCATCTGCTGCACCTGTACCACTGACAATTTAAAATGTAGGCAAGGCAAGTTTATTTGTACAGCACAATTCATACACAGAGCAAAGTGCTTTACAGAAAAAAAAGGCAAATTTAAAAGTACAAAACACAATTAAAACAATAAAATCAAATTTAAAGAGTATAAAACAGTTGTCATACTGCACAGCTAAAAAGAACAGTTTTAAGTCTGGACTTGAACATTGACTTGATTGACTTGAACTTGACTGTTCCAGAATTTAGCTGCAGAAAACTGAAACACTGCTTCACTGAGTTTAGTCCTGACTCTGGGACCAGCAGAGACCTGTCCCTGAGGTCCTCAGAGTCCCAGCAGAGACCTGTCCCTGAGGTCCTCAGAGTCCCAGCGGAGACCTGTCCCTGAGGTCCTCAGAGTCCCAGCAGAGACCTGTCCCTGAGGTCTTCAGAGTCCCAGCAGAGACCTGTCCCTGAGGTCCTCAGAGTCCCAGCAGAGACCTGTCCCTGAGGTCTTCAGAGTCCCAGCAGAGACCTGTCCCCGAGGTCCTCAGAGTCCCAGCAGAGACCTGTCCCCGAGGTCCTCAGAGTCCCAGCGGAGACCTGTCCCTGAGGTCCTCAGAGTCCCAGCAGAGACCTGTCCCTAATACAGTAACTGTAGATAGGGTTAAGCCCCATAACGACTCAAGACACAAAGAAGTAAAGAAAAATATGAATTTATGCAGAAAACTGGAGACCAGAGGAATAATAATGAAGCTTTCCAACCTCAAGAACCTGGAAATCAATACACAAACCAGCTTAAAAACATGCACCAAAGTCTAATCCTGACCTGGATCCTGGCTCAGATCAACATCGCCGTGCATCAGCTTGATTTAACCTGATTATCTTTTGTTTCAGTTGCAAAGTTATTGTCTCTGTTGTTGCAGCTCTTAGCACTCCTGCTCCTTTTTACCACTCCTGAGTTCACGGCGGGACGCCCCACAATCTCCCATGAGCCTTTGCAGGGCCCTATATTTCAGCTGGAGCTAATTATGAGGACGCCGCAAACAGAAGGAGACGACCCCGATTCACGAGCGCAGGCCGCGGTTCAGAGGAAGAGGAGGAGGAGGAGGAGGTGATGAGCGCCGAGCGATGTTAAAGTCAGTATAACATTTGCTTTTAATAACACTCCTGCAGTCGAGAGAGATGAGGAGCAGCTCTGGAGATATCTGACTGTAACGGCTGAGAGTTTGATCAGAAGTCAAGTGGAAAGATCATTTAGATTTCTGTGTTTAAGTCCAGCCAGCCCCGGATCCTCAGCCACAGAGAGACGTTTCCTCTCAGTCGATTTGGAGCCTGGCCTATCCCAGCTGTTTATCTGCAGCTCGTCTTTACAGAAGCAGAAGATAATCTCCTATCTGAAGAAACTCTCAACCTCCCAACCTGTTTTACACTCACAGATTACTGAGTGGGGTCACTTCTTACCCCACAGATAAACGTCTGTGAAAAACAAACAATTGTCATCAAGGAAGAAGTTGTTTGTAAAGTCATTCATTGATTTTCTACCTGCTTATTCCCATTAGGGGTCGCAGGTGACTGGAGCCTATCCCAGTAACTTTGGGCCTTAGGCGGGACAGGGGCCAGCTTGTCATTCACTAGGGGTAATTTAGAGTCACCAATTCATCAACACATGCATGTCTTTGGACGGTGGGAGGAAGCTGGACCTGCAGACTCCACCCAGAGAGATCGTGTGATGTTGTGTTGGCCAGCTGTGGGGCTTGAACCCATGACCTCCTTGCTGGGAAGCGAGAACGCTAACCACTCTGCCACCATGCACCATGTAATAAATTATTATTTTATTATTATTATTTTATTTTTATTTATTAATTATTTTAAATAATTTGCATACATAGGACTTTGTTTTTCGTGAGTCCTATATTATTTTTACTTTAAAGAATAGTTTCCTGCCTCAGTCAGGGCCCAGAGTGAGGCCGTATGTGATCACAGGTCTAAAACCAGAACTAAACCAGAAACTAAACCAGGTCTAAACCAAGTCCAAACCAGGTCAAACCAGGACCAAGAAACTGAGACAAAACCAAAATTAAGCCAGGACTAAACCAAGACTAAACCAGTACACAAGAGCCTCTCTGTTGTGTGTGGACAGTGGGCTCTTGAGGGCCTCAGGAAACCTGGACAAACTTAACCCCTTCATGTCGTATGTCGCTAATTTCCAACGTACCATTTACCATTTCCAAGACTGCTGCAGAAATAATGCGTGTTTTCCTTTGATGCCTGTTCATACTGTGTTCAAATGTGAAAAGTGCAATGTTCACCTGAGCTTAAACAAACACAACAAGTGCTTACTGTTCTATTATTCTAATCTGAACACATAATTGTTGGAAATAAATTCAGGTATTAAGGGGTTAAAAATGACAGCCAGTGAGTCCTTAACCTCCCTCTAGAGTTTTACATGTCAAATATTGAGGTTTTGTAAAAGAAAACCTAATTAAAGTGATAAATATATATATAAAAAATACATGGGCAAAAATAGGTTCTTTTGAGTGAGGTCTTAGGTGACCTGATACAGTTCTGTTTCTAAAATTCTCAAATTACCTCAGAAACCCACAACAATTACATGAAATCATAGACAACAAGTACGACAAGCTGCCCGCTGTCCATGGCTGTACCCCGCCTAAGGCCCAAAGTTACTGGGATAGGCTCCATTCTCCCACGACCCCTAACGGAAATAAGCAAAGAAAATGAATGAATGAATGAATGAAGACCACAAGTAGATCAACAAAGTCATGAAAAATAAGAGCAATGACATCTGATCATTTACAGTACCTTTATATATTTGGCTCTCAAAGACTAAAATAAACCTAAATCTGGACTAACCCAGGACTACAGCGAAGGAGGGGACACGAAACAAGGACAAAACAGGGACTAAACCAAAACTAACCCAGGACTAAACCAAAGCTAACCCAGGACAAAACCAAAACTAACCCAGGACTAAACCAAAACTAACCCAGGACGAAACCAAAACTAACCCAGGACTAAACCAAAACTAACCCAGGACTAAACCAGACCTGTGTGAATTTGCCCATAGTCCTGGGGGCAAACAGAACCAGTGAGGTTTGGGCCCCAGCGCTCGAACAGGCCCCGGTGTTTCCTCTGCGTCTGCGACACTCTGCAAACGCTGACATTTATATCAAATGGTAATTGATTCAGAGCGGCCCGTTAGTATGCAGCCGACTCTTAACGGGACTCCTATGGGAGAGGGGGAGGTGGGGGGCGGGGCCTGCACCGGGACCAGACCTGTGTTTCTGAGAGCGCTCCTCGTAATGATGAGAGATACACTGACGAGGACGTTTTTCATGTTCGTTTTGTCGACTCGAGGCTGGGGTTTACAGAGAGGGCTACGTCTGAGGGGAAGGCAGCTACGCAAATATCTGGTGTGGATCCAGGTCTGTGTTTAGATCCAGGAGTGTTTTAAAGGATTCTGTAACATTTTGAGACATGGACCGGACAGATCCTGACTTCACTCCCTAAAAGAAGACATGATCAGTTTAAGCAGAGTCTTTCCTCTAACCATTGTGAGATATAAGGGTTTTGTAACTCAATGGAAAGAGCATATACCCCTGAACTACAGGATCTTTGAGTTTTATTTTTTTGTAATTTGTACATTCATCTGGGGCGTCTAGTTTACGTGTTAAGTCACTTTAACCGTGCGTCCAGACGTCCTGCATCGTGAATCTGGTGGTGACGCCCAAATGGCATGACGTGAATTGCTCGTTGACGCGTCTGAAGCACGAATCCAGCATCTACGCCCAAAACACTTGAGTTAAAAAATCTGAATTTTGGCAAACATTCGCGGCGCGTTAACCAATCAGGATCCTGCTCCTGAAGAGACGTGGGAGGACGAAGGAAGCAGAGATCCTTCAGAACAATCCTGGAGGACTCATGGAGGCTTCAGAGTAAACCTGGAGCAGCTCTACTGCTTTTATAAAGACAGCAGTCAAAAAGAGGAACAAGATAAAAAATGGATCTTAACTTTACCGTGTACTGCGCTGAGCTCGTTAGCAGTCACTGCTCTCTGCTAAACAACTGAGAAAACACAGCCTGTGTACAACGTGCTAGCCTATACTCGCTAAAACCAACACAGACCACTATTAAACAAGAAATAACTCCTCTATCTCTCCGCTCTGCTGCTGGTGTTTAGTGCTTAAATACAGCAGTATTGTCCTGGGGACATGTCCTCGCACCGACACGGGACACAGGTGAACAAACCGGCACGGCCTCAGTTGGAATTAGCCCTGAAACAGCGGCCATTATCCTGGGACAACAGACTCCTCCCATGACGCGAATTCGCTTCTGAACACATTTGTTTTGATGCACGAACAGAGCAAAATGGACGCGTGAATAAAGCGTCTGACTTCAAAATGTTCAAGCGCCCAACTAGACTCAAATGATGCAAATTTGACGCCTCAGTCGCGTCTGGTGTGAACGCAGCATTAGTGGTAGCCTTCTCAAAACCTAAGACCTTTGTACAAAACTGGAAATCCATCTCACATCACTGACTTACTCTGTAACAAACCCAGCTGGACGTTTGACGGCTGGGGACCACTGCAGACCGGGAACACCCCACAAGAGCTGCAGTTCTGGAGATGCTCTGACCCAGCCTGTCACTGTTTGGCCCTTGGTAAATTCACTCAAATCCTTGTCCATTTTTCCTGCTTCTAACACTTCAACTTTGAGGACAAAATCTTCGCCTGCTGCCTGATAAATCCCAGCACTAACAGGAGCCATGACGAGGAGAAACTTTTACTGCTCTCCAAGAACCAGCCCAATCTTTGACCTCTTCACATAACCCTCTCCCGTGTTTTATGTGCAGATGTTACAGATGTTTTTAGAGTACTACTGTGTACCTCCTAAACTCCGCCTGTCTCTGTGTTAAAGCCTTTATTTGCCCACAGCTCTGACTCCAGATGTCCACACAGTAATGAGCCCAGATAAACGTTCTCTTCCACTTCTTCCACTTGTGTCTGAGTTTGTAGTACTAGCAACAACAGTAGTAGTAGTAGTAGTAGTAGTAGTAGTAGTAGTAGTAGCAGTAGTATTATTAGCAGTAGTCATAGTTAAGAAGTGGCAGCAGTATTGGAAGAAATAGTAGCAGTATAGAAGTGGTTTGTAGCAATCGTGTCCATAGTAAAAGTAATAACAGTAATAACTTTAATACAGTCGTTGTAAAAATAGTAGTAGCAGTTGCAGTATTTGTAGTAGTAGTAGTAGTAGTAGTAATGGTCATTCTAGTTGTTGTGGTAGTAATAGTAGTAGAAATAGTAGTATTAGCAATAACATTAGTAGTGATAGTTTTAGTAGTATTAGTAGTAGCAGTAGCAATAGTAATAGTACTAGTTGCAGTAGTAGTAGTAATTGTATTAATAGCAGTAGTAGCAGTTGTAGTAGAAGCAGTAATAGTAGCACTGGTAGTGGAAGCAGTAGTAATAGTAGCAAAAGTAGTAATAGTAGTAATAGTACCAGTAGCAGTAGAAGTAATAGTAGTAATAGTACCAGTAGCAGTAGTAGTAATAGTAGTAATAGTACCAGTAGCAGTAGTAGTAATAGTAGTAATAGTACCAGTAGCAGTAGTAGTAATAGTAGTAATAGTAGTAATAGTAGTAATAGTACCAGTAGCAGTAGTAGTAATAGTAGCAGTAGTAATAGTAATAGTAATAGTAGTAATAGTAGTAATAGTACCAGTAGCAGTAGTAGTAATAGTAGCAGTAGTAATAGTAATAGTAATAGTAGTAATAGTAGTAATAGTACCAGTAGCAGTAGTAGTAATAGTAGTAATAGTAGTAATAGTACCAGTAGCAGTAGTAGTAATAGTAGTAATAGTAGTAATAGTAGTAATAGTACCAGTAGCAGTAGTAGTAATAGTAGCAGTAGTAATAGTAATAGTAGTAATAGTAGTAATAGTAGTAATAGTACCAGTAGCAGTAGTAGTAATAGTAGTAATAGTAGTAATAGTAGCAGTAGTAATAGTAATAGTAGTAATAGTAGTAATAGTACCAGTAGCAGTGGTAGTAATAGTAGTAATAGTAGTAATAGTAGTAATAGTAGTAATAGTACCAGTAGCAGTGGTAGTAATAGTAGTAATAGTAGTAATAGTAGTAATAGTACCAGTAGCAGTGGTAGTAATAGTAGTAATAGTAGTAATAGTAGTAATAGTAGTAATAGTACCAGTAGCAGTGGTAGTAATAGTAGTAATAGTAGTAATAGTAGTAATAGTAGTAATAGTAGTAATAGTACCAGTAGCAGTGGTAGTAATAGTAGTAATAGTAGCAGTAGTAGTAATAGTAGTAATAGTAGTAATAGTAGTAATAGTACCAGTAGCAGTAGTAGTAATAGTAGCAGTAGTAATAGTAATAGTAGTAATAGTAGTAATAGTAGTAATAGTACCAGTAGCAGTAGTAGTAATAGTAGTAATAGTAGTAATAGTAGCAGTAGTAATAGTAATAGTAGTAATAGTAGTAATAGTACCAGTAGCAGTGGTAGTAATAGTAGTAATAGTAGTAATAGTAGTAATAGTAGTAATAGTACCAGTAGCAGTGGTAGTAATAGTAGCAGTAGTAATAGTAATAGTAGTAATAGTACCAGTAGCAGTAGTAGTAATAGTAGCAGTAGTAATAGTAATAGTAGTAATAGTACCAGTAGCAGTAGTAGTAATAGTAGCAGTAGTAATAGTAATAGTAGTAATAGTACCAGTAGCAGTAGTTGTAATAAAAGTAATAGTAGCAGTAGTATTATTAGTAGTAGTAATAGTAGCAGTAGTAATAGTAATAGTAGTAATAGTACCAGTAGCAGTAGTAGTAATAGTAGTAATAGTACCAGTAGCAGTAGTAGTAATAGTAGTAATAGTACCAGTAGCAGTAGTAGTAATAGTAGTAATAGTACCAGTAGCAGTAGTAGTAATAGTAGCAGTAGTAATAGTAATAGTAATAGTAGTAATAGTAGTAATAGTACCAGTAGCAGTAGTAGTAATAGTAGCAGTAGTAATAGTAATAGTAATAGTAGTAATAGTAGTAATAGTACCAGTAGCAGTAGTAGTAATAGTAGTAATAGTAGTAATAGTAGTAATAGTAGTAATAGTACCAGTAGCAGTGGTAGTAATAGTAGCAGTAGTAATAGTAATAGTAGTAATAGTACCAGTAGCAGTAGTAGTAATAGTAGCAGTAGTAATAGTAATAGTAGTAATAGTACCAGTAGCAGTAGTAGTAATAGTAGCAGTAGTAATAGTAATAGTAATAGTAGTAATAGTAGTAATAGTACCAGTAGCAGTAGTAGTAATAGTAGCAGTAGTAATAGTAATAGTAATAGTAGTAATAGTAGTAATAGTACCAGTAGCAGTAGTAGTAATAGTAGTAATAGTAGTAATAGTACCAGTAGCAGTAGTAGTAATAGTAGTAATAGTAGTAATAGTAGTAATAGTACCAGTAGCAGTAGTAGTAATAGTAGCAGTAGTAATAGTAATAGTAGTAATAGTAGTAATAGTAGTAATAGTACCAGTAGCAGTAGTAGTAATAGTAGTAATAGTAGTAATAGTAGCAGTAGTAATAGTAATAGTAGTAATAGTAGTAATAGTACCAGTAGCAGTGGTAGTAATAGTAGTAATAGTAGTAATAGTAGTAATAGTAGTAATAGTACCAGTAGCAGTGGTAGTAATAGTAGTAATAGTAGTAATAGTAGTAATAGTACCAGTAGCAGTGGTAGTAATAGTAGTAATAGTAGTAATAGTAGTAATAGTAGTAATAGTACCAGTAGCAGTGGTAGTAATAGTAGTAATAGTAGTAATAGTAGTAATAGTAGTAATAGTAGTAATAGTACCAGTAGCAGTGGTAGTAATAGTAGTAATAGTAGCAGTAGTAGTAATAGTAGTAATAGTAGTAATAGTAGTAATAGTACCAGTAGCAGTAGTAGTAATAGTAGCAGTAGTAATAGTAATAGTAGTAATAGTAGTAATAGTAGTAATAGTACCAGTAGCAGTAGTAGTAATAGTAGTAATAGTAGTAATAGTAGCAGTAGTAATAGTAATAGTAGTAATAGTAGTAATAGTACCAGTAGCAGTGGTAGTAATAGTAGTAATAGTAGTAATAGTAGTAATAGTAGTAATAGTACCAGTAGCAGTGGTAGTAATAGTAGCAGTAGTAATAGTAATAGTAGTAATAGTACCAGTAGCAGTAGTAGTAATAGTAGCAGTAGTAATAGTAATAGTAGTAATAGTACCAGTAGCAGTAGTAGTAATAGTAGCAGTAGTAATAGTAATAGTAGTAATAGTACCAGTAGCAGTAGTTGTAATAAAAGTAATAGTAGCAGTAGTATTATTAGTAGTAGTAATAGTAGCAGTAGTAATAGTAATAGTAGTAATAGTACCAGTAGCAGTAGTAGTAATAGTAGTAATAGTACCAGTAGCAGTAGTAGTAATAGTAGTAATAGTACCAGTAGCAGTAGTAGTAATAGTAGTAATAGTACCAGTAGCAGTAGTTGTAATAAAAGTAATAGTAGCAGTAGTATTATTAGTAGTAGTAATAGTAGCAGTAGTATTATTAGTAGTAAAAGTAGCAGTACCTACTCTAACAAATGCATTACCATCTCTGATTAAAGCACTTTTATTAAACCCTGGACTCCTTTAAACGCCTCACTCAGGCCAGACTCAGTAGTTCTCTGAATACTTCCTAACAGTACTTTACTAATACTGCAGTACTCTGTAGGTCCTGGTCTGAGAGGATTTGGAGACTCTTTTCTGTGAGGACCTGAACCGTTCCTGCAGAAACTGGAGCAGGTCGTCAAACCACGGGACGCTGCGCAAATCAACCGAACATCTGCTGTGCGGAGTCGAACCGGACGCTCTGATTGGCCGCAGCGGGTCATGTGATCGACCTGCTACAGATGATACTGAGACAAATGAGAGCCAAAAGAGTTTCAGAGATGGTAATAAAAGTAGTAGTAATAACAGAAACAGTACTAGTAGCAGCAGCAGTAGTAGTAGTAGTAGTATGAGGGGGAGAAGTAGTAGTATTTGCAGAAGTAGTAGTTTTATTAACAATAGTAGTAGCAGCTGGAAAGATTCTCTGTCATCAAGGCTGCCACATCATATTTTTTTTGTCCATATATTTAATTTCATTCATCAGGTAAAAGTAACAGCAATCATCAAAAATCATTACTACACTAACAAAAAAATGCTATAAAGTAATGCAAAAAAAACAAACAAACAATTGCAAGAAGTGAATCTGAATCATATTATCCACCTCATATCTACATTTCTTGTAAATACCGCCTGTTTCATTTCATTTTTTTTTCATTTTTATTGTTTATTTCATTCATTAAAAACAATTATAACAGTTTAACATTCAATATAAATATTATGAACTATATATATAAATATGAACTTATAGTGTCTGCTCCCTAACACAGCTGGTTTTCTATTTCATCACATAACGTAACAGGAGCTACAACTCTGCAGTCTCATACAGTTTCACCGTACAAAATTTGACACTGTTTTTTAAATACATCCATAGATTTAGATTTCTTGATTTCTCTGTCAAGACTGTTCCATAAACAGACAACTTTGACTGAAACCTTCCTTTTAAATTATAAACACTTTTTCTTCTTATGAATCTGTTTTGAAGGTTGGTTGGTAAGGCTTTCTGGTGTGTCATTAATCAAGTTCTTATTACAGAAGCCTACTGTATTCTGTGACATTTTCAATCCACTTTATTTCTATTGCACATTTTACAAAGACGGTTTCCAAAGTGCTGTACAAGAATATACAAAAATAAATAAAAACATAAATCAGTGCTCCATTTGACTACACCAGCTTCCGTTAAAACAATAAAAACTAGTAACATCGAATAAGAGCAACACACTAAAAGCAATAAATAATTAAAAACAATAAAATAAATAAAACAAAAGAACAAAAGACACAGAACCACACAACTCATGCTGAGTTAAAAGCCAGAGGATAAAAGATGAGACTTAAAACATTCGACTGTGCGGGCCGTCCTGACGTGAGGCGGGGCAGAGCGTTCCACAGACTGGGGCCGACCACAGAGAGGGCCCGCACCCCCTGGTTTTAAGTTTAAGCTGGAGCTGGCCCTCAGACCTCAGTGTCCTCAGTTTTATTTATTGATTAGACCTTTATCAGCTAAATACACTGCTCAAAGAAATAAAGGGAACACTAAAATAACACATCCTAGATCTGAATGAATGAAATATTCTTATTAAATACTTTGTTCTTTACATTGTTGAATGTGCTGACAACAAAATCACACAAAAATTATCAATGGAAATCAAATTTATTAACCCATGGAGGTCTGGATTTGGAGTCACACTCAAAATTAAAGTGGAAAAACACACTACAGGCTGATCCAACTTTGATGTAATGTCCTTAAAGCAAGTCAGAATGAGGCTCAGTAGTGTGTGGCCTCCTGTATGACCTCCCTACAACACCTGGGCATGCTCCTGATGAGGTGGCAGATGGTCTCCTGAGGGATCTCCTCCCAGACCTGGACTAAAGCATCCACCAACTCCTGGACAGTCTGTGGTGCAGTGTGGCGTTGGTGGATGGAGCAAGACATGATGTCCCAGATGTAATGGGCGGGGCCAGTCCATAGCATCAATGCCTTCAACCTCTGGGAACTGCTGACACACTCCAGCCACATGAGGCCTAGCATTGTCTTGCATTAGGAGGAACCCAGGGCCAGCACCAGCATCTGGTCTCACAAGGCTCTGAGGATCTCATCTTGGTACCTAATGGCAGTCAGGCGACCTCTGGCGAGCACATGGAGGGCTGTGCGGCCCCCAAAGAAATGCCACCCCACACCATTACTGACCCACTGCCAAACCGGTCGCTGGAGGATGTTGCAGGCAGCAGAACGTTCTCCACGGCGTCTCCAGACTCTGTCACGTCTGTCACATGTGCTCAGTGTGAACCTGCTTTCATCTGTGAAGAGCACAGGGCGCCAGTGGCAAATTTGCCAATCTTAGTGTTCTCTGGCAAATGCCAAACGTCCTGCAAGGTGTTGGGCTGTAAGCACAACCCCCACCTGTGGACGTCGGGCCCTCATACCACCCTCATGGAGTCTGTTTCTGAGCGTTTGAACAGACACATGCACATTTGTGGCCTGCTGGAGGTCATTTTGCAGGGCTCTGGCAGTGCTCCTCCTGTTCCTCCTTGCACAAAGGAGGAGATAGTGGTCCTGCTGCTGGGTTGTTGCCCTCCTACGGCCTCCTCCACGTCTCCTGATGTACTGGCCTGTCTCCTGGTAGCGCCTCCATGCTCTGGACACTACGCTGACAGACACAGCAAACCTTCTTGCCACAGCTCACATTGATGTGCCATCCTGGATGAGCTGCACTACCTGAGCCACCTGGGTGGGTTGTAGACTCCGTCTCATGCTACCACAGAGTGAAAGCACCACCAGCATTCAAAAGTGACCAAAACATCAGCCAGAAAGCACTAGGAACTGAGAAGTGGTCTGTGGTCACCTCCTGCAGAACCACTCCTTTACTTGGGGAGTCTTGCTAATTGCCTATAATTTCCAGCTGTTGTCTGTTCCATTTGCACAACAGCAGTGAAACTGATGTCAATCAGTGTTGCTTCCTAAGTGAACAGTTTGATTTCACAGAAGTGTGATTGACTTGGAGTTACATTGTGTTGTTTAAGTGTTCCCTTTATTTTTTTGAGCAGTGTATAAATAACCAGTGTGTCCTTCTAATGTGACTTTAAGTTTGGTTTGAGGTTGGGAGTTGCTGTTGCTGTCTGTGTTAGCCGCTGTGAATCTTAAGGAAATTATGCTTACATCATTTAAACTCTAACACAGTGTTGCCAACTTAGCAACTTTGTTGCTATATTTAGCGACTTTTCAGACCTCCCTAGCGACTTATTTTCAAAAAAGCGACAAGTGACAAATCCAGCGACTTTTTCTGGTGTTGCTAGCGACTTTGGCGACTCGTGAAAAACGTGAAAGCACTTCTCACTTCTCTACTCTTCGAGCTACCTGCTGTCGCCATGAGCTCCTCCTCCGTCTGCCGCCAGCAGCTGCTGCTGTTGTGCTCTTAACTCCGCCTCTTTCCTCTGCCACAGACCAATCAGCACACAGGTCTGTCAGCTGCAGGCAACTCAGAGCAGGAGCTTTTTTTTTTAACGTTTATTCAACAAATTTGTGCATAATACCAATATTTTACAGACATTACAGCACTGTTTAATGTACAGTAATATAATAGTAATAGCAGTAGAGTATTTTTTGCCAATTATGTCCCTAATTTGCATGTAAATAATATGCAGTTACCTGTTAGAGTGCAAGCCGACAGTATATATGCAGATCTGTTGAAATATTTGGAGATATTTGGTGCCAAACAGCAGCCTCACCAGGCAGCCACAAGTCATCGGCCTCATTTTCAATTAGAGCCATGTGACCAATTATGCAAATTAAGTGATGATGTCATCTGGCGACTTTTAGGACAGCCAATAGCGACGTTTCTTATTGAGGAGTTGGCAACACTGCTCCAACAGAAGTTTCTTTCTTTCTTTTCTTTTTTTTTTAAACCAAACTTCCATGTATTTCTTTGGGTTAGGCAGTTGTATGTCACGGTTGTATTTCTAGCGCTGTGCCGTCTGGCTTTGGCCCAAGTCTGGTACTTTTGCTTGTCTTTTAATTGTCTCTAAATCTGCAGAAAGCAATGTAATCAGTAAAACATGCCATACATTCACAGACGTTGTGTTGGTTAAATAAAATCTGTCCCTCCAAGAGCAAATGTCAAACTACGCCTACACCTGCCGCTTCAATTTTGCAGTGTAATTTAAGATTTTGTTGCTTCGAGTTTTATCTAAGTAAAAGAAAAACTCCTTGTCCTGTTGTGGAAATGTGAGACCCCACCTTAATTGGCTGCCGTGTGTCATGTGACTGGCCTTGTAGATAAAATGTGCTAAACCGTTCGGCGTCTGTAATGTGAGGTGGAGCGGACAGGAGAAAAGTGCGCTGAGCGTTTGATAAATGCCTCCACAGTCAGGCTTCTGCAGCGCCGGGGGATGAACAGGCTCGGATGTTATTCTGTCAGTCAGGAGGACAGGTCACGTGACGCACAGAGGAACGCCTCGTCCAATCGGTGGACAGGGAAGGGGACCCAGCCGAAGGAGCTGGCTGTGACGGCGACGGGGGGCAGAAATAATGAGTTCGAAGAGTCTGATGGTACAAAAGACCTGTCAGGCTTCAACAGGATACTGCAAATGTACTACAGAAGTATACACATGTACTGCACTGGGCCTGTCAACCCTCTTCTCTCACATCATTTGACTCTCCTCTCTGGTCTTCCTCTAGGCCTCATCCTTCTGCCCATATGTCCACTGTCCCCTCCTCTGTTCATGTCCAAAAACATCTCAGTCTGGAAACTTTGGTGATATCCACACGAAGACGAAAACTTTCTCATTTCAAATACATTTTCCATAGCCGATCACAGACATTTATCTACAGCGCCTGCTTATGAAAGCAGAAGAGCTAACCAAGGTAGCGCTAGCTGCCAAGCTAATTTAATAACTTCTCTGACCTGATTAACGGTGCTTAGTGCTTTTCTTCATTCTTGTTGTTCAGTTTTAACAACAGTAAAGTCTCATTAACATCCGACATAACAAAAACATTGAGAAATAATAATAAAAAAACTCTCTCCACAAGTGTTTGTACAACTGGCTTCTGTCCCTGGTCAGAAATAAGTACAGAGCTGCTCATATTCTGGTGTTTTATGACAAAAAACAAACAAACAAACAAAACAGCAAGAATCCATGTTAGTCTGGTTCAGAGGTGTGCTGCTTATGTCCCACCCTTCGTCATTGTTCCACACAGTAGAAACAAAATGTTACCGAAGCGATACCAGACTCACTTCTTTGTACAGAATAGAAAAAAGAGTTTGTCTGGCAGGCAGGAAATGTGTCCACACAAAACTGAAAGCTGAAAATGCTGTAGTACCTATGCCAGGCCTGTTAGTGGCGCTGTAACGCTGCCACACAAAAACACACAGGGCATGTGCAGAAAACTTACAAAAATGTTCACATTGGGCCTCTCAAAATGCCAGCTCCGCGTGGACGAAACACCTTTACAATAAAAAACCTTTGCAGATACACCTGAGCCCGTCTCTGTGTGGACAAGGCTTTTATCTCCAAAACCTCTCACATGTCCCGTCCCTGTGACTCACGTCTTCAGCTCTGACTCCTGTCTTTTCCTCCGAGCCACTCTCCAAACTCTACCTGCCAGTTTACAAACACAAACAACCGCAGACTTTCTATTTTTGTGTAAGCACTGTGTTCACTTAATCCTATGTAAGTTTCTGTGTGTTATAATAGCCCTGGCCTTGAAGTAGTAGCTATAGTAGTAACAGTAGTAATAGTAGTAGTTGTGTAATAGTAATAGTGGTAATAGTAGTAGTTGTTGTAGTAGTAATAGTGGTAATAGTAGTTGTAGCAGTAGGGTTAGTCGCAGCAGTAGTAATAGTAGTAGGGTACTAGTACAGGAAGAAGTAATAGTAGCAGCAGCAGTAGTAGTAGTAGTAGTAGATAAGTAGTAGTAGTAACAGTAGTAGCAGTAGTAACAGTAGCAGTAGTAGTAGTAGTAGTAGTAGTAGTAGTAGCAGAAGATGTAATAGTCGCAGCCCAATAAACAAAGAAAGTAATTTGAGTCTAATAATAATTTTAAAGTACTTATACTTGTATTTCATTACTCCAGTGTTGAAGTACCAGTATTAGTATCAGTATTAGTATTAGTACCAGTATTAGTACCAGTATTAGTATCAGTATTAGTATTAGTACCAGTATTAGTACCAGTATTAGTATCAGTATTAGTATTAGTACCAGTATTAATACCAGTATTAGTACCAGTATTAGTATCAGTATTAGTACTAGTACCAGTATTAGTATCAGTATGAGTATTAGTACCAGTATTAATACCAGTATTAGGACCAGTATTAGTATCAGGATTAGGGTTAGTATTAGTATTAGCACTAGTATTAGTATTAGTATTAGTATTAGTATTAGTATTTGTATTAGTATTAGTATTAGCACTAGTATTAGTATTAGTATTGGTATTAGCATTAGTATTAGCATTAGTATTAGTATTAGCACTAGTATTAGTATTAGCATTAGTATTAGCACTAGTATTAGTATTAGTATTAGCACTAGTATTAGTATTAGCACTAGTATTAGTATTAGTATTAGCACTAGTATTAGTATTAGTATTAGCACTAGTATTAGTATAAGCACTAGTATTTGTATTAGTATTAGCACTAGTATTTGTATTAGTATTAGCACTAGTATTAGCATTAGTATTAGTATTAGCACTAGTATTAGTAATAGTATTAGCACTAGTATTAGCATTAGTATTAGTATTAGCATTATTATTAGTATTAGAATTAGTATTAGCATTAGTATTAGCACTAGTATTAGCATTAGTATTAGTATTAGCATTAGTATTAGTATTAGAATTAGTATTAGCACTAGTATTAGTATTAGCACTAGTATTAGTATTAGCACTAGTGATAGCATTAGTATTAACATTAGTATTAGTATTAGTATTAGCACTAGTATTAGTATTAGTATTAGCACTAGTATTAGTATTAGCATTAGTATTAGTATTAGCATTAGTATTGGAATTAGCACTAGTATTAGTATTATTATTAGCATTAGTATTAGCACTAGTATTAGTATTAGCACTAGTATTAGTATTAGTATTAGCATTAGTATTAGCACTAGTATTAGTATTAGCATTAGTATTAGTATTAGCATTAGTATTAGCATTAGTATTAGTATTAGCACTAGTATTAGTATTAGCACTAGTATTAGCATTAGTATTAGTATTAGTATTAGTATTAGCATTAGTATTAGTATTAGTATTAGTATTAGCACTAGTATTAGCATTAGTATTAGCACTAGTATTAGTATTAGCATTAGTATTAGCATTAGTATTAGCATTAGTATTAGTATTAGCACTAGTATTAGTATTAGTATTAGCACTAGTATTAGCATTAGTATTAGTATTAGCATTAGTATTAGTATTAGCATTAGAATTAGCATTAGTATTAGTATTAGCATTAGTATTAGCATTAGTATTAGTATTAGTATTAGCATTAGTATTAGCATTAGTATTAGTATTAGCACTAGTATTAGCATTAGTATTAGCATTAGTATTAGCATTAGCATTAGTATTAGCACTAGTATTAGTATTAGCACTAGTATTAGCATTATCATTAGCATTAGTATTAGCACTAGTATTAGCATTAGTATTAGTATTAGCATTAGCATTAGTATTAGCATTAGTATTAGTATTAGCACTAGTATTAGCATTAGTATTAGCATTAGTTTTAGCATTAGTATTAGTATTAGTATTAGCACTAGTATTAGTATTAGCATTAGTATTAGCATTAGCATTAGTATTAGCACTAGTATTAGCATTAGTATTAGCATTAGTATTAGCACTAGTATTAGTATTAGCACTAGTATTAGTATTAGCATTAGTATTAGTAATAGCATTAGTATTAGCATTATTATTAACATTAGCATTAGTATTAGCATTAGTATTAGTATTAGCACTAGTATTAGCACTAGTATTAGTATTAGCATTAGCATTAGTATTAGTAATAGCATTAGCATTAGCATTAGTATTAGCATTAGTATTAGTATTAGTATTAGTATTAGCATTAGTATTAGCATTAGCATTAGTATTAGTATTAGTATTAGTATTAGTGTTGTGTGTGAGCTGTGGGAGCCCTGTCCTGGCTCCAGCCCGGGCCTGGACGCGCCTCCTCCTGTCTGGGTTAAACAGGTAACTGTGGAGGTGTCCCGTGGCAGAGGCTGCAGATGGATCAGAGGTGACACCTGGGTAATAACCCACTGAAAACACAGGATCAGCCACAGGAAAAACCTTTAATTGACTTGAGATCCTTGCTCTCCGCTGTCTGTCTCCATCTGCGTCTGCTGCAGCCTCCTCCGCACTAAAACCACTCAGATGTGAACATTATTAAATTAAAATACAGACTAAACCAACTGCTTTCATTATATTCCCTCGTTACGCATCTAAAACCTGACAGCATTTTTAAAAAACACAGAGTTTGTTGTCTGAAACATTTAGAACACTTTATTTTCTTCCTATTGTAATCCACTGCATTTGTCCAGGCTTTGGACTGGCAAAATCAATACACTGGCTTTTTACCCCTTGTGGCTGGATGATATCCTTTTCCACAATATTCAGTTTTGCTGATGAGCGTCTGTTTTGGCCGAGGTTGCGCCCCAATATAAGGCTGCACAATATATCGCAAAATGAGTTTAGTTTAGTCTTTATTTGAAGGAACAATGTACGGAGACATTATGCTCAAAAATATAATTTATAATCTGCACCAGATTATAGCTAATCAGATAATGAGCTAATAAGCTAATTATCATTATCACAGTTAACTTAACTTTTAAATTCTAAATGTTATTTATTGTTAATTTGAAAATGGTATGAAAAGTGCTTATACCCAAATATAAGTCTTAAATGCCTAAAAATACTTAGAAATAACTTTTACAAAAAACAAACAAACAAATAAACAGTTTTACAAAAATGCCTTTTTCTCAGCTTTTCATTTAAAAATGTCAGTTTTTGGTGAAAACTACCATCCTTACACTGTTGATAAAAAAGAACAAATTAACTATATTTTTATTTGTGTGTGTGTGTGTGTGTGTGTGTGTATAGACTCCCTTTTTTCTTTTGCTTTTTAAACTTTAAATAAAACTAAAGCACAACACTGACTGAAAAACTCTGGCATTGGTAAATTGTTAATTCCGTGAGTAAAGCAAGCTTTATTAAATAATCAGGTAAAATATTCATTAACAAAAGTATAATCAATAAGTTTTGGTTCCAAACATGTTCCCCCTCAAATTAAGTGCCTAGACTATTAGTAGTACTTCCTACCAGATGCCCTTCCTGTCGCAACCAGCCACACACTGTGCATTGTGGGTAAAGCGTCTTGCTCAGGGACATCACTTCGAGCAAGTTTCGAACCACCAACCCCTGGTGAACGCTTAACCCTGTGCGCCACTTTTCCAATGTTTTTTTTTTTTTTTTAAGCTTCAAACAGTTTTTGTCAGTTTTTCCACACAAACATACAGAGGAGCTGAAATGCTGCTTTTGCTTTTCTCATATTATTATAAAGAACAAACAATAATAAAAATAAAATTCATGTGTTCACGCTCCACACAAACAGCCCCCCCTCCTCATCTCCTCTTCCTCACACTGTTATCTTTCCACCTCGACGCCTTATCGAGTGTGGACCTCCCGGGTGTGCGCGTGTGCTGTGCCTGCGCCCGTGTGTGTGTGTGTGTGTGTGTGTGCGTGCGTGCGTGCGTGCCGCGTACCGATTGATTAAGAAGCGCGCGGAGCCTTATTGGTGACGCAGCGGAGAGAGACGGAGCGAAGAGGCGGGACTAAAGACCGACGGAAGCGGCGAGAGAGAGACAGAGAGAGCTCCGTGCTGTTCGCGGAGGGTCGGGTCCGGTGGCAGACGTCCTCCTCAGCGGCTACAGGGAACCGGTAAGCCCCGCGCTGTCCTCATCTGCCGGAAAACTCTTCACAATTCAAGAATTACTTAGCGAAAAGTACGTTTACGCATTTCAAGATATGGCATAATGACGTTTGTGCGTAAAAGCGACCTAACATTGGACTGACTCGTGTTTTATTAGGACCATTGCACGCGTTTCTCCTAGTTTAATGGATATTTTTGAATCTTTTTTTGATCAGGGAAGGTTTGATTGGAAGGAAACGCGAGAGATGTTGAGTTTGGGCGCGTAAAAGAAGGACGAGAAGTCGAGCGCTGTCCGTGGTGCGCAAAGAAGTAACCGCGGATTCCCATGAAGGAAACGGCATCAGTACGACGCGATTTATTTGCAATTTTACGCAGATAAAGTTGGCCAGGAAAGTCTGAAATGTGATTGTATTAAGTAAAACAATAAGTGGGGTTAGTTTTGAGTGTTTTTTTATGCCCTGAAACTCTAAAAGGCTTACAATTCACTACGTGGATTTGCAGATGATTTAGTGAAACATCTACGAATGAAAATGTAAGAGGTTTTACAAAAGATGTCTGATGTTGGTCATATTTTAAAGGTGGCATTTAGCTTAGACATGGTTGAAAGCGTCACAAAAAGCTGTCGTAGTTGGACAAAATCAGTGAAGTAATGTGAAGTAGGGGCTGTGTTGAGATTTGAGACGATCTAACCTTAGAGTTTCGAGATGTATTTCTTTAATTCTTACTGCATTTACAGGAAAAATATGTGCTTGAATTGTCAGACTGATTTATTGAGACTTTGTTGGGAAAATGGATGTGCGTTGTATGAAAGAAGCCAGCATTTGGACAGGATTTAGACCAAAAGATACGGTTTCATGCTTTGAGAGATTGACTGTATTTTTTGTAAACCCCCGAGATGCGTTATCCCTAAAACACATCTTTATTACTGATGATTCTAGTTAAAAAATATGCTCTGATACTTAGTTTCTGGATATTCATTCATTCATCTTCCTCCGTTGAGGGTTGGAGGTGGCTGGAGGAGTCTGATGGGAGCCTTGCCCAGCAGCTTTGAGCCTTAGGCGGGGTGGACAGTGGACAGTTAGTGACTTAGCTCACCTGCACACACATGAGAGAACAGTAACGCCCATCATGGCTTCAACAGTTAAATCTCTCACTGTTGATTTAGTAACACGAGGAAGAAGAGCTTAAGGTGACATTTTACTGACTTTACAGGAGGAACAATGATTTTCTGTAAGATTTTCAGCACTTAATGTTACAATATAGGCTACACTTTCACACTGATGAAAGATTGCACTTGTCGTTTTGTTCCAACTACTGTTTCATTTTCACCACTGGCCAACTCTTATGATTAGAGAAACTGTAAGCTTTTTTTGTAAGGTTTTTGGTCAGTAACTCTGAAAGTGTTAAAGGTCTCCTATTCTGCTAAATCATTTTTTTTTTTCTTCCTCTTTTCACCATGCTATAATGTGTTGTCCAGCTCAAAAAACAGGATTCAGGGACGTCACTAGACCACTTTTACCTGGGGCATGTGACTCAGAATAAATCAGCTGTGCCCCAGTAAATAAATCCTCAAAAACCTAATATGAGTTGTCAGGGCTTTCATGATTTGACCATGTTTCTGCATCAGACGGAGCCCAGTTTGGATCCAGACTCCAGAGAAGCTTTGATTTGAACTGCAAAGCATTTTCCATCATGTGCAGATAAATGTGGCTGTAACAGGCCTGAGTCAGACAGCTGCACAGGCGATAGCACATTGTGTGGCGCATACTTTCAAGGAAAAAAAGTGATACGTGATACTAGCAACACCCTCTGCCTGGAGAAGGATTTTGTTTCATTCACACATGTTTGAGTAATCCTGTATGCTGAGGCGCTGTCCTTCTCCAGAGCTGAAAACACTCGGTCTCACAGCTCTATGTGAAACCAGGAAGTGCTCCTGCGCAGTTTCTAAAGCTCATACAGCCAGTCACCGGACTCGTTCTGATCATTTCAGCCTTAAACCGCCGTCACTACGAAGCACTCAGCTCATTTATCTATCTGTTAGCATCATGTCGCTAATAGCGTGCTAAATAGCTCTGTCCAGTCCCCACTGTTGCCAGCAGGGGGCAGACAGACACCTAATCCGAGCGTTCTCCAAGTCAACATTACAGCTCCAGAACAGAAGAGGTTTTCCACAGATACATTATTTGAAGTTATAAAACCTGAAATACTAAAGGAAAGGAGCCCAACACTGTTTCAAAAAGATAGAAAAAAGCTGAATATTGGACCTTTAACAATACAATATAGTCTTTGTGGCAGTACAAAGATCTCCTCAAGAGTGTTCTTTTGTTTCGTAAATCCCACTTTCACCTTGTGGCCTTTTCCTTCTCACCTTGATATTATGCACAAATCTTGCTTGAACCTGAGCTAACCTGCTGTTTCTTTCTTTCTGCAGCTCAAAGGAGAGACAAAGCTCTGAGACCGAGTGTGGACGTGTCGAGTCGATCCGGTTTAGTGGATTTAACCCAGGCCCAGGATGTCTCCCGTCTCCGCAGAGTCCGCGCAGCACCAGAGAGGAGCAGCCATGGGCCTCCCCTCGCGGTAAACGCCCCACGGATCGCTGCGCCGCAGGGGTCGGGGGGCAGGATGTGGACCCCTCGCTTCCTCCTTCTCCTGCTGCTAACACTAGTGCTAATGCTAATGAATGCCCTGAGCGCTTCTGTGAACAGCAACAACAACAACAACAGCAAGAAGCCGCGAGTGCAATCTCCGCCGAGGAGGAATGTCAAAGCCAAAGGGGTCAACGGCACAGCGCTCCCCTTTGCTACGCCGGAAAAAATCACCCAGGTCCAAGCGCCGACCGTGCAGCACGACACTTGCCTCGGCTACTACGACGTCAGCGGGCAGTTCGACAAAGAGTTCGCCTGCAACAACACGGACCACCGCTACTGCTGCGGGAGTTGCTTTTTGCGTTTCTGCTGCGCCGACCGCGGGAAGAGGCTCGAGCAGAGGACGTGCACCAACTACAACACGCCGGACTGGATAAAGACGCAGCCGCCGTCCCCGGCCCCCACGGGCGACACGTACGACCCCGAGCTGGACCGCACCAACACCACGGTCTACATCACCTGCGGGGTCATCGCGCTCATCATCGCCATCGGCATCTCGGCCAAAGTGGCGTACGACAAGGCCACCAAACCGCCGCAGGAGATGAACGTGCACAGGTAGGACTGTTTTTGTATTTTAAAGGGGATATATTTTGCAAAACCGACTTTTTTTTTGTTTTTTAGCTTTCTGTTGTTGCCTGGAGTTGAGTCTCACTAGCCACTTTGGTCGGTTGGAATTTATGCATGTATCTGAACTTTAAAGGTCCTTAATTCCTTTTACTATGTTTGCGTGGCCCCCTAATTTAGTACAGTGTAATAAATCATCATCTGCGAAAAAAACAAAACAACAATAAAACACAACAAATCATGTATTAAGACAGGCCACATGCAAAAACCTTCACATTTATTCTGCCTGGTAAACCTGTTTTACACATATTTGACAAATCCTTGTCACACATAAAATCAAGCTCTACATTTCATTAAGATTATTGTATGCTATAAAATAAGAAAAAAAATTATCTTGGCTAGTGAAAACCTTAACTGGCTTAGTAACTTTTGAAAAGAATTTGCCAGTTTTCGGTGAGATCCACACAGCTCATCACTGGCTGTAGCAAGAAACCCACTATAGATTAGATTTTATTTGCACAGACAAACAATATCAACAACAAAATAATAAGCAGTTTTTAAAGACTGTGCAGGAAAGGTTAAGAAGACCCAGAGGTTTTATAGAACCACCTCCCCTCCCCTCATTTAACAATATTATACATTTTTTTTAATTAGCAAAGTTATAACTCTTTTTTTAAAGCGGAACTCAGTTGCTTTGCTCGTTTCTTTGCTCTTTTCGCCTCATTTTCCTCTCTAAAGCTCCCCCTACAGTTTGGAGTAAAGTACTATCGTAAACACTCACAAGTCCAGTTGACTCCCGTGTGACCCCTCGCTCGTGTTTACTTTTGTTTTCTCCTCCTTGTATCCATACAAAAAATGTTTTCTTCCATGTTGCCGCTCTGCCACAACGAAAATCGAGAAATAAAGCAGTCGTTAGCTTGTTGTTTTGCTAACTGCAATGTGCCGCTTTCTCGCAAGACTCCAGTACTTCTGTGACTCCGGGTCGACGGCGCTCACTGTTGCAAGTGTCACTTTCAGCCCAGAGACACCAGGGGGCGACGCAGGACGCTTCATTTACCCCACAACAACTCATTTCACCATCACACGGACTCCGAAACTGTTTATTTAAGGTAAAAAAGTAGGAGAGAAGAGAAGGCCCCTGATATTTGAGAGTACACTGGTTACTGAAGATCTACAAAATGAAAAATGACAGTGACGGGTTGAATAAAAGCGAATATCAGAAGAATATGAGAAAAGTGATGAAAAACATTTGGTAAATCAGTAGTTAAGTGTACATACTTATAGATGAAAAGACAACTACAATAGATATTAACATTAAATATCATCAAAATGTAATTTCTGAAAACTGGTGCAGATAAAGACAGTCCATCCATCTTCTTCCGACAGTCTGTTTAATTCATTATTCTCGAGAATTTCTTTTGAATGAATAAAATCTTGTTAAGACAGATTTCACTATAGTTTAATAAATCTGCGTTCAAGGTAACAAACAGTTGAGAATACTATTTATGCGCTGACAGTAATGATGCTGGACAAACAGGTTGCAGTGTAGTTGCACCACGATGCAGCTGCAACAGATCAACACTGTCAGGCGCTGTGTTAAAGACGTGGAGTGACACTGATAACTAGCTTTACCTCCACTCAGACTAATGCTACTCAAATGTTCACTCACCTTTCTCTTCACTTTTTATCCTGTTTGTTATTTTTGGGATATTTCTCTGCGTACGCACATAGAGCCACTTCAGTGACTCATGGTTGACGAGGTCTGGTGACAGTCAGAAAACAGGAGTGTCCTTAATATTTTTGCTCAATTGTGCTTAATTGTTCTGAAAACTTTTAAGAAAATTGTACTCAGAAGTAAAAAATGTGGTCTTTTTCACACCTCCACGTTTTCAAACAAAGTGCATGACGCAGTGCTTCCTGTAGACGTAGTAAGTGGTGTAAAATGGCTTCATCCGGAAAAGTTTTATTTACTACCTGTCCCTCAACAACATTTGATCCTAAACAGACGCAGAGACAAAAGATACAGCTTATTACAGACAGGTTATCTCTATTTTATCCACAAAACATCAGCATCGATCTCACTGTGAGTCAAAACACTTCTCTGTTTATCTGCTGTCATTGTGAGTACGGCTGCACGATATGGAGAAAACATGCGATATTCGATAACTATGTTGAAAATTGCGATAATGATATTGTGATATTTGAAAATAGAGCCTACTTTTGGAACATCGTAAGTTAAATTCACTACATTTCACAAAAATGTAAGTTCCTGTATTTACAAGTCAAAACACGACAAAATCCAAACTTAACACAGACTAAACCAGGAATAAAACAAGGCTAAGCTGTGACTAAATTAATTAAATTACCACTAAAACTGGACTTTTTAAACATTTTTATTTAGTCACAACACATGTTCTTTTAAGGCTCCGGAGGAAAATGATTCTTCAGTGTAAATCTCTGCCAGATGGAAGACCACAGCGTTATAGTGATATATTTAGATTCTTGCAATACAGATTGGGTTTGCTGATATTGCGATAATTTTGTGATATATTGTGCAGCCTTAATTGTGAGTTTGCTAATGTTAATTGTTGAAAAGCATTTAAGCTTTATTTATTACTCTCTTAGGGATGAGGAGATGATGGCTGGGTGAGCTGAGACTCAGGGTTTTGTCTCTGCAGTTAGCATCAAGCGCTAACCACAAGTGCCGTAATATGACGAGTTATTACGTCAGTTTTTTTATGACAAGCTCTATTGACTGCTAGGGCTGGCATAAGCTGGGGACATACGACACGATTTTTTTGCCCGATTTTATAACGATTCACAGTTGCGCCGAGTCTGTTCCAGTCAACACTAGCTGCAGGGAATCGTAATCAGCAGTCGGCCTTGAAATCCGTTAGTGTGTGATGTTCAAAGACTCGAATCGGCGCAAAAACCCGGCCTGACGTCAGTCGCAAGCAATCAAACACCGACTCTGGAGCACACTCCTGTAGTGTGGGCTGTTTACATCCAACTGGGAATTCATGGAGTCCAGCGGCCGATGAAAAACAGTTGATGGGACACAGGAAATAACGTCAGAGAACGAAGACGACGCAACAGGAAGCAGCGGGAAAATATAAGCAGGAAATTTGAAGAAGAAAAAGAAAACATAAACAACCATGGCAAACACCTAAGAAAGTTGAGCGCTTACCCAAGCAAAACTGGATACATAAACGTATTTTATTTTTCCTTTTTTCCAAACAGATAGCTGCGCACACAACTGGCAACAGCGACCCAGGTAGCTCCATGTTTGTTACCATTTAGTTCTCGCCAGTTCCCTGCCAGAGTTTGCTGCGTTTGTTTGGCGTCAGGTGCGGCCTCAGCAGATCTTGTAGTGAGGCGCACACACCATTCGTATTATTTGTATTTATTCATAGTTGGATTGTGAAGCCTGAGTGAATGTGTACTTTTTATTTTATTTTACAAAGTTTTACCCAGTTTACCCATGTAGGACCGTCAAATCTACTCCAGAACTAGACATAAAGTTAACCTTTCTTTGGAGTAGATCATTCAGCCATTTTTAACCCCTTAATGCCTGAATTTATTTCCAATTATATAAAAAAAATTCTTCAAACAGGCATCAAAGGAAAACACTCATTATTTCGGCAGCAGTCTTGGATTAAATGGTACGCTGCGAATTAGCGACATACGGCGTGAAGGGGTTAAATATTACAATAAACCTCCTGAGGTGTAAAAACACTACGCCTAAAAAATGTTTATTTTTCATTTTTCAGTGTTACCATTTAACAATTCAGCTGCGTTTATTTTAATAGTGTATAAATCTATATAAAAATACCAAAGAGAGATAAAAATATGACAGAAATCACTTGTTTTATTAAACATATTTAACACTGTCTCTTTTTAAATTAATATACAAATAAACAAATAAATTCAAGCCCCACTCCCAGCATTGCATACTGTCGTTGTGTCCTTGGGCAAGACACTTCACCCACCTTGCCTGTGTGAATGTGTCAGTGTGTGTGTGGTGGTCGGAGGAGTCGTAGGCGCACGATGGCAGCCACGCTTCCACCACCGAGGCTGAGGAGAGAATGAATAATGCACCAATGTAAAGCCAGACTAATGCATTATATTATTATTATTATTATTATTATTATTATTATTATTATTATTATTATTATTATTATTACCTTCGTTGGGCTTTTAGGAGTCAGGACATCTCATGAACTAGATGAAGCTACAAGAGTGGCACCTGAGGACTTTTGGATACATCCAAAGACATTTTTTCATCATAAAACACAAACTGTACGTTCTCTTTTAGTGTTTTGTTAAATTTACTACGCTGTCTTGATAACAAAACCTCCTCAATCAGCACAATGTGTGTTTCAAACCTTTATATACACAGCGATTAATCAATTATTAAATTAGCTGACGATTCATTTGATCAGCTGTTGCAGGCCTAATTATTACAGTGGCTTCTGTCAACTGAAGAGGAAGTGGACCCTTCTTGACACAGAATAATCCAACATAAACGTATCTGTATCCCGGGAACGGTCTAAACGACGGCGCTTTCCTGTGGAGCAGATCCATTATTCCGATTAAAACATCACCACACCTTCTCCCTCCGTCCTGCGTCCATCTGACCGTCCTCGTGTGTCGTGTCCGCTGCGTCCAAAGCCAGAGAAGATGTGGGAGAAGTCGTCGGCCGTCATGTTCTTCACCCGCAGGCGCTCGTATCGTGGCCTGTGAATTGCTCATTGAACAACGTAAGCGCAGCATGATTTCAGTTTCTGCTTTAACACACTGCGATAAAAGACCCAAGGCCAGAAGTATTTCCGTGATTGGTGCGCTGCGTCAGTGGAGAGGCCAGAGGGACCGAGATCTTTCCAGATGACCTTGTGTCTCTGTTGTGGAAAGATGCAGTGGTTTTGTCTTAAAAAGATAACGCAGTGGTTACAGTCGTTCTTGGAAATGAGTGAGAAGAAGAATTTCCACTGTTGGAATTCTTCAGGTTTAGAAATGTTGGAAGGAAGTTGGAGAAGGTTGGGTCCAGCCTTATTCTTCTAAACAAAGAATTAATCTGGGCTGCTTTGATTTAGACGCAGGTTAAACTGCTCCTCGTATCCGTACATGACTCTGGTGAACAATGCCACACATGACCTGACGTCTTTGAGTGAAAAGGGCTGCATTCTAATGCACTCACTCCCATCATTTAATGGGCAGTGAAAGTTTCTTCTTTAATGTCACTTCACATTGCTGGGAAAATGCAGAACACTGCTTGATCCTTTGTTAAAAATAATGTAATAAAATGATTAAACAAAGCTTTTCAGCTGTAGTTAAACTTCAGTTATAACAGTGGTCCACGTCAGTCATGGTGCAACCATGACTCAGAGAAACAGTGACTCCTGTGTTAACTGGAAACGCATTCTCTGTATACTTTTTTTTTTCTTTAAAAAACTTTGTCTATCCTTGTGGGAGTCATGTTTGCACCTTGACAGATGTGGACAAGACCATGTTATATATTGTAGGTTAGATACCTTTTATTTTTATTTTTTTATTTAGCTCCCCCAAAACACACATTTTTAATACTAGTTTTAATTTTTTTTCCATAGAAATGCAATTCTTAAAAATTATTTTTGAAGTTCCAGTCAAACAAGTGAAGTTTTTAACCACTTACCATTAAATGATGGGGGTGAGTGCATTAAAATGCAGCCCTTTTTATCTCAAAGACATCAGGTCATGTGTGGCATTGTTCACCAGTGTCATGGTGCTGTGTTCATTTTAACACTGAAATATTAACACCAGAATAAAGAGTAAATTAACACTAGACAGATAAGGAGCAGTGTTCATTTAACACTGGACTTTTTACTGTGTAGTCATATAATTAAATGCATTCCAGCACACTTTTAATGTAATTTAATATTGAAATTTGTCAAATCCAATTGTGCATGAACCATTTATTTCATGACATTTTAGAAGCGTCCCTTGTCAGTGAGCAGACGCCGCAGGTTTCCACGAGAGATCAGAGTCTGTGTGTGCAGTTTTATATATTTATTCTTACAAGGGAGCAAATTAAAAACATTACGCGTTATGTGTTTTAGGTGTATAAAATGACATATTGATATATTTGTTAAAATGTATGTTGAATTGATAAGCTCCAGATCTGGACTCATTTCCGTTTTGCTAAAGTGAAGTAAAGTAGGATTAGTGGTGACTGATGTAGGGCTGCAACAACTAATCCCATTCATTTAAACAACTGTCAACTAATTTAGTCATTGTTTAATCATAAACTGGAGTATTCACAGACTCGGAAACATGCCATGTGCTGGGAGAGGAGGTTCATTACCAAAACAAAGCAGTAAAGCCACAGAAACTGGTAAAACAAGTGTACATTTTGTATTTTGTGTATACTGTATCCAGAGTTCTCAAGTGGCTTCAAATGTAGTAAAAATGATCTGATTTTTGATGGTATTATCACCAGTTTTTAACAGGAACTATAAATCACCTCAAGTTTTTAATCACTTTACTCGCGCTTCTCTGTCCGATTATTAATCTATAATTAGTTCATTGCAGCCCTAGACAAATGGATTAACTCTGAGCAAACACTGAAAAAATACTATAGGGGTCAGGAAACTGTGTGTGATAACTGTCCAGAAGAATTCAATATTATGTATGTATTATGTAGGGATGCACCGATACCGATACCAGTATCGGGTATCGGTACCGATACCATGTCCAAGTACTCGTACTCGTATTCATAAAAGTGGGCCGATACCAACAACCGATACCACTTTACAGCGCTGTCACGTGACCTTCCCCTCTCAGCTGAGCAGTGAGAACTGAGTGGAAGGATTTCAAAGTGAACTGTATGGAGATAAAAGCAAAGCTGGCTCTACATTCTGCTCAACCAGACTGATCCCAAATCATACTGTGAGTCCTGAAACTTAAGCAGTTGTCCTTTTGTTGTCCTAGTTGTCCCGAAAATGATATAAGCGCGGAGTATGAAGCAGTTGTTGTCTGATAAAACATAAGAAGTACCGTTGCTAATTGTGTTAGCTGCTGTGTTAGCTGCTGTATGTCTTGGTGAATCTCCGCAGGTTATGCGCAGATGCTCAATCTGTCTTTACAATTATTTTAGCGACTGAATAGAGGAGAATCTAAGCTTTAAAATGAGGTATAACATGTCCATGTTCAGCAAATTTTAGCCATGGTTAGCTGTGTTCAAACCACTCTGTTGTAAAAATAACTTAGCATCGCAGAGCAGGGATAGACGACAAAAAGACTGACACGGTATGGGATGAATGAGATACAGCAGTGTGACTGTATAAACTATAAAGTAACCCCTATATAAGTACTCGTATCGGTACTCGGTATCGGCGAGTACTCAAATGGAAGTACTCGTATCGGTTTGAGAAAAAGTGGTATCGGTGCATCCCTAGTATTATGTATATATGGCTGTCATTTATTTCATTTCATTTTCAGCTTATTTGACAGGAAAGAATACAAAACAACAGTTATGTTGCAATCAATTGGGCCTGACTCAGTTATCCCTCCTACAGTCCTAACTTTTTAGTCTCACCTTTCACCCTAAGCACAAAAAAATGCACCAATAAAGACTGCCATTGAAAAAATTCTAATAGTCCTTTTTTTTTTTTTATGGTTACAAAGATTAACTTCAGTCCCTCATCTTACAGAGCAAAAATAATTCTGTTTATGAAATGTAAGCCTTAAATTCCAGTTTGTGTGGTGCACAAACCTCTGCCTCTGCTCAGTCTGGGACCTTTTTCTACTTTGCCCTGATGTGCACATCTCTGTAAGAACTACATTTTGGATTTGTGCTCACGCAAACACAAACAAACTCATTTCTCAACAAACACTTTCACACCAATTTATGACAAAAACACACCCAAATCATTTTAGTTCAAAAATGTTTTTTATTTGCCTTGTAGGCTTGATCATTTATACAAACACTAATGTAGGCCATCTCCACATTTATACCTCTGTCTACCATATATGGGGGAAATGGTGCCATCTAGTGAAAAACAATAAAAACTAAAATTCCAATCTATGGAAGCGTATTGCGTTCACCTGAAAAAAAGAGTTTCTGTTTTAATGAGCTAAGTTCTGTTTTTATGAGAAAAGTTCTGTTTTTACGAGAAAAGTTCTGTTTTTATGAGAAAAGTTCTGTTTTTATGAGTATAAATAACTTGGGTTTTTATGACAAAAGTAAATTCATGTCTATCACAACCAGTAAACGTTTAGCTCGTATTGAAGAGTTGCTAAAGCTAAAGAAAGGGCGTAAATGTCCCAACTACTTCGTTTAATACGGTTTTATTTTACTCTAGGCTTGAGACACTGGAGATTCTGCTTTCGTTAAGTAATATTGACGTATAATCATTAGTTTGTCGACTCTGCGCAGACATCTCAGGTCTTTGCGATTGACTTTGAATTCCTCTCCCCCCAAAAGTGAAACAAGATAATAAGGACCATTATCCACATGAAAACATACAATTATTTCACTCGTAAAAACAGAACTTTTCTCATAAAAACAGAAAATTATTTTACTCGTAAAAACAGGATTTTTTTCTCTCATAAAAACAGAACTAACTTTGCTTATTAAAACAGAAACTTTTTTTTTCAGGTGAACGCAATACGCTTCCGTAGCCAATCCCTCACTATCATGAATCCATGAAATACTTGATAAAAATGTGAAATTATATTGCAGTGACAGTTTGTAATAAAAATGTTGTTTTAATGGGAGTCAATGGCACAAAAAATGTCTTAGGGGTAAAGGTGTGGACTACTTTTTTAGACACATTTCTAAGAGGATTTTTTGAAAAAAATGAAAATTCTGTAAATTCATCCAAAAATACACACCTGAGGCAAAATCTATGCCATTTGAATCAACACAACCAAAGTTATCCTCAAAAAACAGGAGCAAAACATGACAACAGTGTCTTTGGGGTATAGGAGGATTAAAAAACTGGTTTAGAGCAGGTTCCTGTTCTGCAGCACACAAAGGGAAAACCAGTGTTGTGCATGAACGACTTCAAATGAACGCTCACTGAACACGTTTTTTCTGTGAACTTTGAACTGAACGCAACACATTTGTAAATCAAGAACTTGAACGTGAATTTGTTCAGATTATGTGAGATGAACGACGTACGTCACTGTTGGGGTTCAATTAAACGTCGGAATTTGTTTTCACCTGAGTCGAGTGACGAGGTCTGATCTCACTTTTTAAACAGCGCTGTCCCTCACTGCCCACGGGCTCCACTCCAAAACTGCACCGCTTCACCAGAGAGCGCTCGTGTGCGCAATGCATCTTGGGTAACGTAGTGTGAAGCCAAAGATAGTCGAATCTAATATCTTTGGCTTCACACTACGTTACCCATGATGCACTGCACAAACAAGCATTACAACGAGCGTAGCCTTCATAGCAACACTGGAGCGGGGTCTGACAATGGCAGAGTGAAGGCACAGAGAACACAGACGATGCTCTAACTATGATCATTTACAGACATTTTACACATTGTCACGCAAAGACTCTGACGGAAAAAAACCTTACCTTTCTGTGCAAGCTTATATCTGCAAAAACGTCCATTTTGTGTGATAGAATTTAAGATCTACAGTGAACAGTTTTAGGCTAGAAGGTAGGTCCATGTATCGTGATAGAAGTCATAGTTTGAAAAACAAGTTCAGCCTTTCATTTACATATCTCACCTTAAAATAAAATGAACTGAACTTTGAACTAGTTCATGAAAAGTGTGAACTTGCACAACACTGGGGAAAACCTACAATCACGACAAGAGACACAAAAGACAACAAAGCATCAGAAACATCTCTCCTAAATCATTATTCACACAGAGAGAGGCCTGATTCAGAGCCATGATTTTGGTGAAAGTGTGAAAAAAAGACTTTACTTACAAACTTATTAGACATATTTATGCATTTTCATCAGTGGTTCTTTTAATCTTTTACTGTAAATGAGTCAAAGTATTGTCTGACTTCACTGGCAGAGTGGGCAGATGGCCTCTCAGTCAGAATCCCATGTTGTAGTATCAGTACAAGTAGTAGCAGGAGTACTGTAGTAGCAGCCACAGTAGTATTATTAGATTAACAGCAGCAGCTCCAGAATCCTAACTCTTGTATTAAAATCTCCAAAAGTGGATTTAATTTTCCGGCCCAGTGAGAAGCGTGTCCCACTTCCTGAGTCAGAGCTCTTACCTCAGCGCTCCGTCACTCGCCTGTCGTCACCTGCCACAGAGGAACAAAAGAGCCGCGAGCGCCGCTTAAACGCCGGACTTTCTGAAGACACTCGGGGCGCGCCGTCAGCGTTCGCTTCACGTGACTCTGCTGCCCGCTGCTTTGGAAATGTCAGGGAGATTACTCAGCGCTCCTCGGCTCCCGGGAACCACCGACGAGGCTTTCTCAAGACGAAACCTACGACAAAATCAGTCTGCTCCTTCGGTGAATCACTTCAGATCAAACGGACGGGGCGGTGAAGCCGGGACGGGCCCGGGGCGGGGGTCGTACTCCGGGGCTGACGCACACCGACTCGTTCACTGTGGGACGTTCGGAGTTGTCCCGTTCATCTGCTCGAGCGTTTGGACAAAGGTGGGAGGAAGAGGAGAGGACACTGCACAGAGGATCGAACCCACAACCTCCTTGCTCTAGTACAGTGGCTCACATTGGGGGCACGTGGGTTTCTTCTGGTGCTGCTCTGGAGTCTTTTGCAGTTCAAGTCCTGATTTATCTTCATTTAGATCCAGTTTAATTCCTTTTCTACACTGTAAAAAAAAAAAAAAAAGTGAATTTTACGGTAAAAAATTGGCAGCTGTGGTTGCCAGAATTCTACTGTACAAATTACAAGAGGCCTGTATTTCATTTTACAGTATAATATTATCACAAACTGTTGTTTTTACAGTTTTTGACTTGAGTTTTTATTATTATTTACTGTAAAATTTAAAGTTATTATCTCTAACTGTATATTTTAGTTTGTGACTTATGTTTTAATCAACATTTACTGTAAAATTTAAAGTTATCTTTTAAAAAGGTGTTAAACTGTAATAAACACAGGACTCAGTTATTTTAACAGTGCTATACTGTATACATTACAAAAAATAAAACAATAAAAAAAATACAATTTTGCCTTATTTTTAATATTACAGTTAATTACCGTAACCAAAACAGTATTTTACCTGATATATCAATTATTCTTTTACTGTTGATTTTTACAGCGTAGTCTTAAATCTGAACTGTAGACCATAGTTATGTACTGGATTAGACCTGGTTTTATTTATTTTATGTATTTATTTGAAAGGGACAGAGCGTGTTAATGAACAAACATGATACATGAATGTAAACACACACTGAGGCAGGAGAACAATACAACAAAATACTACAACTACGATAAAAATATACATACACCTCATATCCTATCACACACAATGTACAAGAGCACCACCATCACCACCTCAAACAATCACATTCACACAAATCCACCGCCAAAACCAAACACTGTCCAGTCGTCACAATGATCTGTTACGGTTCAATCTTGATTCGACCAAAGCCAGCTTTTCATTTGAGCTTTAAGGAGTTGTATGTGGGGCGTTCTCTCAGTGTTTGTGCTAAACTCCTTCCATAAGTTCCCGCCTGGGACTGAAAATACATGATCCCTGTTATATCCTTATTTATACCCATGGTAAAAATCTGTAAAATCTCCACAGTAAAAGACTGTAATTGATATATCGGTAAAATACTGTTTTGGATTACGGTAATTAACTGTAATATTAAAAATAAGGCAAAATTGTATTTTGTATATTGTATAATAATTGTATAATTTGTATTTTTTAGTTTTATTTTTTACAATGTATACAGTATAGCACTGTTAAAATAATTGAGTCCTGTGTTTATTACAGTTTAACACCTTTTTAAAAGATAACTTTAAATTTTACAGTAAATGTTGATTAAAACACTAAGTCACAAACTGTAAAATATACAATTAATCTATTTCTTTGAAAGATTAATAACTTAATTTTACAGTAAATAATAATAAAAACTCAAGTCAAAAACTGTAAGAACAACATTTGTGATAATATTATACTGTAAAATGAAATACAGGCCTCTTGTAATTTTACAGTAGAATTCTGGCAACCACAGCTGCCATTTTTTTACCGTAAAATTTACAGTTATTTTTTACAGTGTGGACCTGTTTTTGTATTATTTTTATTATTATTAGGGGTGTAATAATACAGTAACTATATCGATGTATCTTTTTATTTCCCCTGCGATACAAATTTTTCATTACTTTGTATTGATGCGTATCATTTTCCAGGTAGTGTATAGATTTACATAAAAAACTAAAATATCAGAAATATCAATATTAGAAATCTGCATATTAAAATAACACCAGAAACAAAAATATATCATTACACCCAAAACTGTTATTACTCCTCTTAACACACACACACACACGCGCACGCGCACGCGCACACGCACACGCACGCGCACACGCACACACACACACACACACACTGATATTTTTCTCTCCATAAAACACCTGTGTTGTATTGAATTACAGTTTACTGAAATGTGTCTGTAAACCCGGGGCGGCAGTAGCTCTCGAAGGTTGGCGGTTCAATACCCACTACTGACATCGCATGCTGTTGTTAGGCAAGTCATTGCCTGTGTAAATGTGTTAGACCCAGTTTCAACAGCGAGTGCAGACTGTCACACACTGTGCTTCAAAAACTCAAATCCACACAGTTGTAGTGAATAAAAGAGTTTCCACTGCCAGGTCGTATCTGCACAGACACACAATGTTACACTGTACACGGAGGACTCAATTTTTATATTATTATTATTTATATATATGCTTATGTTTTTATGATAAATTATGTATATTTTGTCATTAGAAATGTATTATTTACACGACTCTGCAAAAGCATAGCTTTGTCAAACTCAGTAACCTCAGCTGCTGCGGAGGAGAAGTCTGTGAAGTGATGCCAGAGGTAACAACAACAGCGTTATCTCAAGTGAATCTGTTGTTTTCTGTCCTTCTTCTGAATTAATATTCTTTTGGTCTCGCAATTCCCATGCATGCTTCTCCCAGCTGCAAGGAGCTCCACAGAGCCACACATGTGTCAGACTGCCCCAGGACAGATGTGGCCACAGGAGCGAAGGAATAATGCTCCTAATGTGAAGGAAAAGCTTTTAAAGCGCAATATAAAATAAATCTCATCCAATATTACCACCTTCCATCAGTAATTCCATCCAGAAAGATCTGATAGTTGACTTTTGTGTCCTGAAATCTTATTACCGTATTTTTTGGACTATAAGTCACACTTTTTTCATAATCTGGCTAGGGGTGCGACATATACTCAGGTGTGACTTATATATTAAAATATTTCAGGTGTTGGTTAAGCTGGGGACACACTACACGATTTTTTTTGCCCGATTTTATAACGATTCACAGTTGCAGCGAGTCTTTACCAGTCAACAACAGTTGCAGGGAATCGTAATCAGCAGTCGGCCCTGAAATCCGTTACTGTGTGATGTTCAAAGACTCGAATCGTTAAGTGTGCGCCGCAAAAACCTGGCCTGACGTCAGTCGCAAGCAATCAAACACCGACTCTGGACCACACTCCTGTAGTGTGGGCTGTTTACATCCAACTGGGAATTCATGGAGTCCAGCGGCCGATGAAAAACAGCTGATGGGACACAGGAAATAACGTCAGGACGCAAACGAAGCAACAGGAAGCGGCGGGAAAATATAAGCGGAAATTTGAAGAAGAAGAAAACATAAACAACCATGGCAAACACCGAAGAAAGTTGAGCGCTACCCAAGCAAAACTGGATACACAGACGTTTTTTCTTTTTCCTTTTTCCAAACAGATAGCTGCACACACAACGGCAACAGCGACCCAGGTAGCTCCATGTTTGTTTACCATTTAGTTTTCGCCAGAGTTTGCTGCGTTTGTTTGGCGTCAGTTGCAGTTACAGATCTTGTAGTGTGTGAGGCGCAGTCTTTCAGTCGTCAGAACTAAATTTGCTGAAACCAGTCGTTAGTGTGCGCTCCTGGTCTTTTCAGAATCTGTAACCACTGAGAAAATCCTGGAGTGTGTCCCCAGCTTTAGAGGGCGCTCTAGGCTTGTGTACCAGCATCTGCTGCACCTGTACCACTGACAATTTAAAATGTAAACATTACCACTAACAACTTAGGCTATAAAGACAACTGAGAAAGAGCGGAATAATTGGAAATGGAACTGATGCTGAGTTCAGTTCAGTTCAGTTTATTTTCCATTTGCAGCATTAAAAAAAAGAACTACATTGGAAAACAGTTGCAAGAGCTCAAAGTACACAGTCAACATTTAAACAAACAAAACATACAACAAAACACACCAAGCACAAGCCTTCAATAAAACAACATATGGATACATCCTAAATAAAACCTAATAAATACTAACAATAAAAACACTGTGTATATAAATAGCAGTAAAAGAAGTAACCAAAGCAATAAGGTGCATTGTTCAAGGTCATCACAGCTCGTGGAAAAAAACTTTTAGCATGACGAGATGTAGTGCATTTAATAGAACGATATCGTTTCCCTGACGGAAGGAGGTCAAACATCTCAGCAGCAGGGGCCCAGAGGGATCCACTGATGATCTGCAGAGCTCTGGGTAAAAGTCTAGATTTGTAAATAATCTCCAAGACTGGGAGGTCACAGCCTGTGGTCCTGCCGCAGAGCAAACCACTCTGTTTAAGGTTTTCTTTTCTTTCACAGTGAGATTACCAAACCACACTGTGACAGAGCTGGTGAGAAGACTTTCAATACCACACCGATAAAAGTTTAAAAGAATAGTTTTGTTTTGAGTGAATTCCTTTAGTTTTCGTAAAAAGAAGAGACGCTGGCGAGCCTTTTTAGCAACGTTACGCCGCTTCGTCTACCTCCGGAGTTGGCGGAGTTGTTCAGAAGCGACACCGAGGATGAAGAATTTAAAGGATTTAGCGATTAGGAGTGAGATGGTGAGTTTGGTGAACTTGTTATATTATGTTCTTTATGCTATAGTTATGTGAATAACTGTTAATATATTACGTTAACATACGAGACACCTATTCAGTTCGTTGTTTATGCTTCATGTAGCTGAATAACCATCAATGTGTTACGTTAGCATAGCGCACACCTATTCAGCTGTTGTTCTCTATTCTATTATTACTATAACTTGCCTTTCAACATGAAATGTCTGTTCTTGGTGTCGGATTTTGTAAAATAAATTTCCTCCAAAACGTGACTTATAGTCCAGTGCGACCTATAGACCTTTTTTTCTTCTTCGTTATGCATTTTTTGGCTACTGCGACTTATACTCCGGAAAATACGGTAGTTTTGATGAACTAACATAAGTTCATACAGTATAGACCATTTTAAAACGAGGAATGAAAGGAGTAATGAGGAGGTTTATGGATGTAGAGGTCGATGTGTTGGAGGATGCAGAGGACAGAGTCGCTCTGAAGAGAACAGACGCATTACAGCAGCGTGGCCTATGCGCTGCTATAGATCTATGCAATCTGAACATCTCCTGCCATCTACAAGAGATTATCCACTATCCACCAAATGAAATCTGAGAAAAAGTCCTAGTTTGAAGCACCACTTTAGGCTTTTGCAATTCCTCTAACGGCCATAACGGCAGCTTTTTATTACAACATATATCTATAGCGGCCATAAGCTGCTGCCCTCGCTGCTGGTGGCTCTCTGGAGTGGAGCGTCCTGATGCTTCCGCGCACTCACAGAGTTTTAAAATGAGGAGGCCCGGCTTGGTTGCGTTCCTGAGATTTTTATGAGTGTTTGTCGTCTCTGGTGGTTTGGTTTGTATCGAGCGGAGTTAATGGATGAGGAGAGGAGCCCGAGGCGGCGGAGCTCACTCTGACAGAGACTGGATTAGTGTCGCACAAAAGTCTGAGATTTTGTGGTGGCCACGTCGCTGCTGAGTCAGGGAGGGCTGTGAGAAGAGGGAGCAGCTGAGAATACTTTACTTATTTCTTTCCACAATAAAAGTTTAACCTCGCTCATTGGCAACGGTGGATAAAGTACTCAAAATCTTCTTCTTCCTCCTTTTCCTTTTTCTTCTTCTTCTCCTTCTTCCTCCATCACCTTCTTCTTTTTTCTTCTCCTTCCTCCTCCTCCTTCTTTTTCCTTTTTCTTCTTCTCCTATTTCCTCCACCTCTTCCTTCTTCTTTTCTTTTTTCTTCTTCTTCTCCTTCTCCTTCCCCCTCCTCCTCCTTCTTTTCCTTTTTCTTCTTCTCCTTCCTCCTCCTCCTCCTTTCTTTTTGCTTTTTTCTTCTTCTTTTCCTTCTTCTTCCTCCTCCTTTTTCTTCTTCTCCTACTTCCTCCATCACCTTCTTTTTTTCCTTTTTCTTCTTCTCCTATTTCCTCCCCCTCCTCCTCCTTCTTTTCCTTTTTCTTCTTCTCCTTCCTCCTCCTCTTTCTTTTTGCCTTTTTCTTCTTCTTTTTCTTCTTTGTCCTCCTCCTTTTTCTTCTTCTTCTCCTACTTCCTCCATCACCTTCTTTTTTCTTTTTTCTTCTCCTTCCTCTTCCTCCTCCTCTTCCTTCTTTTTTTCTTTTTCTTCTTCTTCTTCATCTTCCTCCACCTCCTTTTTCTTCCTCCTCCTACTTCTTTTTGCCTTATTCTTCTTCTTTTCCTTCTTCTTCCTCCTCCTCCTCCTTCTTCTTCTTCTTCTACTTCTTCTTTTTTCTTCTTATTAGATTTTTTTCATCCCTCACCCTCTCAAAAAAGCACTTTACAACCAACAAGCCCTCTACATCCACTCTGCTCTCATTCATTCATCCAAAAAACTGTACTCCTCCTCCTCCTCCTCCTTCACCTACTACTACTACTACTACTACTACTACTACTACTACTACTTCTGGCCTGGGGCAAGGAGGCTTCCCGTGGGGCCCATTGTAATAGAAAATACAGGGCCTGATTTCTGCTACGACTATGCTCAAAAATACTTAAAAAAATACTCAAAGATCAGAAAATGTGAACTCAAATGAAAGTAAATGAAAACCCAAAAGGTGGCCTACTTTCATTAATTTTCCCTTTTTCCTGTTAGGGGTCATGTTAGGCCTAACATAGTGACTATGGGCCTTAGGCAGGCACCAGGGCTAAATCTACCAAATTTCTTTCTGCTTATTGGGTAAATGACTGAGTCTCCCTCTGACATTTTGAGTTTGTCCACTCCTCTGAGTTTATATTTCAGTGCAGTCCGCTCTGGTTCATGGTGAGCAGGTGGCAGTGCTCCGGCTCTGGCCCCGACCCCGGCTCTGGCTCTGGCCCTGACTCTGGCTCTGGCTCCAACGGGCCCCACAGTGGAAGGATTCTTGGACATCACTGGAACTTCCTCAAGAATTCTCTATGTGGAATTAAGTTGCCCGAGTGCTACTGTTGCATCTCCTCAGCACTGAAATCACTGAGAAGTTTAGAGAAACGAGTCACAAAATCAGAGAAACAAACTACAATATAATGAGTTTTATTTTTCCATCTTAGAATTAAAGCTTAAGTACTGTTACTGCAAGATATACTGAAGTGGAAGTAAAAGTACTGAACATGTGAAAAGTATTAAATGTAATAAGTATAAACCTTTTAAGTTTTTTTTCAATCTGCTCATGTACTAATACTACTACTACTGCTAACACTACTTTAACTACTACTACTACTGCACAGGATTGGTCAAAAATTACAAAATGAGATACAGCAAAATGTCACTCACAAAACATACCTATCTAAAAAAAATGCCACTAATGATAATTATTTTTTGGCAATTTTTTTTTCTTTTGTCATTCACATATACAGACGTTTATGTGGACAGATGTGTAAACGAATGTAGACAGGAATAGTACACTATCTCTTGAAAATAAGTTTGTTGTGTTAAGTTCTTGTCTTACTTTCACCTGAGATTAGAGGTCGACCGTTATTTTGGGCAGATTTTTGCATTTCTTAGACATTTGGCCCTTGGCTGTTTCTTGCATTTTAAGCCTGATTTTTTTTTGTCAGGCACATATCCAGGTGCCCATGTGACTGAAGGACCCCAGCTTCCCCAACCAGCTTGTCTCAGTTTGCGCTCTTACTCTGCAGTTCATAGGAAACATCCAAAATCTCTTTATCTCAGCCTGAAAAGCTCAAAACGGCAATAAAAAGATGTTGCTCATTTCTCTGGAACAGAACCTTGTAAAACAAAAACTCCTAATGCGTTTTTTAGCTCTCCCCAAGCTCTACCTGCTCAGAGAGTAGCTGCAAAAATCATTTGTGAGCACTGATTACAAGGAAATGACTTCTGTTTCAGTGTTTTCACACATGAAACAAAGGACAAGACACAATATATTCTTATAGAAAACTATATATTTTTCATTAAAAATAAAGACTGAGGACAACTGCTACAGTGAGGCTGGATCTGTCTCTCAAGGCGGTTTTCCCAGCAGCCATCACAAGAGGAGAAATACACTTTTTCTTTATCAGAGTAAACATATTTTCATTATTGTTAGCAGTGATCCCACTGACAGTAGTAAAGATGTCAGGATGAAGAATAAAACTAATATTCCTGCTTCAGTTTGCTGTGCTGTCATGGTTATTTCTTACAGTAGACTGCAGTATAAAGAATACACCACTGCAGGTTTACAGAGCATCACAGTAACCACAGACCTGTGTAAAACAATGCACAGTACAGTACAACACGTAAATGCATTATTCTATATTTATGTAAAAATATTTGGTCTGTATTTTTCCTGTTTCAATACGAGGACAGTCAGGTTTTGGGCGGTGAAAACCTCCACAGGCTCCTGTTCATTTGTGTGAAGTATGAACCCAGACGCTCACTGAGAGCAGGAGTCTGAGTCTGAGCTGCTGTGTGAATGAGTGAATGTGTGAATGAAAACATGCGATAGCAGTTTGATCATTTTGCCTTTGGGAGATATTTTAAAAGTTTTGATTACAGAACATTTTGCAAAGAAAAGCCTGTTGTTTTGAGAAGCTGTAATCCTGTTTGGGTTTTTGTGTGACCTGTTTTGCAAATGACAATTCTGAATGCACAAATGTGACAAAGCGATTGAGAAAAACTATAATTTCTTTAATAAAATGAATTAATTTAAAGGGGCAGTGTTTAGCGGCGATTGGCTGCTCTGAATTTTAAAAATCATATTAGTATCGGCCTTAGAAAAACCCATATCTGTCGACCTCTGCTTCGGATAATGATTTTATATTAAAGGGTGAGCAGTGGTAGTTTGTACTCCTGGCTCTTATTGTTTGTTTTTTTTTTTTTTTTTTTTTAATAATTTTTTTATTATTCATTTTCAGATTGAAAACAACAGATATCAACTAAAAAATTATATAACAAAAGCATTAGACAGCAAGACAAAAACAAACACCCCACAAAACAACCGCCCCCCCAACAAAACAAAACAAAAAAGGATTAAAACAAATAGGCATCAACTACACAATCAACACACATCAGAATGAAGCCAAACAAACAGTGAATAAATCAAATTTATACCAGCAATGTTTTAAGATCTACTATTGTTTGATCCCAAAGTTTGATGTATTTTCCTTTTGCTTTGTGACTTTGAGCAAAAGAAAACTCCTCCAAATAAGCAACGTCTGAAAAAGTCAGTAGCCACTGATGAAGGGACAAAATGTGTGGAGGCTTCCAGTTTTTACAGCAGTTAAACCTGACAGAAAAACACTGCTCCTGCTCCAGCGCAGACTGAAGCTGGAGCATCACCTCTGGAGAGAGAGGGGAGCTGATATTTAACATAGCACCCAGATTATTATCAACCACCTCCCAAAAACAGGCCGCCCCAGGGCGTTCCCAGGACCATGTGATAAAATGTACCACCTGTATGGGGTAAGGAAACTATCAAAACAGACGTGCATGTAAAAGTGAAATGCGTATATATTTGTCCATAATTGTGCATAAAATACATTTTGTAAATTATTGTACAAGAGAATACAAATCCAAAAATGACAACATTATATATTTGCAAATATGAAATACAGTTTTTGTGTTTGCGGTTCATTTGTTGTGAATACAACTTACAATTTTACGCTTGGTACTGCTCTCTTGAGAATACGAAACTCAGCCGTCAAGAAACTATCAAAATTACGTCATGGCCTCTCAGGCGCTCACGGGCATTAAGTATCGAGCAAGCAATCATGGATTCTCAAACTGGCTTAGCGCATGCACCCAGCGAGCCACTAAAGGGGACCGGGCGTTTGCAGTTCGGGCCCCCTCCCTCTGGAATGCACTCACCCCAGGACTCAGGCACATCAGACGTCTCAATACTTTTAAGTAGCATTAAAAACCTTCCTTTTTAGAAAGGCATTTGATATTACCTGATTTTATTGTTTTATTGTTTGATTTGTGTTTTTATTGTTCTGTCAATTCTGTTTTTATATTGTTTTATTCTACTCGTGTTCTATTGTCTTTTTTATCTGCCTATTTTTTTGTTTTGTTTTTTTTACACATTAAATCATGTACTTTTGTAAAAGGAGTATGCTAATTTGGAGTTTCTGTATTAGAAATGAATTATGATACTTTTACTGTGATTTACTTAGCTTCAGCTGTGTGCTAGGCTAATGTCAGTGTTAGCACAACAGCCAGGCTGAGCAGTAAATAATGCCATCACTTACTAAAATTAGCATTCAGTGGTAAACTGACATCAGTCCTGCACACAGCACAGATTCCTTAGCTTTACCTCACACTGGCAGTTTAGCCAAATCATCAGCTAACTACACAATACCACTCTGGGCAGTACTTTTTTCTTTTTCGTTGGGGTTGACGTTGACCAACACTGTAAAACTGTTGATGGCTCTTTGGTGGTGTGGGAGGGAGGTGGAATAAAATAATTACTATTTTGCTGGCAGTTAGAGTTAGAGTAGTTAGAGTTATTCATGCAAGATAATTCATATTTGTATTTATCGCAATGTTGTGATTATTGGGGGGGTTATATTGGCTCGACCTGATTTTTGGGGGGGTCATAACCCTCCTAACCCCCCCAGAAATTACGCGCCTGGTCAAGTATGTCCTATGGATAAAATTTAAGTGAATTTTGCTGATGGTCTGGATTCTAGATGAACGTTGAACCCTATTCCAGCTCTTATTGGTTTGTCCCACAGTGAGTGAATGTGAGAGTGAATGGTTGTCTGTGTTTGTGTCAGCCCTCAAAACTGGCTTCTAAAATGATCCTAATGATGCTGAAATGTTGCTTTATTAACATAATTATACACAAAATGCTTCACTCCAGCCTCAGGCCCATAGTTGCTGGGATAAGCTCCACCCACCAGAAGCTTTAACATTGGAATAAAAGCCAATACAAGTAAGAATCCTGCCTTTTTAAACCGACTGTGAGCTGAATACTGAACTGTTTTCCTTTGACCTTCGCCAAACCAAAACAAACTCAGACCCGGAGTTTTAAACCGTGTAATTTCAGCGACTCCCAACGATCGATCCGAACTTCTGCACAACAAACCAATTACCACCCGCCGCGCGAGAGTAACGCCGGGTTTTCTCACCGGATCACCGTGATTGAGCTAAAAAAAACCAAACCCCAGAGTAATCAGGAGGACGAGGTGACGTTTGTTCCACGAGGGCGGCCGTTTTGGATCCGGCTCGTGTCTCATCAGCGCTAATCGAGATCACGGGGTCGGAGGTCAATTAGAGCAATCACCGCCGGAGACTGACGCACGACCGAGTCCACCGGGTTTTTAAGGACGAACGGCACGAAAAGGACAAAAGTAAAATCAGAGTAATGAAAACGTCAATACCTCTCGACTTCTGCCCGACCTCTGTGGAAGGGCAGAGCTGTGCGGAGGATTCAGTCTCCGTTTACTGATGTCTTGTTGCTAAAAGAGTCTGTAAAGAGGAAATATTATGCTTGTAATAACCTTACTAAATCTATAAACTAGAACAGGGGTCACCAATTAAAATTCACCGAGGTCCAGTTGGTGAAAATTTTCTCGTGCAAAGGTCCGGAGCATCACAATGTTGATTTGTACCTCAAAAATAAATAAATAAAATCATTGTAGTCACATCAGTGTCTACATTATGACAATAGCATTTTGCTAACATAAGCATCAGTTTAAAACTAGGGGATATCAAATAATAAAATAGAAAAGTTTTTTTTTCCTTATGTTAATCAAATACAGTTAAAAAATCAAACAAAATGCTTTTATAATGGTCCTTGGCTCAGAACACAGGAGACACAGGAGTTTAGAGCTGACCTCTGTTCCTTTCTACATCTGTCTCTCTCATTTCTCCGCTGTCTGTCTCACAGTCACCGCTCCATTTGTTTCCAAATCCTCAGATCTGATTGGTTGATAGCGTCACACGCAAGATTTTCACCCATTAAAACTAAAGTGGAACATACTGCGCCTCAAAACACAGGTTTCCTCTTAATTCTCTGGTGAATATGAGGCAGCTCTGTCCTCTGTGGGACAGAGGGACAGACACCGAGAGGAGAGGGGTGAGCTGTGGGACAGAGGGACAGACACCGAGAGGGGAGGGGTGAGCTGTGGGACAGAGGGACAGACACCGAGAGGGGAGGGGTGAGCTGTGGGACAGAGGGACAGACACCGAGAGGGGAGGGGTGAGCTGTGGGACAGAGGGACAGACACCGAGAGGGGAGGGGTGAGCTGTGGGACAGAGGGACAGACACCGAGAGGGGAGGGGTGAGCTGTGGGACAGAGAGACACCGAGAGGAGAGGGGTGAGTTGTGGGACAGAGGGACACCGAGAGGAGAGGGGTGAGCTGTGGGACAGAGGGACACCGAGAGGAGAGGGGTGAGCTGTGGGACAGAGGGACAGACACCGAGAGGGGAGGGGTGAGCTGTGGGACAGAGGGACAGACACCGAGAGGAGAGGGGTGAGCTGTGGGACAGAGGGACACCGAGAGGAGAGGGGTGAGCTGTGGGACAGAGGGACACCGAGAGGAGAGGGGTGAGCTGTGGGACAGAGGGACAGACATCGAGAGGGGAGGGGTGAGCTGTGGGACAGAGGGACAGACACCGAGAGGAGAGGGGTGAGCTGTGGGACAGAGGGACAGACACCGAGAGGAGAGGGGTGAGCCGTGGGACAGAGAGACACCGAGAGGAGAGGGGTGAGCTGTGGGACAGAGGGACAGACACCGAGAGGGGAGGGGTGAGCTGTGGGACAGAGGGACAGACACCGAGAGGAGAGGGGTGAGCTGTGGGACAGAGAGACACCGAGAGGAGAGGGGTGAGCTGTGGGACAGAGGGACAGACACCGAGAGGGGAGGGGTGAGCTGTGGGACAGAGGGACAGACACCGAGAGGAGAGGGGTGAGCTGTGGGACAGAGGGACAGACACCGAGAGGGGAGGGGTGAGCTGTGGGACAGAGGGACAGACACCGAGAGGAGAGGGGTGAGCTGTGGGACAGAGAGACACCGAGAGGAGAGGGGTGAGTTGTGGGACAGAGGGACACCGAGAGGAGAGGGGTGAGTTGTGGGACAGAGGGACACCGAGAGGAGAGGGGTGAGCTGTGGGACAGAGGGACACCGAGAGGAGAGGGGTGAGCTGTGGGACAGAGGGACAGACACCGAGAGGAGAGGGGTGAGCCGTGGGACAGAGGGACAGACACCGAGAGGAGAGGGGTGAGCTGTGGGACAGAGGGACAGACACCGAGAGGAGAGGGGTGAGCTGTGGGACAGAGGGACAGACACCGAGAGGAGAGGGGTGAGCTGTGGGACAGAGGGACAGACACCGAGAGGAGAGGGGTGAGCTGTGGGACAGAGGGACAGACACCGAGAGGAGAGGGGTGAGCCGTGGGACAGAGGGACAGACACCGAGAGGAGAGGGGTGAGCTGTGGGACAGAGGGACAGACACCGAGAGGAGAGGGGTGAGCTGTGGGACAGAGGGACAGACACCGAGAGGAGAGGGGTGAGCTGTGGGACAGAGGGACAGACACCGAGAGGAGAGGGGTGAGCTGTGGGACAGAGAGACACCGAGAGGGGAGAGCCGCTCACAGCCTGTGTCGCCTCCTCTCTCGCCGCTCCGTAAAAACAAAACTTAAGTCTGTTGTAAACAGAACAGTCCTGTCCCTCCGCACTCAGTCTGGACCTACTCCTCTCATTTTGTTGGACAGTAACAGAAAACACAGCTGATTTAACCCCGCACTGTTCATGTTAAAGTTTTAAAGCACCAGGATACGATGCTGTTGACGCGCCGCTCCCGGGGAGTGAACAGTCTGAATGGGTTCGGGTCCGCGGAGTGGGACAGAGGTTCGGGTCCGGATGGGAGGGCATCTGGGTCCGGATTCGGATCGCAGTCCGCCTATTAACGACCTCTGAACTAGAATAATGGTCACCTTTAGAACAGCAGCACGTTTTACAACCTTTAAGGAGACTAAAAGTGAAAGAGAATATTTTACTGCTGCCATAAAGAAACAGGTGAAGAGACCAGCAGAGGGCAGCAGAGGGCAGCGCTTTTACACAGCATAAACAAAGAAAAAGAGCTTTTTACTTCCTTGTTCTTTTTGTATGATGCCATTTTACTACAAAATAAAAATTAAATCTGTGAGGAATCAGTGGAAACAGAGCTGGACACAACTTTTTTTTTTTTGGATAAATGAATGAGAGCAGACTGGATGTAGAGGGCTTGTTGTTGATTGGTCAGTGCTTCCTGGAGTGGGCGGAGCTTTGTGGTGGAACTGAGCGTTCTGAGGCCTCAGAAACGCCAGAGAACACAGGATTACTCAAAACAGGAGAGAGTGAAACAAAACTCAACTCCAGGTCTGTTTCCGATGAGGGAATGACATTATAACATGGGAGAAAGAGAGGAAAAGTTGATTTTGCAGAATATAGCTCCCTTAAAGTTTGTAGTGGTTAGCCCTCCTGCCTCTCATCAAGGAGGTTGTGGGTTTGATTCTCGGGTCCACTGTACTCCCCCGTGTCATTGTGGGTTCTTTCCGCTTCCTCCCACCACACACAGGGGCAGCAGTAGTTCAGTCGGTAGAGTTGTTTGCCCTATAATCAGAAAGTTGGCGGTTTAATCCTCGGAATTGCATACTGCCGTTGTGTCCTTGGGCAAGACGCTTCACCCTCCTCACCTGTATGAATGTGTCAGTGTGACTGTGTTTGGTGGTGGTCGGAGAATTCACAGACGCAGAATGGATGAATAATGCACGTGATAGTAACATGACTTTGAGTGTTTATTTAGGCCGATGCTTAATTATTATTATTATTTTTATTATACCTTATTTTTACTTTTTTATTTATTTTTTTATTATTTTTATTATTATTATTATTAGTAGTAATAGTAGACGTTTTTTTATTTTATATTTTTTTATTATTATTATTATTAGTAGTAGTAATAGTAGTAGTTTTTTTTTTTTTATTTATTATTATTTTTATTATTAGTAGTAGTAATAGATGTTTTTTATATTTTTTTACTTTTTTATTTATTTTTTATTATTTTTATATTATTAGTAGTAGCAGTAATAGTAGAAGTTTTTTATTACTTTTTTATTTATTTATTTTTTATTATTTTTATTATTAGTAGTAGTAGTAGTAGTAATAGTAGAAGTTTTTTTTACTTATTTATTTATTTTTTATTATTATTTTTATTATTATTATTAGTAGTAGTAGTAATAGTAGAAGTTTTTTATTTTTTACTTTTTTATTATTTTTTATAATTTTTATTAATATTACTACACAAACTGAATATTTTAAGAAATGATTATTATCTATTATTTTTTGTAATGATTGTAACGATTTTGACGAACACTTAACATTAAAACATTATTATTACTGCTGTAAGTATATGGATTTTTCATACTTTACCGCTCTGCATGCTTCTATTTTTAAAAACAACAGATAAAACAATATGTGTAACACTGTGGACATATAAATGATGCAATATTAATATCATGTACCAAGGTTTGAAGTTTGCATCTGTTCTAATATAGATGCGTGTGTTTGATCTGTTATTCTGTGTTGTGTAAAGCTGAAACTCTACAAACAGTATGTATGTAATAAGATATGTTTTCATCAGCTTTGCATCTGCGCTGACCTAAAAACTTGATGTTGGTTTGGCGTATGGGAACACTTCACATTAATTATGAACTAATACGATATCAGTTTTCACTCAGAAACATGGGCCGGGGATACGCTCAGTGAGATCTGCTCTTTACAGACTTTACAGCAGCCATTCCCAAAGTCAAGACTGTCATAGCTTCCTTTAAATTTCCTGAAATTCCCACAAGGGACCACCAACTGATAGAACTTCCCTCTATTCCAAAGACTGTGGCATGTTTTTCTCCATAGATTTTTATAAAAACATTACAGAAACACTGGCTGTTGGCTAAAAAATGTTTTAAAGTAATATTTTAACCCCTTAATGCCTGACTTTATTTCCAACAATAATGTGTACAGATTAGAATAATAGAACAGTAAACACAGTTCAAGCTTTTCACAAAATACTCAAAACTTTTGTAAATAAACTTTTGATGCTTTACAAATGAACAGCTTTGAAAACAAGAAACAAAAACACTCTTTACTCATGAAGCTTTCTGTCTATTTGACATTGTTTTTAAGCCTGCGGACAGACAAACTTATGCACGGAACAGACGGAAGCAGTTGTTGTGTTTGTTTAGGCTCAGGTGAACGTTGCACTTTTCACATTTGAACACAGCATGAACAGGCATCGAAGGAAAACACGCATTATTTCTGCAGCAGTCTTGGATTAAGTGGTACGTTGCGAATTAGCGACATAAGGCGTGAAGGGGTTAAAACAAGTATATAACTGTAATTATTTCAAATTAGATTCGATTAAAATAGATTTTTGTACTTAATGTTTTTAGGTACTTAATATTTCCATTGACTAATTGTCTTTTTATATTTTTGTATAATTTATTTGTTGTTATGGACCAAAACCATGTGTTTGAAATAAAGAATGTATTGGAAGAGAAATTGAAAAATTGACAGCCTCTGGGGGCCCCCTGCAGTACCTTTGTGGACCTCCAGGGGGCCCCGGACCCCATTTATGGAACCACTGCTTTACAGGATTGTGTTGGTTCCGGTCCGGATGTTTTTACAGCAGTGAGCCTCAAACGCGTCACATCACGAGTATTTAACAAACTAAAACCAGGACTAAAACCAGGACTAAAACCAGGACTAAAACCAGGACTAAAACCAGGACTAAAACCAGGACTAAAACCAGGACTAAACCAAGACTAAAACTGAAACTGGTCTAAATCACAGGATTAAACCAGGATTAAACTACAGAAAAAGCCTTCTCTAAACACGGGAGGAGGCCTGGGGAGCAGCAGTAGCTCAGTTGGTTGAAATGTTTGTGCCACTATCTCCAAGGTTGGTGGTTCAAGCCCCGTCACAGGACATTGCATCCTGCTGTCGTGTCCTTGGGCATAACACTTCACCCACCTTGCCTGTGTGAATGAGTGCATGAGAGTGTGACTGGTGGTGGTCAGAGAGGCCATTGGTGCAAAAAGATAGCCATGTTTTTGTCAGTCTATCCCAGGGCAGCTGTGGACACAGAAGTCACTAACCACACCCAGCAATGACAGAATAATGCAGCTGTAAAGCATCTTTGAGCGTCCAAAAAAAAGCACTATATAAGACCAATGCATTATTATTATTATTATTATTATTATTATTATTATTAAAAACAACATCAACACAGCTTCACTCTAACAATAAACCATCAACTTCAGAGGCACCTCATGCTAACGACTCACAGCTAACGACTCACAGCTAACGACTCACAGCTAACGACTCACAGCTAACGACTCTGCCTCAGACTGTTGTTGCTAGAAGCCGGTTTAGTTTTAGTTCAGGGTAAGTTCAGGTTAACTTTGAGGAAGCTCAGAGTTTTCTGTCTCCAGACAGAGATTTGGTTTAGAGCAGAGTTAGTCGTCATGGTAACAGACTCCACACAGCTGGACCCAGGGTCTGGAGCAGGGTCAGGTCCGGTTTAGAGACTGAGAAACCGACCTGGACCAATCAGCTGTGAGCAAAATGACACGTGACACATCTTCTCACCTTTTGTTCTGGGCAGAATTTTTTTTTTACAAAGAATGTGTCAAAGCGTATGTTTCAGCATTTAGGTAAAATAATTTGACTTTTATAGGCTAACGGCTTTACTTAAACTCATGAAACAAATGGAGGTTATTTCATATTTAAATCTGTTTTATCTTCACTGTGAACCTACTGTCATTTTATTTTATTTATTTATATTTCTGGCTGCTGTAATCAGCTTCACCTGTGCCCTGCTGTGATAGCCCCGCCCCCTTCCCTCCAGACTGAACCCTATTGGCTGAACTGTGCTAACGTCTAATCAGTGCTGCAGCAAAAGTTCATAACCAGCTTCAGTAACACATGAACCCAGAGTTACTCAGTTTGGATTTGTTTGGTTTTATTAACCCAGAAGTTCCTCCACAGCTCTGAGTTTGTTCATCCGGCTTCCAGCAGCAGGCCACAGTCCTGGCCACTCAGCTGCTGATTGTTCTTCTCTGCCCTGAGTCTCATCAGGAGGCAACTACTGTATATAAATCTCCACTTAAACAGCAGTTTTCCTCAGAAATGATTAAGCTCTTCAGAGTAAGGGCCAAATGTCTTCCTAAAACAAACCTGGTTTTCTCAATGACAGAGAACCTACACAGACGTCAGGATTAAACTAATACTAAATTAAGACTAAACTAGGTCTTTACAAAAAGAAAACCCAGGCTGACAAACCAGGACCAGGACTAAACCAGGACTAACCCTAACAGTGGAAGAGGGATGAATGAATCTAGTCAGTTTTATTTGACACCAACTTAGTTCTCCGTTCAAAAGTTAAAGAGTAACTCCTCCCTAAAACCACTTTTTGGCTGACAAACGGGGCTTAAGTGGAAGATCTCACTGATTATGGTCCTATCTTTAAAATTTTAGCACAAACGTTTGTCTGGAGACTGTCCCACAACACTTTTCCTGCATTTTTTAAGCTGTGGTAGTGTTCAGAGTCCGCCCTGAGCAGGTTAAAGTCCTGGTTCAGTGAAGATTTAGTCGGCGATCTTGTGTTTATGCGGGTGTCTGTTCAGTTTTGGTTCAGCTCTTGTCTGTGATCCTGAAAGTAGAATATACTGTGTTATCTCTGACTGATTTAACCCTGTCCTGTTGCTGCGAGAGCTGCTACCTGCTGCAGTGAACAGTGGCGCCTCATCTGGGACACGGTGAAAACAGGTCGTCTCTCTTCGTGTGTGCCTTAAAGAATGGGCACGTCCCGGAGTTATTATTAATACTGCCGCTTTCTCAAAGTCGCGGGAAGTGGACGGGGCTGTAGGTCGACATTGACACACTTACGTCGCCCTCTGCCTTTCCTTAAAGAAAACTAGACCGCCACGGCCGACTTTAGACACGCACGGCTGTGGAGGGACAACGGAGAGTACCGCCTTAAACTGAACAAACTGGGCCTCAACCAAGACTAAACTGGGTCTAAATCAGGACTAATCCAGGAGTAGTGTAATCTTAACCATGACTAGGACTCACCAGGACTATTCTAGGACTAAAGTGGGCCAAAGACCAGGACAAAACCAGGAAAAATAGGACTAGACCAAGATTTAACAGACAAGGACCTGTCCAAAGAGACCTGCAGAGCTAAATCCAGGATTAAACTGGGCCTAATCCAGGACTAAATGGGTCTAAACCAGGACAAAACTAGGTCTAAACCAGGATGAAGCTGTGCCTAAATCAGGACTTAACTGGGCCAAAACAGAAAAAGCAGGACTAAACCAGGACTGAACAGACAAGGACCAAACTTCTGTTCAAAGACACCTGCAAGGATAAATCCAGGACTAAAGTCTGTAATCCTCTGTTTAACGGTTTTCATCTCCTGAGTCCCAGTAGAAAGAGCCTGCGTACCACCAGTGGGACCCCCTACCACAGATTGAGAACCTCTGGCCTCGAGGTTTGATAATCTGTCCAAATATCAGGACTGGTCTTTGTGCGTACACAGCACTATTGAAACCTGGACTCCCTGGAGACTGGGGCTGATCAGGACGTCCTGCAGTCAGCGACTGATGTTTACACAGGGACCACTGATAATTATGCATTTAGATTTTTTGGAAGATTGATGTTGAATAATGATTTCGTTCTGTTGTAATTGTAGAATATGTAATGTAGTGTATGATTCATGACAGTGATATGAGCTGCTCTTTGAGTTTTCTTTTCTTTTGGAATTGGGCTGCTCCTGTGTGTCCTGTGCATGGTTATTGTGTGTGTGTGTGTTTGTGTGTGTGTTTGTGTTTGTGTGTGTGTGTGTGTTTGTGTGTTTGTGTGTGTGTTTGTGTGTGTGTTTGTGTGTGTGTTTGTGTGTGTGTGTGGAGTTATCAGTAAAACATGGAGCAAACACAGAGGAGACCCCAGGAAGAATCGCTTCTGTTGTTTCAGTGGCTAATGGGGCATTTAATAAACTAAACTAAACTAAACTAAACTAAACTAAACCAAACCAAACTAAACTAAACCAAACTAAGCGGTGGTGTGTGGTGTTTCTGCAGAGCGCTGGCTGACATCATGAGGCAGCAGGGCATCTCTCAGTACGAGCACGAGAACATCGCCGCCATGGACGGCTCTCCCAAAGACGAGACTCCGGTCAGGAGCTCCAAGAACCACTACACACCTGTGCACGCCAACCACGGTGAGTCACATGACCACTACACACCTGTGCACGCCAACCACGGTGAGTCACATGACCACTACACACCTGTGCACGCCAACCACGGTGAGTCACATGACCACTACACACCTGTGCACGCCAACCACGGTGAGTCACATGACCACTACACACCTGTGTCAGTCACATGACCACTACACACCTGTGTGAGTCACATGACCACTACACACCTGCGTGAGTCACATGACCACTACACACCTGCGTGAGTCACATGACCACTACACATCTGTGTGAGTCACATGACCACTACACACCTGCGTGAGTCACATGACCACTACACATCTGTGTGAGTCACATGACCGCTACACACCTGTGTGAGTCACATGACCACTACACATCTGTGTGAGTCACATGACCACTACACACCTGCGTGAGTCACATGACCACTACACACCTGCGTGAGTCACATGACCACTACACACCTGCGTGAGTCACATGACCACTACACATCTGTGTGAGTCACATGACCACTACACATCTGCGTGAGTCACATGACCACTACACACCTGTGTGAGTCACATGACCACTACACATCTGTGTGAGTCACATGATCACTACACACCTGTGTGAGTCACATGACCACTACACATCTGTGTGAGTCACATGACCACTACACATCTGTGTGAGTCACATTACCGCTACACATCTGCGTGAGTCACATGATCGCTACACATCTGCGTGAGTCACATGACCACTACACATCTGTGTGAGTCACATGACCACTACACATCTGTGTGAGTCACATTACCGCTACACATCTGCGTGAGTCACATGATCGCTACACATCTGCGTGAGTCACATGACCACTACACATCTGTGTGAGTCACATGACCGCTACACACCTGTGTGAGTCACATGACCACTACACATCTGTGTGAGTCACATGACCACTACACACCTGTGTGAGTCACATGACCACTACACACCTGTGTGAGTCACATGACCGCTACACAGCTGTACCACCTGTACACACCTGCCCCAGAGCAGCTGTGGCTACAAAGTACCTGAGTATTATTATTTTGAAGTAACTGTACTTTTACTTGTGTACAGAGTTTGGGTACTTCTCTGATATTGTGCACACATTGTTCCACACCTGACAGTCTCACTGCCAGAGTTGTATCGAGACCAAGACCAGTCCGAGTTCAGAGTGAACCGAGACCAAGGCAAGGCCGGTCGAGACCAAGACTTTTGGGGACCAACGCTGAAACCAAGGCAAACCTGAGACCAGGTCTAGACCAAATCCTGAGACCAAACCCTGACTGAACTCTACATAAAGTGTTTAACATATTTCAATGCTTATTTTAATGACTTAATGTAACAGACTCCACAAACAAACAGAGACAGAACATGTTCCTGGTTCTTTCTGACTAAGGACGACTTATGAAGAACAGCATTTTCTTATGTTGTTTGGTAAATAAAATCTCAGAGACCGCCACATCCAAGCCCGAGGAAAACTGGACTTTAGACACAGACCAAGCCCGAGTAAAACTGCAGCCGAAACCGAGACGAGACCAAGACAAAATAACGCAAATAAATGGTCTAAAGGCTTATCTCGGGTGCTACAAAACAAAAATCTACAGCAGGATCCTTGCACTGACAGCAGGCCTCTCCCCATCAGACTCCTAATCTTCCGATGTAAATTCTCTCTTGTCTGTAGATAATTCAGTCCAACCCTCTCCTGTTACCCCTCTGTGAGCGCGGCCCCTGTGGAGGAGCCGTGGCCTACTATGGCGTCCCAGATTCGGCAGTGTTACGCCGCGCTCCGGAGCCGCCGTCGCCCCCCACTGGTGCAGATCCGCGCCCCTCTTTCTGTAGATTTCCGAGCACGGAGCGATGAGTCAGGCTCGAGTTAGGGCAGGGCCGTCTGCACTTTGAAAACTTCACGTCGCCGGAGTGAAGGTCACGAGAAACAAATGGAAGGCAGTGATTTGAAGCAGATGCTTGGGGAAAAGGAGAGAGGCTCGTGTGGAGGAGAGGATTAAGCCACATTTTCAGACTTCGACACTCGGTGCACTTCATGAGAGGAGTTATACTGATGTCGGCAGTATTTAGGACTAATCCAGGACTAAACCAGAGGTTAAACGAGGAATAAACCAGTACTAAATCATGGGTAAACCTGCGCTAAACCAGGACTAAACCAGGGCTGAATCATGTTTAAAGTCGAAGTACATGAGGTCCAATCCAGGTTTAAGTCAGGGCCAAACCAGGACTAAACCAGGACTAAATCGAGACTACACCAAGACTAAACCATGACTAAACCAGGGCTTAACGAGGAATAAACCAGTACTGAATCATGGATAAACCGGTGCTAAACTAGGACTAAACCAGGACTAAACCAGGACTAAACTAGGGCTACACAAGAGCTAAACCAGGACTAAATTGAGACTACAGAAGGACTAAACCATGACTAAACCAGGACTAAACTAGGGCAGAATCATGTTTAAAGTCGAAGTACATTAGGTCCAATCCAGGTTTAAGTCAGGGCCAAACCAGGACTAAACCAGGACTAAATCGAGACTACAGCAGGACTAAACCATGACTAAACCAGGACTAAACCAGGACTAAACCAGGACTAAACTAGGGCAGAATCATGTTTAAAGTCAAAGTACATTAGGTCCAATCCTGGTTTAAGTCAGTGCCAAACCAGGACTAAACCAGGATTCAACCAGTTTTAAACCAGGGCTGAATCAAGACTACAGCAGGACTAAACCATGACTAAACCAGGGCTTAACGAGGAATAAACCAGTACTAAATCATGGGTAAACCTGCGCTAAACTAGGACTAAACCAGGACTAAACCAGGACTAAACCAGGACTAAACCAGGACTAAACCAGGACTAAACTAGGGCTACACAAGGGCTACACCAGGGCTTAATCAGGTCTAAATCTGGGCTCATCCAGGACTAAACTAGAACCAAATCAGGGCTCATCCAGGGGTAAACCAGAACTAAATTAGGACTAAATCAAGTCCTGGATGTGACCTGTTTTTGCGGTAGATTAGTCCTGGTTTAGTCCTGGTTTAGACCTTTATTAGATTGATATTTAGTCATGTCTTTTAGGTGTTAATCCCTATTTTATCTCCTGGTTTAGACCTGGTTTAGTCCTTGTTTATTCTTAGTTTAGCTCTGGTTTAGACCTAGTTCTGGTTTATTTTTTGGTTTAGCCCTGGCCTAGACTTAGATCCTGGTTTAAATCTGGCTTAGCCTGGTTTAGACCCATTTTTTTTACAAGACTTTGTAAAACCAAATATTCTGTCACAGACCTGCGGTGGGAGGGGCCTCGTCTCTTCATTACGAGGTCAAATTTGGACATTATTTTAGACTCATTTTGGTTCTAATCTCACTTTACACTTTTAAAGCCTTATCCCTGAAATATAATTGAGTTTCTTATCAGTTTTTAATATTACAGATAAGAACGTAAAGTCATTTTAACTCATTCTGTCTCCCAGCTCTCATGAATCTGTATTTTTTCCATTTCTCCTGTCACTGTACATATTTTTGTGTATTTAAGATGCAGAGCGCTGTAAAGTTACCTCCTTGACCTCAGTCCGACCTCGTAATGTTCCCACTCTGGGGTGACGAGGTTTTTGGACGACGAGTGTTTTCTCGACTCGCACTTAGAGTTCACACTCGGAACAAAAGGACAGACAGGGCACTCACCGGGAAAACTCACAGCTCTGGAGGGTTCAGAGGCGAGAAGGGCTGGAGGTTTCTGGAGATTACCCTGAGGCTCCTGGGGATCCTGAGTGGCGGTGGTTGTTGTGTCCTTGGGCAAGACACTTTGGCTTGGATGTGAATGTGTTGGTGTGAGTGTGTGTTTGGCTAAACTAGGACTGACTGGCCACACCAGGTCTAAACCAGGGCTAAACTTGGGCAGAATCATGTCAAAACCAGGTCTAAACCAGGGCTAATCCAGGACTAAACCAGGTCTAAACCAGAGCTAATCCAGGACTGAACCAGGTCTAAACCAGGTCTAAACCAGGGCTAATCCAGGACTATACCAGGTCTACGCCAGGTCTAAACCAGAGCTAATCCAGGACTAAACCAGGTCTACGCCAGGTCTAAACCAGAGCTAATCCAGGACTAAACCAGGTCTAAACCAGGTCTAAACCAGAGCTAATCCAGGACTAAACCAGGTCTAAACCAGAGCTAATCCAGGACTGAACCAGGTCTAAACCAGAGCTAACCCAGGACTAAACCAGGTCTACGCCAGGTCTAAACCAGAGCTAATCCAGGACTAAACCAGGTCTACGCCATGTCTAAACCAGAGCTAATCCAGGACTAAACCAGGTCTACGCCAGGTCTAAACTTGGGCAGAATCATGTCAAAACCAGGTCTAAATCAGAGCTAACCCAGGACTAAACCAGGTCTAAACCAGAGCTAATCCAGGACTATACCAGGTCTACGCCAGGTCTAAACCAGAGCTAATCCAGGACTAAACCAGGTCTACGCCAGGTCTAAACCAGAGCTAATCCAGGACTAAACCAGGTCTAAACCAGGTCTAAACCAGAGCTAATCCAGGACTGAACCATGTCTAAACCAGAGCTAATCCAGAACTAAACCAGGTCTACACCAGGTCTAAACCAGGGCTAAACTTGGGCAGAATCATGTCAAAACCAGGTCTAAAACAGAGCTAATCCAGGACTAAACCAGGTCTAAACCAGAGATAATCCAGGACTGAACCAGGTCTACGCCAGGTCTAAACCAGAGCTAACCCAGGACTGAACCAGGTCTAAACCAGGGCTAATCCAGGACTAAACCAGTCTTCTGGGGTTTTTGTGCTTGAATTATCAGTAGAGCCGGGTGTCCACAAACCCAAAAGTTGGTGGTTCCCCTGTTCACACTGCCCTTGTGTCCTTGGGCAAGACACTTCAACCACCTTGCCTCGTGTATGAATGTGTGATTGTGTGATTGTGTGATTGTGTGATTGTGTGATTGTGTGATTGTGTGTGTGTGGTGGTTGGAGAGATTGTTGACACTTTGAGAAAACAGTTCCCGTCCGATGTTAGACTAAAGGTGCACAGACAGCGGTGAGAGCAGAGGTCAGGGTTGCCAGGTCTGAAACTCAAAACCCACCCAGCAGCAACCTAAAACTCACCTTTTAACCTGCGGCAACATTTAAATTCTGCTGGAAAACCACAAACTTGGCAACTACGGCAGAGATTTTGTATGGTTTAGAGCAAGTGGTTCCCAAAGTGGGGTCCGGGGCCCCCTGGGGGTCCTTGGAGGTACTGCAGGGGGCCCTCAGAAGCTGTCTATATTAAGTACATAAAAAGAAAAAGAGTTTGAAATGCACTGTAAAAAACAATGCTGCAAAAACTCAAGGCAACAGGATCACTCAAGATTTTTGAGTTTTGGTGATCAACTCAAAATCTCAAGTTTTCAACAACTAATTTTTTTACTCACCAAATTTAACGTTCATACAGCTAAAAACTTCAAATTTTAAGTTTTACTCACTAGCTTTCTTTTTCCAACTCACCTTACATCCGACTGACTCCACTGTTCAGAAAAAGTATTATTGATAATAATAAAAACTAAATATACTACATTTAACAAAAGAATAACTTTTTCTGAACTCTGTAAGTTGGCTGTAACATGAGTAAAAAAATAATGATAGAGAGAAAAACTAAAAACGTAGACAAGTTTTTAGACGTATGAACATCAAATTAAGTGAAAGTGTGGAAAACTTTAGATTTTGAGTTGGCCCCAAAAATCTTGAGGGATCCTTTGCCTTGAGTTATTGCAGCATTTTATTTTTTTTTACAGTGTATTTGTTTAAAAATATAACTTTAAAACACTTTTTAGCCAATAGTCAGTGTCTTTTGTAATGTTTTTATAGAAATATATGAAGAAAAACATGAAAATAAAATTTGGGATTGAGGGAAGTTGTATTGTTGGGGGTCCGCGTGGGATTTTGGTAAATTTAAGGAGGGCCGTGACGCTCCTGAGTTTGGGAATGGCTGGTGTAGAGACAGTGGCTCGGAGAAACAGACAGGAGCAGAGCTGGAGATGATTCCGTTCTCGTTGTTCATGATGAGGATGGGTGTCATTAGTTCGTGAGTCCATCAGAGGGACAGGACATGGGAGAGGTTCTGGAGATAAAGCTTCCAGACTGAGATGGTTTGGACATGAACAGAGGAGGGACAGTGGACAGACCGAAAAAGGAGAAATTTGTTTTGGAAATGATGTGTGAGTTTTCAGATTTAATTTGGGTACACGCTGAATAATGGCCACTTAGTCACAGGGCTGATGCATGTTTTTGGATGAATGCAGCAAAATGCAATGCTCTTTTCCAACATTTTTTACTTTTTTCCCCATGGTAATTTCCCCTCCCTTCTCTAGAGATGGACAACTTTAACATTTTTCAGAGAATCAGCCATTTGCAAATTCTTGCTCTTTAATGCTGAGTTTTGGTCAGGCACATGTCCGGGCTCCATGTGACTGAAGGACCCCAACCATCTTGTCTCAGTTTGGGCTCTTACTCTGCAATTCATAGGAAAAAGAGCTGCACGATATGGAGAAAACATGCGATATTCGATAACTATGTTGAAAATTGCCATATTTGAAAATAAAGCCTACTTTTCGAACATAGTAAGTTAAACTTTTCACAAAAATGTAAGTTCCTGTATTTACAAGTCAAAACAGCGACAAAATCAAAACTTAACACAGACTAAACCAGGAATAAAACAAGGCTAAGCTGTGACTAAATTACTTAAATTACCACTAAAACTGGACTTTTTAAACATTTTTATTTAGTCACAACACATGTTCTTTTAAGGCTCTGATGGAAAATGATTCTTCAGTGTAAATCTCTGTCAGATGGAAGACCACAGCGTTATTGTGATATATTTAGATTCTTGCGATACAGATATTGTGTTTGCTGATATTGCGATATCGATAATTTTGCGATATATTGTGCAGCCCTAATAGGAAACATTCAAAATCTCTTTATCTCAGCCTGAAAAGCTCAAAACAGCAATACAATTTTTTTCTCTTTTCTCTGGAACAAAACCTCGACGAACAAAATGTCCGAGTACATTTTGTAGCTCTCAACAAGCTCTACCTGCTCAGTGAGTTTCAGAAAGCTCGCTTTATTGGTTTTCTAAAAAAAAACAACTAATCTTTAACTGTTCTCACTAGCTGCGTTTCCATTGACCATCAAATTGCGCAAATTGGATTTGCAAATATAAATTTGCCTAATGGAAACACGACAATTTCGAAAAAACTCGCATTTATCGAAAAAAAGTTTTTGCGCTTGGATGAGGTGGTTTTTCAGGCGTATCGAAAATGACATATTTCGCAAAACTGCAATGGAAACACTTTTGTCAAATTAAACGAGTCACGTGACCAACAACCGGATACTGGCTGCCACAAGAGGTCCCACAGCATCGCACAGCTCAGCAAAAGTTGAGCGTGTCATTCGGAAATGTTGAATCCACAGCTCTTCTGTAAAATCGCCTACTACAATTTCCCAAAAACGCTTCATACGTAGCTGCTCCCATGTATCAGGGGCCGGTCGCTCCATGGCCTGAATAAGACGCCGACGTCTCCTTTGACGGCTGATGACGAGCGCGAGTGCCGTGGCTGAAACATGGATACATCTGCTGTAAATCAAAGTAATGTTTACATCCGTTGCCATGTTTTTTGAATGACTTATCGCGAGAGTAGGTTTGTTTTTATTCGCTTATGATTCAATGGAAACAGTGTAATTGCGAAATTGTGTTTTTTTGACATTTCTAGAATATCGATAAAATTTTGCGCTTATGTGTAATGGAAACGCAGCCAGTGTCTAATTCTAAAACATTTGTCTTTGTTTCAGTGGAACGCAACAGTGCCCGTCCCCATCTAGTGCTGGAACTAACTCATGATCGTAGTGCAATTAAAGTAAAATTGTCAATTTTTCAAAAAGTCAATGGAAAAAAATAAATGGAAAATTTACCTCCGGCTTCAGAGAGGGGCGGGCACTGCTGAGCTCCACAAACCTCACTAAATCATATTCATTTCTTTCTTAATATTAAGAAAATCTTCCCTGTTTATTGGCCACGACCATAGAAAAACCCAAATTGGTCGACCTCTACTCCTCTCATCCGTTTAACACAAGCGGGGTCTGCATGGTTTTCTTGTTGATCCAACTTTTATTGAATTTTGAAGCTGTTTTGATTTAAAGCCAAGTGTTGCAACACCTTCTTTTGCTTTAAATAACGTCACTCTAAGCCATTTCAGCTGCTAAATCCAGCCGCCCCAGGACACTCCCGTCGCGTCTCTCTGTAACAGACAGTGTGAGATTACACGGCCCCCGTCTCTGTACCAAACCCTGTAGAAATGAGCAGAAACGGCCCGCCCCGCGCTCAGATCTAACTCCTCTGTGTGTGTGGAGTGTCCCGCCGAGAACATTATGACTTCCATTTCCCCAAATCTCTGCTGCGTCTGCCTCTATATTTCTCTGACACTGTGAAAATATCGATAAACGCCCGTCTGTCGCGGCGGGAAGCACAGCCGAGTGGAGTCCGGACACTCACTGGGTTGAAATGAAAACGTATATCTGAAAAAAAAAAAAAAAAAAGAGAGAAAAACTTCACAAGACGACTTTGAAATGGCAGAACAACTTTGGGCTGGAGTTTTCGAAAGATATGGTGTCACAGAGAAATGGGTTGGATTTGTGAAGGAAAACAGACTCTGAAGTAGTTCTCCAGAGATCTGCGAGGAGAGGACATTTTATTGGAACTTCTGTCATTTTAACTGGATTTTTTAAACACTTTCTTTACTTTCATGACTTTGGTCTAGACCTGGACCTCACTGTAAACATATCAGGTCCATAGTACTTGAGTAAAAGTAAAATCTATTCAAATTTCTTTAAAGATGTTTTTAAAGATGCACTATTTTCTCTTCCATCTAATAACACTGGTCTACAAATGTTTGGACTCGATCTGCTTCTGAGATAAAAGTGGCTAAATCTCATTTATTTTGATGAACTGAAAATCAATGATAACTGTGCTGTTAGCTATGTATTCAAGATATTTAATGCTATTGTTTCACATCAAAATCGCATCTGTTTATACAATAGATTTAGGCATTTTTGCTTAAAAATAATATTTATATTTTGAAAATATTTAATTTCTCTACATGCATGCATTTTGTCCACTTCCAAGAGAGAGATTTCTGCAAATAAAAACAAAACATTTTATGTCAAAACTCTAGCCATATTAAAATGAATGTATTGAATGTGCAGCTTTCAGATAGAACTGGTTGCTTGTAGACACTGTACCTTCTGATAAACTACCGTTTTTGCCTTATTTTGCATAAATTTCCTATTTTGACCCAATACTGTTTCTTGGAAACTTTCGCCAATCTGCACTTCTCACTTACTTTTTCTTTATTAGTGACCTAATCCAAGAAAAATTTCACTGCTTTTGTTCCGGAAGCATTTTGCTGTAGACCTGTGATATTGAGGCAGTAGCAGCATAACTGAAGTCATCTTTGAGACTCTGTGACCTCATCTGGACAGAGGGGGAACTAGAGCAGGGACTGGATTTTTGGGATCAATCACACAGCGCTCAGGACAAAGTGGGGCAGTCCCATTTGGATCAGGGACAGTTTCATTGGTTGAGTCTGAGCTTGTGCACTTTGTCTTTATGCACTGGAGCGATGAAGACAGCAAGTCCAGCTGGAAAGAGACAAAGTCCAGAGCTGCTCACATCACAAAACAGGTCTAAACCAGGACAGAACCAGGTCCAAACCAGGACAGAACCAGGTCTAAACCAGGACAGAACCAGGTCCAAACCAGGACAGAACCAGGTCTAAACCAGGACAGAACCAGGTCTAAACCAGGACAGAACCAGGTCTAAACCAGGACAGAACCAGGTCTAAACCAGGTCTTACTGGCTCCAGCTGCTCACACCACAAAACAGCAGGAAAATGAATAACAGAGACAGAAAAAAGAGAAGCAAATGTGACAATAAATCAACTTTTCCTCTCTTTCTCCCATGTTATAATGTTCCCTCTTCAAAAACAGACCTGGAGTTGTTTTATTCAAGTTTATTAACTTGTATTCTCTGGCACTGGCTTTCTGTGAGCTTCAAACAGCTCGACTCGACTCCAGGAAGCACTGAACAATCAACAACAAGCCATCTACATCCAATCTCATCCATTTATCCTAAAAAAAAAACAGTGTACAGCTCTGTTTCCACTGATTCCTCACAGATATTTTTACTTTTGGAGTAAAATGGCATCAGACAAAAAGTTGAAGGAAGTAAACAGCTTTTTTTTTCCTGTTTCTGTTTGAAATAAAACCCAAACATATAAGAGAGAGGAGGAGAGATTTTTTTTCTTCTCTTGCCTGTAAACCATTCTAGTCTATCTTCTGAAACCCTTGCCTTCTCTGTAAGTTCTCATAAATCGTTGTGCGTTTTTTCCCCGTAGCTCTTGTAATAACTCGCTTCATCTTTAATTTAAAGCGTATAAGGCTTCGTGTCGGCGAGCGCTGTTTGTTCTGGGAGAAGATGAGCCCTTTCGTTCCCATTATGTGGAGGAGTAGAGGCAATTTGAGCCACACTTCCTGAGATAATGAAGGTTTGTGGGTCCACACGGGAGCGGGGAGCGTGCCGTCAGCTCCTCTCACTGCCGCCGCCCTGAGAGAGGCTCCGTTTGAATTATCACAGATTATTTAAGGAACAAAACTCTCACTCGACGCACCTCTGATGTTCTCGACCTTGAGGTGCTCACATTTGTTTTAACTATTACTGTTTAAACTGAGCAGTGTTCAGTTTAGTCTCACACCTGCGATAAATCTGAAGTCTAAAAGCGATCTTTTCCCCTCGGAGGAACCGCACGGGACGCCTTGGAAGGGGTCGCCCCAAAACCTGCGAATGAGACAAAAATTTGATTCAAGCTGGTTTTTAAAACACTAAAGCTTGACATTTACTTTTTTGCTCACTGGCCGCTGTGGCTAGTTTTGTCAAAAGTTGCTGGCCAATTACTATCTTTACTAGCCACAATTTAATTAGTTAAAGAAATGTAACATTTGTTTTTATGTATGGACAGGGATAAAAACAAAAAAACAAAAACATAACGGGTTTACTGTACCTTTGCAGAATAAATTGATGTAACAATATTGGCAATATCTTGATATCGCAATATCAAAATCGTACAAAATTGTCATGGCCCTTTCCAGTGGTGAATGATGAGCTCCTGTGGGTAATATTCAGCAGAATGTTAGCGACTCTCACTCCAGCTGAGGACAAAGGACTCCTAACGACCCGAAACCACTCAGGCTCTTCATGGTCTCCTGAACCAATAGAAGTTAGTTTCAGGTCTAACTCCTCCCTCCCAGGAGCAGATAAACCAGCTCTCATCAGTTCAACTTCAGAATTGAGGAAACCTCTTGGATCAGAGGTGAAATGTCAAATCCAGATGACTGCTTTTTAACTTTTTCTTGCAGCAGAATGGTAAAAAAGCTGAGGGAACTACATCGACCATGATCCTATGGTCCTTATCATAGCCTTGTCTCTGTCAAAGATCACCAACAACATTTATTTTTAGGGATGTTTTTTTTTTTTTTCTGTGCTATGCAGAATCTAAAACTAACTTCCATTAAAACTAGTTTTAACTTTTTGTTACTCAAAAAAAATTCCCAATGATGTTGGTAATCTTTGACAGACCCAAGGCTGTAATAACCCCCTAAAAAATCCACTTTGCATTGAGAATAATAAAAATATTATTAAATATTATTAAATATAGTTTTTCCTTACCGAGAAGGAGGGTCTAAGTACAGGGGACGTCCTGGGACTGTTTAGTTTAATTTAGTTATTGTTTATGTTTGATGAACGGTTGGTGACGCCCTTGGAGACGACGGCTGTTGTGATACTGGGCTGTATAAACAGGGTTGCCAGATCTGACTGACAGTTTCCAGCCCAAATATAACGTAAAACCCGCCAAACGCAATAAAAACCCGCCCAAATCACAACCATTCTACAATCTTAATGTTAAAACTGTAATACATATGAAATAGCATATTTTGAGCACACAAAACTTCACAACTGCCAATGGAAAAAGTAATAAACTCCACGATGAGTGTAATCAGAAAAACAAATAGCTCTCTCACGGGGCTGCAGTGTTTACTTTTTTCAACCAATCAGAGGTCCATAATTAGACGTGTGATTGACAACTAATGACACTAATATTACTACTTCTATTTTACAAATTAATTTTATTCATCAATAACCAGCAAATATATACAATTATTGATCAGGAAATTTTAAAATATTATTAAAATAAGTTTATTTTACATTTTCAAAATCCCGCCCCATAAGTCTAAAAATAGCCCAAATATTATACACCCGCCCAACGCTATTTTTTTCCGCCGAGAGAGAGCAAAAGTAGCTCAATCTGGCAACACTGTGTATAAATAAAATTTTATTGAATTGAACGATTTTGGGAACACTCTTTGGGAACGCTTTGGGAAGTGGAAACATCCTCAAACCAACCCGTTCTGTTCCATCCTCGTGGAAAAGTGCCATAAAGGCCCTGAGTAAGACACAGAGACATACACCACTAGAAAACTAATGACCTTACAGACTTTGATATTGAAGTCTAAATGTGTTGTTAATGCAGAAGTCAGAGCAGTGAGCAGAGTAAGACACTGATTCTGCTCCAGTCTTTTCTCCGGGCGCTGTTGTTGTTGTTGTTTTATTTGTCAAAGCGTCGGTCTCACGTTCTGAGTTTGTGATTGGCAGAGAGCTGTTTGTTGTCGGACTCGGGGCAGAAACCTTGTCTCTCCTCGTCGGTGTCGGCGCTGCCCTCTCAATTACAGCCTGTGTTTGTTCAGAGAGCAGAGACGTGAAGCAGAACGCTGAGATCCTTAACAATAACAGCACCACACCAAAGCTGGCGACAGCCTTTAGACACAGCTCTGTAACATCTGACGGCAAAACGAACGAGTACACCCCGTCTTTACTGTTGGCATCAGTTAAAAGGATCTAGTGGTGCGCAGTAGCAGAGTGGTTAGCTCTCCTGATCTCTCTGAGTGTGCATGTCCTCCTCGTGTTACTGTGGCTTCTCTCCTTTACCTCCCTCCGTCCCAAACACATGCATGTGCAGGTTAAATGGAGACTCTAATGCCACCTTCATGATACATCGGAATCTCCGAAGTCCCGACTTAAAAACACGACCTCTGAAAAAAGTTCATTCATGATATCAGCTCGGAAAACACACACAGAACTCCACAATAACAACATAACAATAGTTGCATTTCCATGTAAGGGCTGCACAATATATCGCAAAATTATCGTGATCGCAATATCAGCAAACGCAATATCAGTATCGCAAGAATCTAAATATATCGCAATAACGCTGTGGTCTTCCATCTGACAGAGATTTACACTGAAGAATCATTTTCCACCAGAGCCTTAAAAGAACATGTGTTGTGACTAAATAAAAATGTTTAAAAAGTCCAGTTTTAGTGGTAATTTAATTAATTTAGTCACAGCTTAGCCTTGTTTTATTCCTGGTTTAGTCTGTGTTAAGTTTTGATTTTGTGGCTGTTTTGACTTGTAAATACAGGAACTTACATTTTTGTGAAATGTAGTGAATTTAACTTATCGTATTTTCTGGACTATAAGTTGCTCCGGAGTATAAGTCGCAGTAGCCAAAAAATGCATAATGAAGAAGAAAAAAATGTATATAAGTCGCACTGGACTATAAGTAACATTTTTGGGGGGAAATTTATTTTACAAAATCTGACACCAAGAACAGACATTTCATGTTGAAAGGCAAGTTATAGTAATAATAGAATAGAGAACAACAGCTGAATAGGTGTGAGGTTTGCTAACGTAACACATTGATGGTTATTCAGCTACATGAAGCATAAACAACGAACTGAATAGGTGTCTCGTATGTTAACGTAATATATTAACAGTTATTCACATAACTATAGCATAAAGAACATAATATAACAAGTTCACCAAACTCACCATCTCACTCCTAATCACTAAATCCTTTAAATTCTTCATCCTCGGTGTCGCTTCTGAACAACTCCGCCAACTCCGGAGGTAGACGAAGCGCCGCTTCCTCCTCTGCGTGGCTGTCGTCAGACTCAGCATCAGTTCCATTTCCAATTATTCCGCTCTTTCTCAGTTGTCTTTATAGCCTAAGTTGTTAGTGGTAATGTTTACATTTTAAATTGTCAGTGGTACAGGTGCAGCAGATGCTGGTACACAAGCCTAGAGCGCCCTCTAACCAACACCTGAAATATTTTAATATATAAGTCACACCTGAGTATACGTCGCACCTTAGACAGACTTGAAAAAGTGCGAATTATAGTCCGCAAAATACAGTACTATGTTCGAAAAGTAGGCTCTATTTTCAAATATCGCAATAATATTGTTATCGCAATTTTCAACATAGTTATCAAATGTATACTAAACAAATAAATACACCAACAGAACTGCTTGGTGTGGTACAGAGTTATATCTGGTTATCATGGTTCTATTTTTGTTTGTTTGTTCAGTGATAAATGAATTGTCAAAGGCGTTTTTGCAGAGCTTTAGCATTGATAACTTCATTCATTATATAAAGATTATATAAAGATGTCCCCATGACTGTGAGGTCAACTCAGGAACTCGGAGTCCAACACTTCCGGACGAGTTTCCAAGCAAAAATCCCGACCGGAGACGGTGTTCAAGGCTGTTTTTCCAAGTCGGAGGTCGGATTTTCACAGATTCCGATGTACCATGAACGTGGCATGAATGTCCCCTAGTGAATAAATGTGAGAGTGAATGGCAACCTGAACAATGACAGGCGGAGAAACCAGTCAGAGAAACGAAGGGCGGGACGTAAGCAGCGCGCCACTGACCCACACAAACATGGCGTTTCTAAAGAGCTCTTGCTGGTTTTTCCATAAAACCCCAAAATCCTGCGTATTCTGAGGAGCTCTGTTCTTTTTTTCTGAACGGGGACAGCAGCAGAAGCCAGCTGTACAAAGACTTGTGGAGAAAGTGGGTTTGTTTGAATGTGATCGTTACGTCGAACATCAGCGGGACTTTACTGTCTTTAGCTAAAATGCACGATGCAGCAATAAAAAGATTTAGCTATTTTCTCTGGTATAGAATATCAGTTTTAATGAGCTAGCCTTTTTATTTTATTTTATTTTTTCATTTATTTGCCCTTCATCTTTATTTATTTATTTTATTTATTTTATTTATTTTATTTATTTTATTTATTTTATTTATTTTATTTATTTATTTTATTTATTTATTTAGCACACAATAAAAATACAGTTAAGTATAAACAAGCATATATGCATGGGAGTGGACAAAGCCTATATAGGGTTATATAAAAAAACACTCCCAAAAAGCAAACAAACAACATTACATAACATTAACTAAAAAAAAACAAAAAAAAAAAAAAACACTAAAACAATTAATCACAAGAAATAGAAATAGAACTAGTAGGACACATCAGATTATCCATTTTGTTTAAAGTTTAGGATGAGTCAAAGCAAATATCCTACCATCAGCCTATGTTGTAATCTTTTTTCGTAAACAGACAATGAAATAGAAGAATCTACCAGATCTATACGAGTGTTCCATACTTTAGCACCATGATATTTGATTGAAAATGGTTTTATGTAAGGGAAGATGCAGATTTGCAGCCTCCCTGGTAGGATAATGGTGAAATTGAGTATTGTAAAGAAAATAATATTTGATATAAGAGTGTTATGGTTTAAACTCATAGAATAGCACAAAGTCAGTGTGAGCGCCCTGCCAGTAATCTGTGAGAGTTTGCCTGATGATGCTTTGTGTTTTCGTGACAACTCAGAGAAGATGAAAACAGACTGAATGTATTAAATGCGCTGTAGAACTTCCACTCTCTTAAACCTGCCTGAAACATCGCACAAAGACCTTGATTTTTTTTTATTTTCTTGGCTCTCCTAAGAACAAAACCCACACGCAGGTTTGCTTGCCTTGTTACTTCATTATTCAGCATTTCTACATTCCACACACAGATTATAGCTTTGTCATGTTATTGTCTTGGGTTCTGTTTGATTAATATTTGGATGTATTTCTTCGTACTCACCTGGTCCTGTGCTCAGCTGTGCTCACCTGAACTGTTTTTGAATCAGAAGAAACCCTTTTAATTGGACTTTTTTCCTGTTTAAGTGCATGTTTAATGTTTATTTTCCCAGGCAGTGTGTTGAATAAAAATGCTACAGTAGTGAGCAGTTCCAGCAGAGTGAAAGGGAAGTGTTTGTTTAAAGATGTTTCTCTGGTTTTGTTCCCAGTCGTGTGGTCCAGGGACCAGCTGAGAGGCCTCTGGGTAAAAAGCAGACAGGTGCAGAGTTTTGGGGAACCATGCAGAAAGTATGAAGCTGCATGAACAGAGTTGAAGACGATTGAGACGATAGGAGACAGAAACTCCACAGAGAGGAGATGTTTGTGGTTCTGGTTTCGGAAAACCACTGACTGACTGAGTGCAGTAAGCAGCCAGTCCAGTAGTTGGCGCTAATGCAGCCTAAAGTTTACCAACAGCTGGAAAACACCAAAAAAAGACACCAAAAGTTGTTCATCAGTGGACCTCAAGCTGTGGTACAGGCACCACTTTTGGTTTTTATACTGGTTAAATCCTGAGTGACTCTAAGTTTAGTCCTGGTTTAGACCTGCTTAGGCCTGACCAGCTTTAGTCCGGATTAAGTCCAGGTTTAGAGCTGTTTTAGTTCTAGTTTGGTTAGTTTTTGTTAGTCCTGTTTTTTTATACTGGTTAAATCCTGAGTGAGTCTAAGTTTAGTCCTGGTTTAGACCTGGTTTAGTCCTCATTTAGACCTGGTTTAGAACTGAATTAATCCTGGTTTTGACCTAGTTTAGTCCAAATTAAGTCTAGGTTTAGACTTGCTTAGTCCTGACCTGGTTTAGACCCGGATTAGGTCTGGTTTAGTCCTGGTTTAGTCTTGAATTAGTCCTGGTTTTGACCAAGTTTAGTCCTGGTTTAGCTGTGGTTTAGTCCAGATTAAGTCTAGGTTTAGACCTGCTTAAGCCTGACCAGGTTTAGTTCTGGTTAAGTCCAGGTTTAGACCTGTTTTAGTTCTAGTTTGGTTTAATGTTAGTCCTGTTTTTTATACTGGTTAAATCCTGAGTGAGTCAAAGTTTAGTCCTGGTTTAGACCTGGTTTAGTCCAGATTAAGTCTTGGTTTAGACCTGCTTAGGCCTGACCAGCTTTAGTCCGGATTAAGTCCAGGTTTAGATCTGTTTTAGTTGTAGTTTGGTTTAGTGTTAGTCCTGTTTTTTTTATACTGGTTAAATCCTGAGTGAGTCTAAGTTTAGTCCTGGTTTAGACCTGGTTTAGTCCTCATTTAGACCAGGTTTAGAACTGAATTAATCCTGGTTTTGACCTAGTTTAGTCCAAATTAAGTGTAGGTTTAGACTTGCTTAGTCCTGACTTGGTTTAGACCCAGATTAGGTCTGGTTTAGTCCTGGTTTAGTCCTGAATTAGTCCTGGTTTTGACCAAGTTTAGTCCTGGTTTAGCTGTGGTTTAGTCCAGATTAAGTCCAGGTTTAGACCTGTTTTAGTTCTAGTTTGTTTTAATGTTAGTCCTGTTTGTTATACTGGTTAAATCCTGAGTGAGTCTTAGTTTAGTCCTGGTTTAAACCTGGTTTAGTCCAGATTAAGTCTTGGTTTAGACCTGCTTAGGCCTGACCAGCTTTAGTCCGGATTAAGTCCAGGTTTAGATCTGTTTTAGTTGTAGTTTGGTTTAGTGTTAGTCCTGTTTTTTTATACTGGTTAAATCCTGAGTGAGTCTTAGTTTAGTCCTGGTTTAAACCTGGTTTAGTCCAGATTAAGTCTTGGTTTAGACCTGCTTAGGCCTGACCAGCTTTAGTCCGGATTAAGTCCAGGTTTAGATCTGTTTTAGTTGTAGTTTGGTTTAGTGTTAGTCCTGTTTTTTTATACTGGTTAAATCCTGAGTGAGTCTAAGTTTAGTCCTGGTTTAGACCTTGATTAGGTCTGGTTTAGTCCTGGTTTAGTCCTGAATTAGTCCTGGTTTTGACCAAGTTTAGTCCTGGTTTAGCTGTGGTTTAGTCCAGATTAAGTCTTGGTTTAGACCTGCTTAGGCCTGACCAGCTTTAGTCCGGATTAAGTCCAGGTTTAGATCTGTTTTAGTTGTAGTTTGGTTTAGTGTTAGTCCTGTTTTTTTATACTGGTTAAATCCTGAGTGAGTCTAAGTTTAGTCCTGGTTTAGACCTTGTTTAGTCCTCATTTAGACCTGGTTTAGTCCTGAATTAGTCCTGGTTTTGACCAAGTTTAGTCCTGGTTTAGCTGTGGTTTAGTCCAGATTAAGTCTAGGTTTAGACCTGCTTAAGCCTGACCAGGTTTAGTTCTGGTTAAGTCAAGGTTCAGACCGGTTTTAGTTCTAGTTTGGTTTAGTGTTAGTCCTGTTTGTTATACTGGTTAAATCCTGAGTGAGTCTAAGTTTAGTCCTGGTTTAGTCCTGAATTAGTTCTGGTGTTGACCAAGTTTAGTCCTGGTTTAGCTGTGGTTTAGTCCAGATTAAGTCTAGGTTTAGACCTGCTTAAGCCTGACCAGGTTTAGTTTATGTTAAGTCAAGGTTTAGACTGGTTTTAGCTCTAGTTTGGTTTAGTGTTAGTCCTGTTTGTTATACTGGTTAAATCCTGAGTTTTGTCCTGGTTTAGCCATGAGGTAATCCTGGTTTAGTCTGAGTCTAGTTTAGTTCTAGTTTAGTCCTGTTTTAGTAAAGAAGTCCACAGTGAGTCTGACCCAGGTGGCACCTTTCTGCTGAACTCATTGCTTCTTTTCTTCTGCCTTTCTTGTCACCGCAGGGCATTATGGGAAGGAAACCCTGCGTCCCGGAGGCCAAGACATGCACAACTTCATCTCCTCTGGGTTTGTGACGCTCGGACGCGGACACTTGAAAGGTGAGGCCCATGACTGAAGTCGGTTTGTGTTTCGTCTTTAAACCCAGCGAGTCACAGAGGACACAGAGCAGTGGTTCTCAAACTGTTCACACCAAGTTCCAACAAAGGAAATATTCAGCTCTACAAATGTCAGATGGAATGTGTAAATCTGGACTAACTCAGGACTGACCCAGGTCTAAACCAAGGGACGGAATAGGGACTGACTTTAAAATGCAATACACGCAAAATATGGACTAAACCAAGTGTGGCCACCTCAAAAAGTCCAAAAAGTGGAATAAGTTGCGTGATTTGGTTGGACAAGGTAGGACGTACTCAAAAAATAAATCTATAAATTTACTAAACTTACTAAGATAGGAGTTGCTTCAGTTTAGGGCCAATAAAATAGAGCTGGAAATGGGCCTTAAAAGTCAGGCCCGACATGGCCCGAGCCCGACAGAATTCGAGTACGTTTTGATTGACAGTTTTGTTAAAGCCCGAACCCGTTTGCTGCCCGACCTTATTCCAATTCCACACAACTCTTCCTCCTTTTGTCAAGAATGAGTCATTTTTTTTGCATTTAACGTAATCCCACTGCTCATTATTTACATTGGGGGGCGATGGTGGCGCAGTGGGTTAAGCCGATTCGAATCCCATCTGAAGCGCAGGCCGTTGGCGCAGATTGGCAGCCACGCTTCCGTCAGTCTGCCCCAGGGAAGTAGCTCACCACCACCGAGTGTAACTGAGGAGTGAATGAAGATGAAAATTTGTAAAGCGACTTTGAGTTGTGTGAAAAGCGCTATATAAAATTGATGTATTATTATTATTTTCATTGTGCACATGGTCAAACTTCTTCCACACCTCAGACCTTGCTTTCGTTGCCGGCTCAACCAAAACGTAGTCACCGCAGAGCAGCCTCCGCTTCACCGAAAAATTATGCCCAAACTCGGCAAAGATTTCCAGCTCTACTATAAAACAAATGATGTGCTAATTTCACCCAAAAAAAACACACATTTTGCAAAGTAATGAGACTTTCTTTGACTAAAATAAATAGACCGGAAAAAAATCAAAGCTCTCAGTCTGCATTTTCTCAAAACAACCCAGCGCCAGCTCCCAGCTCCAGGAGAGGCCTGTCCTGAAACACAGGCAGCAACACAACAAACATATATTCAACTTATCAAGATAGAACGCCTCATGCATAGAATATATCCGTGTAGAGGTTTTTAAATAAATTCAATAAGGATATTGACCCACTTTGTACTTTTTGCAATTCCACCATCGAAACAATTTGCCATCTGTTTTTTGATTGTGTAGATTCTACCTTTGGTGCGAAATAGAACACATTTTTATTCGTGCTCTATCAAATAAAATTGAAATTGAAAAAAAAAGATGTTATGTTTGGATATAGCAAAACTATTCATCAAAATATTAAATATATCCTTAATCAGTTTATTATCCATGCAAAATATTATATTCATAAATGTAAATGGGCAAGGAAAACGCCACGCATACAAGAATTCATAATTGAGATGGACAGATACATATCACTCATAAACAAAATGGAAAATAAAAAAGCAATAACATTCTCCATGAGATATATGGACCTTTTTAAAGGGGACCTGTTGTGCTTTTTTAATATTGCTTTTTGATGAGAGAAGATGTTCAATCCAACAGAAAAATGTAAAAAACAACAACACAAAACCTCTCTAAGCATTTAAGTTTATGATTTGTATGGTTTACCCCTTTGTCGTTTTTGTTTTGTTTGTCATTATTGCTTTATTGTCATAGCTGCTTGTATTGTGATTTATTTTGTTTTTTTATGTGTAAATGTATAAGTTAATAATAAAATAAATAAGTACAAAAAAAAAAAAAAAAAAAGATAGGACGCCGACAAATATTTATTCTACTTTTTACACAAAGAATACTGACCTTACAGCGTTGTTCTAAACCTTGAATTTCTCTTTTTATAAGAGCACAAATGAAAAAGTTGGGCATTATCTTAATAATAAGTGGGATGGAGGGACAACCAAAACTAAACCCTGGACTAAATCAAGACCTAAAGCTGGGGACACACTACCCGATTTTTTTGCCCGATTTTATAACGATTCACAGTTGCAGCGAGTCTTTACCAGTCAACAACAGCTGCAGGGAATCGTAATCACCAGTCGGCCCTGAAATCCGTTACTGTGTGATGTTCAAAGACTCGAATCGTTAAGTGTGTGCGCCGCAAAAACCCGGCCTGACGTCAGTCGCAAGCAATCAAACACCGACTCTGGACCACACTCCTGTAGTGTGGGCTGTTTACATCCAACTGGGAATTCATGGAGTCCAGCGGCCGATGAAAAACAGTTGATGGGACACAGGAAATAACGTCAGAGAACGAAGACGAAGCAACAGGAAGCGGCGGGAAAATATAAGCGGAAATTTGAAGAAGAAGAAAACATAAACAACCATGGCAAACACCGAAGAAAGTTGAGCGCTACCCAAGCAAAACTGGATACACAGACATTTTTTCTTTCCCTTTTTCCAAACAGATAGCTACGCACACAACGGCAACAGCGACCCAGGTAGCTCCATGTTTGTTTACCATTTAGTTCTCGCCAGTTCCCGCCAGAGTTTGCTGCGTTTGGTTGGCGTCAGTTGCAGTTACAGATCTTGTAGTGTGTGAGGCGCAGTCTTTCAGTCGTCAGAACTAAATCTGCTGAAACCAGTCGTTAGTGTGTGCTCCTGGTCTTTTCTGAATCTGTAACCACTGAGAAAATCCTGGAGTGTGTCCCCAGCTTAACCCTGTCCAGACTCGGCCTAAACCAGGTCTGAACCAGGACAAATTGAGGACGAAAGCAGACCTAATCCAGATCTAAACTAGAGCTAAACCAGGAAAAATCAAAGACAAAACCCAAGACTAAACCAGGACTTAACCCTGGGCTAAGCAGAGATTAAACCAAGACTAAACCAGGATTAAACCAAGACTAAACCATCTACATCTAAACACGGACAAATCAAGAACTTAACCTGAAACAAGGCTCGAAATCAGGAACTGCAAAAGACTCCTGCGTACCACCAGGAGCTACCTGTCCCACAGTTTGAGAACCATGGAGGTATAAAGCCAGTATTTAAAGGTTTGGAGTGTTGTTTTCTTTTGGTTCATCTCAATGCTTTTATATAAGAACGTTTCAATCCATTCCTCCTCTTAACACTGATATCTGCACATTGACAAAAAATGACAATGGCAAAAGTAGCGGGCAGTAAATTGGGTTGTCGGTTCAATCCCCTCTCTGAGTGCATGTCCATGGGTTCTCTCCTGACCGGATTAAGCGTAAGAAAATGAATGAATTTAGAAATGAATGAACCACTTTTATAGTAAAACCTGCCCCCAAAAAAAAAAAAAAATTAGCATAAAATCACACAAAACCCTCGTCCGAAAGCGACCGCAGCGCTCCGGTCTGCGTCTCTCCAAAACCAGGACAGGCTCTTGACACATTTTAGCTGTTACAAAAAATACTTCACACGACTCCGCTCGGAACTGGGACGTGACTGATTTTACAGCGACCCTCCTCACTTTTGTCACATCTACATTAATCCTCCCATTTTTTTATTGCTATTAAGTGGCAGTATTATGCCTTTTACTTCCTGAACGGTCACAATTTCTCTCTCCACGTCTTTTTTTTTTTTTTTTTTGTCCTACTTCTGGAACGTAACCCATTAAAGTGTCCTCCTTCCACACAGAAACCAGAGCAGGTTTTATGTCGCTGCTGCTGCTGCTGCTGCTGCTGCTGGTGAGACTTTTTAAACTCAGTCTCACATTAATAATACATACAGCCCAATACAGTGTGAATATATGAACCTACAACTCTGCTGCTGCTGGTGTCCGCCTGAGCTCCTGCTGAATATCTTACACGTTTTTATTCCCATTTGAGCTGCGTAAATCTGAGAAAAACATAACTGTAGTGATAGACCAACTCTTAACGGTCCTCTATTCTGCTAAATCGACATTTTTAGTGCTTTTAACCATGGTATAATGTAGTTTCCTCCTCAAAAACAGACCTGGAGTAGTATTCTGTTTGAGTAATCCTGTATGCTGAGGCGCTGCCCTTCTCCAGAGCTGAAAACGCTCAGTCTCACAGCTCTGCGTAGACACAGTGAAACCAGGAAGTGCTCCTGCGCGTTTCTAAAGCTGTCACTGGACTCGTTCTGATCATTAAATTGCTGTTGTAATCTAACAAAATCTACTCACATTGCAAAATTGTTTAGTAACGATGCGTGCTGATGACATCAGCGAGCTACAAAGGTGCTATGAGCAGTACCGTATTTTCTAGACTATAAATCACTCCGGAGTATAAGTCGCAGTAGCCAAAAAATGCATAATGAAGAAGAAAAAAACGTATATAAGTCGCACTGGACTATAAGTCGCATTTTTTGGGGGAAATTTATTTTACAAAATCCGACACCAAGAACAGACATTTCATGTTGAAAGGCAAGTTATAGTAATAATAGAATAGAGAACAACAGCTGAATAGGTGTGCGCTATGCTAACGTAACACATTGATGGTTATTCAGCTACATGAAGCATAAACAACGAACTGAATAGGTGTCTCGTATGTTAACGTAATATATTAACAGTTATTCACATAACTATAGCATAAAGAACATAATATAACAAGTTCACCAAACTCACCATCTCACTCCTAATCGTTAAATCCTTTAAATTCTTCATCCTCGGTGTCGCTTCTGAACAACTCCGCCAACTCCGGAGGTAGACGAAGCGCCGCTTCCTCCTCTGCGTGGCTGTCGTCAGACTCAGCATCAGTTCCATTTCCAATTATTCCGCTCTTTCTCAGTTGTCTTTATAGCCTAAGTTGTTAGTGGTAATGTTTACATTTTAAATTGTCAGTGGTACAGGTGCAGCAGATGCTGGTACACAAGCCTAGAGCGCCCTCTAACCAACACCTGAAATATTTTAATATATAAGTCACACCTGAGTATACGTCACACCCCTAGCCAGACTATGGCAAAGTGCGACTTATATTCCGGGAAATACTGTATATATTTTTTATATTTCATAAAAATTAGCGACGTAGTGCCCATGATATGATAAACATTTAAATCAAATATTAGTTTTACTGATAACAATGGTACAGCTGAGTTATTCACATTTAAAACAATATTTTACATAATATCCAAGTTGTTTCTGTTTACACTTTATGTTTTGGTTTTAAAACTGCTTTGCCGATCGTCCAATCAGAAAAGAGACCATTGTTTTGATTTAGACTGCAGTACCGTTTTCAAACCAGCAGAGGGCTTACAGAACCTTTAATCTTAGTTATTATTCAGTAATGCCTTTTGAAAACTATGCAGTAGTTTTAGTAGTAGTAGTGTCAAATACAATGAAGGAATAAGGAAATACCGTATTTTCCGCGCTATAGGGCACATACAGTAAATATGAGATTCTGCAGATTATAAAAAATCAAATTATAAAAATCATACTTAATTAATATCATTTTAATTTGGATAGACAACACTGCATAAATAAAATGATATGGTTATTATGAAGTGTTTCTTGGGCATTTGGTGTGTTTTGCTCATTATTTATTATTTAATAGACTGCTGTACACATTTGTATACACTCATTAGTACTTGTCATTTTTAATCATTTTTAATTTTTAATTTTTATTCCAACTGTGCTGCTGTACTTTTTGGGCTCAGTAGGTAGAGGTGTGTGCTAGAAAATTCAGAAAATATTACAAAAGGTATGGTTCTATCCCCGCTACCACCGTTGCATACTGGGTCTCAGGTGCATGAAGGTGTGAGGGAGTGAAGGGATGAAACAGAGGCTGGACAAAACCAGGTCTAAACCAGGACTAAACCAGGACTAAACCAGGTCTAAACCAGGACTAAACCAGGTCTAAACCAGGACTAAACCAGAACTAAACCAGGTCTAAACCCCAGACTAAACCAGGTCTAAACCAGGACAAAACCAGGTCTAAACCAGGACAAAACCAGGTCTAAACCAGGACAAAAACAGGTCTAAACTAGGACTAAACCAGGTCTAAACCCCAGACTAAACCAAGACTTCACCAGGTTAAACCAGGCCTAAACTAGGCCTAAACCAGGACAAATCAAGGACTAAACCTAAACTAAAACAGTCCTGACACATGTTGCTGTCCGTCCTGGGACAGGAGCTCTCCTTCAGTTGGGCTCCATAAGGTTTGTTCTTTTTTTCCCACAGCTGTTTTTTTTTTTAGGAGTTTTTCCTTACAGAGAAGGAGGGTCTAAGGACAGGAGTGTCCTGGGTCTGTTTAGTGTAGTTATTGTTTGTGTTGATTGTGTGTTTATGTTTCATTAACTGCTTGTGAAGCTCTTTGAGGAGACTTTTGTTGTGATACTGGGACATACAAATAAAACTGAATTGAATTGAACTGAACCTGCACTAAACCAAGACTAAACCAGGACTAAACCCTGGACTAAGCCAAGACTAAACCAGGACTAAACCCTGGACTAAGCCAAGACTAAACCATGTCTAAACAGGAGTATACCAGGACAAATCAAGGACTAAACCAGGACTAACCCATGTGCAAACATCAGTAGCTCAGTAGGTAGAGCCTTTCGCCTGCTAATCAGAAAAATCACAAAAATGTGTGGTTCAATTCCTGTCACCACTGTTGCATATTGTGTCTTGTTCTCAGGTGCATGAGTGTGTGCAGTGTGTTGTATGTTTGGTGGCGTCCATTGGCGCGGTACGGCCGCCACATCGCCGTCAGCCTGCCCCAAGCCTGCAGTGGCTACAAAAGTTAGCTCACTGCCCAAAACCCGCAAACGTTATCTTCTTCTTCACTGGATTCTTTCAGTCTATTTTCTCCTCACGACAAAGACAGGCTCCGTTATTTTGATGTAATTAAACTCCATTGAAAAACATAGACTTGACTGACAGCTGTTAGACAAAGCGCCTTCTCAGACACATTTTTTACAGCGTCAGGAATGCGCCTTTCGCTTAACAATGACTTTATGATGAGCAATAACAGTAACGTCACATCCCCAACTGCCCTTTATTCTTTATTATATTCCTAATGACTAACCATTCAAACGCGTCCATTGTCCTCGGGGCCTTTTCGGTGCCGCACAGCACAGAATGGCTTGAAGTGACATCTTGCAGACTCCACACACACACACACACACACACACACATCGTCATCGTCGCACTTTTTTTTCCCTCTCACACGTTCCACTCTCCGGCTCCGGCGCCAAAAGCCATTGTCCATTGTCCAAGTGTGAATTAGCTGCAACGGTCTTAATGCTGTCTGTGTTTGTTTGTGTTTTTCTGTCCTGGCCACAGCTCAGCACTTCTGTCGATGAGACGTCCTGGCAGGGCGACATGGACATCCCCATCTCCTACGGTACGTTTACCCAGCATGCCTTTCTCCTCTGCCTTCTCCAGAGTCGCGAACGGCGCAACACAAGCCTCACCTTGCGCTGGCTGATAAGAAAGGGGAAAAAAAAGAAAAGTCACTTAATAATAAAGCTGACACACCTGGAGGATTCGCGTGCTTTTGGCAGATAACCACAGCTTTGCAGGCGCTATCTTTTATTTATTTTGGCTGTGAGCTGGTTTTGAAGCAGGGTATTTCCACTACAAGTGATCTGAAGTTGAATAAACGCCGTAAAGCCTGTTTGGGTGAAAGTGTCATGTATTATTGTCCTGGCACAATGACGTTAGTGACTAAGTAGCTTGTGTTTTCAGAAATACAACAGGATTTATGAACATTTGAAGATTTGCTGGGTCAGAAACAGAGACGTGTTTATTAAACAGTAAGGCCTTGTTGTGTACATTTAGTCGTATATTTTGAGCATGCACAAGTACAAAATCAAAAAGTATTACATTGATTATAACTAAATGTTTTACCTGCTCAAGAAAGGAGTGGAAACCTTATTTAACCCCACCCCTTTTTCATAAACAGAACCAACAAAGCTTCCTGGTTTCGTCGTATACAGTAACACAGTTAACACAATACGCTGGGAAATACTCTTCTAATAATGATGATTAATATACCAGTGTTTAAAATATTATAATGCCCACAACAGTAATTATCCTATTATATTGATTGATTATTATTGATTATGCTATAGTCATATATTTTCATTACCGTGCTCTGGAGTTTAAGTCGCATCAGTCACAAAATAATGAAGAGGAAAACATACGTCGCACTGGACTAAAGGTCGCCTTTATTTAGAAAGATATTTCACAAAATTTAAGACCAAGAACAGACTTTTAATCTGGAAAGTTATTCAGCTACACAACAACACACAGAACAACAACAACACACAGAACAACAACAACACACAGAACAACAGCACACAGAACAACAACACACAGAACAACAACACACAGAACAAAAATACACACAGAACAACAGCACACAGAACAACAACACACAGAACAACAACACACAGAACAACAACACACAGAACAACAACAGCACACAGAACAACAGCACACAGAACAACAACAGCACACAGAACAACAACACACAGAACAACAACACAGAACAACAGACTGAACAGGTGTCCAGTATGTTAACGTAACACATTAACAGTTATTCAGGTACACAACAGCATAAAGAACAAACCTGGGAGGCTGAAGAGGCTAAATTAACAAAACAAGCCAGCGAGTATAACAAGAAAGTTACTGGTAAACAAGTTCACCAAGCTCCCCAGCTCGTTTTCTACTGACAGTAGAGGGCACAAGTCTAGAGCGCCCTCTCGCAGCTGTAGACGGTAATGTTTACTCCTTGGTTCATGTTAAATTAGATATATTTTGATATATAAGTCACACCTGGCTATAAGTCGCAGGACCAGCCAAAATATGAAAAAAAGTTTGACTTATAGTCCGGAGAATATGGTAACCCCGCTCTGACGGTGAACTAATGCCCTTCTTCAGCACTGTACCTTATGAAAACATCCCGAGGTTGCAAATCTATGAAACAGAATCTATGCTACCTGACTGTTGTTGCAGCGCTAATGTCTGGCTACTTCTATAATCTTATATAGATACAGTCGGCAATGGTGGGAATGCCCAAAAAACGTCACTTCTCATTCTCCCATGGAGGAAAACAAACCATCCAGTTGCTCTGCCTGCTTTAGTTCAACAAATACACAAACACATACTGGATTTAAGGTTTACATTTTATCTGTTAAAGATACACAGGCCTACAGGAAGACACTGTGGTCCAAAAGTACACATTTGTGCATAAAATACCATTACTAGTTGACGTTAGCTGCCTAAAACATGCTAATCTTTGCATCATAACATAACTGTCTCTAGTATAAATCACACTTTAATTAATCATATATTGTAAACTAAAATTTGCCAGTCTAAGTTTATTAAGGTTGAATTGAATCATGCCATAACAGTAATACGGCTCTAGCGCGGCTCATTTTAGTGGTGTTAGCATTAGCATTAGCCTGGCTGTATGACCAGTCTTTATGGAGCAGCTAAGCCTCTCCTGTTGTTGCAGGGCTGCGTCTGAAGCTGGTTTGGGTTTGGTTCAGGAGTTTTCTCTCTGGTATAAGTTCTGGTTTAAAGACTGAGAAACCAAAATGACATGTGACACCTCACAACTCAGCCTTTTGTTCTTGGTCTCACTTTTATTGCATAAAGAAAAAAAAATGTACAAAACTTTGGATGAGAACAATAAGTGGCATTTATTACTCGACATAGTTTGCGTTTTGTTTAATCCCAAGTGTCAAACTGATTTGATTCTGTGTCATTATTTACGTAGAATTTACATTTCAAGACTTTTATGAATAGCCCCGCCTCCGTCCCTCTAGGCTGAATGCTATTGGCTGAACTGTGCCAGTTTCTGCCTGATCTTGAATTTTAGTTTTTAGTTTTTTACTTGCACCAAAAGCATTTCCTCTGCACGCTGGAGTCAACGAGCGTCTCGAACGTGCAGCGCGTACCGAACTGAAGTCAACTTTACGCAAATACGAGCAAAGTCGACGGCCGATCAGGGAACAGTCGAAAGTTGATAACCAGCTTCAAGCAGCACATGGACCCAGACTTCCTCCAGTTTTGGTTTGTTGGGTTTAGTTGACTCAGAAGTTTGAGAGTTTGTTCAGCCGCTTCAGCGACAAGCCATGTGTTCATGTTGTTTGTTTTTTTTACGTCTGGGAACACACTCTGGGATTTGAAGGCTAATTTAGGGCCAGACTCGCCTCTCTCCCGAGCCGATCCCGAGCCTAAATGTACTTTCTGACATGTTATTGTGAAGTTGGAGTGACGGCATTTGTCTGTCCAGCTCACAGCACTTTGAAATCTGATTTTCGCATTATTATTATGATTCCCTCCAAGTCTTTTTAAACACAGTAACATCTTCACCGTGCTGTATTTTGTTGGAGAATTTGCAATCATTATGTCGTTTCTGTTTTGTGGAGTAGTAAATCTGAATATCGTCAAAGGGGATTTCTTGTTTTTAAAGTAAAATTAGACAGAGCTGGTGCCAAGATCTTCCGTGTGATTTCATCTGGCAGTGAAGATCTGAATGTTTAAAGCTCATTAATCTGCTCCGTCCTGGTCTTCTTCTCTCGCTCTTCTTCTTGTCCAACTTCATCAAACCTCAAACCTCAGCCTGACCTCTTCTTCTTCTCCACAGATTCGCTGCATATTTAATCAGTGCTTAGTCGTAGCGGCAGTAATCGTCCTCTCATTTGCTTTTTAAATCACTCTCGTCTCAGCTTTAATTTGATTTGTGATTTAAACCAGTGGTTCTCAAACTGTGGCACGGGTCCCACTGGTGGTACACGACCTTCCTCTGGTGGTCCTCAGGCGTCTGTTGCTTTAATTAGAGACAGAAATATTGATTTGAAATTACAGTCGATGTGTAGACCACTGCTTAGTCCTGGTTTAGTCCTTGTATAGTCCTGGTTTAACTCTAGATTAGTGCTGGTTTAGTCCTTAAGGCCATTACTGCTTGTTTAGCTCTGGTTTAGACCTAGTTTAATGTTCATTTAGTCTTGGTTTACACCTATTTTAGTCCTGGTTTACACTTGGTTTACTCCTGGTTTTGGTCCTGGTTTGGTTCTTGTTTACATTTGGTTTAGTCCTGGCTTAGTCTTGATTTAGTCCTGGCTTAATCCTGTTTTAGTTCTAGTTATGTGCTGGTTTAGTCCTAGATTAGTTCTGGTCTTACCTCAGTTTAGTCGTGGTTTAGTCTTGGCTTAGTCCTGGTTAAGTTCTGGCTTAACCCTGTTTTAGTTCTAGTTAAGTGCTGGTTTAGTCCTAGATTAGTTCTAGTCTTAGCTCAGTTTAGCCCTCGCTCAGTCCTGGCTTACACTGGACTTGGTTTTAGTCCTGGTTTGGTCACAGCTTAGCCCTGTTTTAGTTCTAGTTAAGTGCTGGTTTAGTCCTAGATTAGTCCTGCTTTAAGCTCAATTTAGTCCTGGCTTAGTCCTGGCTTAGTCCTGGTTTAGTCCTGGTTTAGTCCTGGCTTAGTCCTCGCTCAGTCCTGGCTTACACTAGACCTGGTTTTAGTCCTGGTTTGGTCACCGCTTAGTCCTGTTTTTAGTTCTAGTTAAGTGCTGGTTTAGTCCTAGATTAGTCCTGCTTTAAGCTCAATTTAGTCCTGGCTTAGTCCTGGCTTAGTCCTGGTTTAGTCCTGGTTTAGTCCTGGCTTAGTCCTGGTTTAGTCCTGGTTTAGTCCTGGTTTAGTCCTGGCTTAGTCCTCGCTCAGTCCTGGCTTACACTAGACCTTGTTTTAGTCCTGGTTTGGTCACAGCTTAGTCCTGTTTTTAGTTCTAGTTATGTGCTGATTTAGTCCTAGATTAGTCCTGCTTTAAGCTCAGTTTAGTCCTGGTCTGGTCCTGGTTTAGTCCTGGCTTAGTCCTGGTTTAGTCCTGGTTTAGTCCTGGTTTAGACCTGGTTTAGTCCTGGTTTAGTCCTGGTTTAGTCCTGGCTTAGTCCTGGTTTAGTCCTGGCTTAGTCCTCGCTCAGTCCTGGCTTACACTAGACCTGGTTTTAGTCCTGGTTTGGTCACCACTTAGTCCTGTTTTTAGTTCTAGTTAAGTGCTGGTTTAGTCCTAGATTAGTCCTGCTTTAAGCTCAATTTAGTCCTGGCTTAGTCCTGGCTTAGTCCTGGTTTAGTCCTGGTTTAGTCCTGGCTTAGTCCTGGTTTAGTCCTGGTTTAGTCTGGGTTTACTGGTCGTGGTTTTGTCCTTGTTGTAATGCTTTAGTCAGACAAACACTCAGGAGCCTCGGGTTCTCTGAGGTGGTACTCAGGTGTGAAGACTTTGTGAGTCCCAGGTCTGGACCGGACTGGAGGGACCTCAGAGCGAGTGGAGCGTGTTGGTTTGTGTGTTTGTTTGTTTGTGTGTTTGTGTGTGTGTTTGTTTGTTTTTGTGTGGGAAGCTGTTTGTAGTGAAAGAACAGAACAAACAGTGACACATTAAGATGAGCACACCTCATTAATATTCATGAGCAGTGATACAGCGCTACATGTATTAACTCAGGCAGAGGAGGAAAGTAACGGGATAGCTAACAGGCTAACAGCAAGAAGGTTGTGGGTTCAATTCCAAAGGGGGGATAGCTTTACTGTGTCCCTTTACGTCTGGCCTGTGTCTGAATGAATGTTGTTGTCCACCTCAGGCCCAAAGTATTGAACTGGGAAATGAATGAATGAGCACGACAACAAGACCGGGCGGTTTCTTCTACATGTGCCATTAAAATGAATGGTTTACAGACAGTGGCTCAGAGGAACAAGTGTTTACGTCTGTTACAGAAACACTGACGTCACACAACAGCAACAAAAGTTGGGTTAATAAATGAGATAACAATGTGTTTCAAGCTGTTTTTTTAAACAAAGGCAGTGGCAATATTTTAAAAAAAGATGAGTGTAAATACTGGTGTGTGTCTGTGTGAGGCTGGTGTGTGTCTGTGTGAGGCTGGTGTCTGTGTGAGGCTGGTGTGTGTCTGTGTGAGGTTGGTGTGTGCCTGTGTGAGGCTGGTGTCTGTGTGAGGCTGGTGTGTGTCTGTGTGAGGCCTTGTGTGTGTCTGTATGAGGCCTGGTGTATGTCTGTGTGAGGTTGGTGTGTGTCTGTGTGAGGTTGGTGTGAGGCCTTGTGTGTGTCTGTATGAGGCCTGGTGTATGTCTGTGTGAGGTTGGTGTGTGTCTGTGTGAGGTTGGTGTGTGTCTGTGTGAGGCCTTGTGTGTGTCTGTGTGATGCTGGTGTGTGTCTGTGTGAGGCCTGGTGTGTGTCTGTGTGAGGCCTTGTGTGTGTCTGTGTGATGCTGGTGTGTGTCTGTGTGAGGCCTGGTGTGTGTCTGTGTGAGGCCTTGTGTGTGTCTGTGTGATGCTGGTGTGTGTCTGTGTGAGGCCTGGTGTGTGTCTCTGTGAGGCCTGGTGTGTGTCTGTGTGAGGCTGGTGTGCGTCAGTGTGTGTCTATGTGAGGCCTGGTGTGTGTCTGTGTGAGACTGGTGTGTGTCAGTGTGAGGCCTTGTGTGTGTCTGTGTGATGCTGGTGTGTGTCTGTGTGAGACTGGTGTGTGTCTCTGTGAGGCCTGGTGTGTGTCTGTGTGAGACTGTTGGGTGTCTGTGTGAGGCTGGTGTGCGTCAGTGTGTGTCTATGTGAGGCCTGGTGTGTGTCTGTGTGAGACTGGTGTGTGTCAGTGTGTGTCTATGTGAGGCCTGGTGTGTGTCTGTGTGAGGCCTTGTGTGTGTCTGTGTGATGCTGGTGTGTGTCTGTGTGAGGCCTGGTGTGTGTCTGTGTGAGGCCTTGTGTGTGTCTGTGTGATGCTGGTGTGTGTCTGTGTGAGGCCTGGTGTGTGTCTCTGTGAGGCCTGGTGTGTGTCTGTGTGAGGCTGGTGTGCGTCAGTGTGTGTCTATGTGAGGCCTGGTGTGTGTCTGTGTGAGACTGGTGTGTGTCAGTGTGAGGCCTTGTGTGTGTCTGTGTGATGCTGGTGTGTGTCTGTGTGAGACTGGTGTGTGTCTCTGTGAGGCCTGGTGTGTGTCTGTGTGAGACTGTTGGGTGTCTGTGTGAGGCTGGTGTGCGTCAGTGTGTGTCTATGTGAGGCCTGGTGTGTGTCTGTGTGAGACTGGTGTGTGTCAGTGTGTGTCTATGTGAGGCCTGGTGTGTGTCTGTGTGAGGCCTTGTGTGTGTCTGTGTGAGGCCTGGTGTGTGTCTGTGTGAGGCCTGGTGTGTGTCTGTGTGAGGCCTTGTGTGTGTCTGTGTGAGACTGCTGGGTGTCTGTGTGAGTCTGGTGTGTGTCTGTGTGAGGTTGGTGTGTGTCTGTGTGAGGTTGGTGTGTGTCTGTGTGAGGCCTGGTGTGTGTCTGTGTGAGGCCTTGTGTGTGTCTGTGTGAGTCTGGTGTGTGTCTGTGTGAGTCTGGTGTGTGTCTGTGTGAGGTTGGTGTGTGTCTGTGTGAGGTTGGTGTGTGTCTGTGTGAGGCTGGAGCTAAAGCTGTATTAGCTTCAGTAAACAGGAGACTACTTCAGGTTTACCTCCAGCTCTGTGGGACGTGTGTGGGACAGATCCTCCTCGCTGTGTGGGACATGTGTGGGACAGATCCTTGTGTGGGACAGATCCTTGTGTGGGACAGATCCTTGTGTGGGACAGATCCTTGTGTGGGACATGTGTGGGACAGATCCTCCTTGCTCTGTGGGATGTGTGTGGGACAGATCCTTGTGTGGGACAGATCCTTGTGTGGGACATGTGTGGGACAGATCCTCCTCGCTGTGTGGGACGTGTGTGGGACAGATCCTCCTCGCTGTGTGGGACGTGTGTGGGACAGATCCTCCTCGCTGTGTGGGACGTGTGTGGGACAGATCCTCCTCGCTGTGTGGGACGTGTGTGGGACAGATCCTCCTCGCTGTGTGGGACGTGTGTGGGACAGATCCTTGTGTGGGACATGTGTGGGACAGATCCTCCTTGCTCTGTGGGACGTGTGTGGGACAGATCCTTGTGTGGGACAGATCCTCCTCACTCTGTGGGACGTGTGTGGGACAGATCCTCCTTGCTCTGTGGGATGTGTGTGGGACAGATCCTTGTGTGGGACATGTGTGGGACAGATCCTCCTTGCTCTGTGGGACGTGTGTGGGACGTGTGTGGGACAGATCCTTGTGTGGGACGTGTGTGGGACAGATCCTTGTGTGGGACGTGTGTGGGACAGATCCTTGTGTGGGACAGATCCTTGTGTGGGACATGTGTGGGACAGATCCTCCTCGCTGTGTGGGATGTGTGTGGGACAGATCCTTGTGTGGGACATGTGTGGGACAGATCCTCCTTGCTCTGTGGGACGTGTGTGGGACAGATCCTTGTGTGGGACGTGTGTGGGACAGATCCTCCTTGCTCTGTGGGACGTGTGTGGGACGTGTGTGGGACAGATCCTTGTGTGGGACAGATCCTTGTGTGGGACATGTGTGGGACAGATCCTCCTTGCTCTGTGGGACGTGTGTGGGACGTGTGTGGGACAGATCCTTGTGTGGGACGTGTGTGGGACAGATCCTTGTGTGGGACGTGTGTGGGACAGATCCTTGTGTGGGACGTGTGTGGGACAGATCCTTGTGTGGGACGTGTGTGGGACAGATCCTTGTGTGGGACAGATCCTCCTCGCTCTGTGGCGGTCGCTGAAGTGCGTCCACACTGATGACTTTTTCATGAGTTTGTTTTTCCTCGGGGGCCCCTCTCTGAGTCTGAGGTGACCTTCACTGACACAGAGCGGTCCCCACAGACCGGGAGCGAGTACGGAGGCCCAGGAGGGACAAGAGCCTCTGCCCACTGGCCTCTGGTTACAACGTCTCCTGCCTGAGATTTGATTTTTAGAACTAATACTAACCACATACTTAGTTCTAAAGCTCCTGTAAGCAGCAGCGCCCTGCTGGATTAAAACGGTACTGCAGTCTAAATCAAAACAATGGTCTCTTTTCTGATTGGGCGATGCAGTTTTAGAACCAAAACAAAAAAATTAAACCTACACAACTTGTCCATTATGTAAAACACATTTTTAATTATTAATAACTCAGCTGTACTATTGTTATCAGTAAAAGTAATATTTGATGTGGCTCATTTTTATGAAATATAAAAAATACATACTGCTCATAGCACCTTTAAGTGAGGGAAAGTATTTGTTGACCTTTGTAATAGTACTATTTGTAAAAAGTCGTGATTTGTTGTAGTAGCAGAGGTACAGTGCCAATATTTGTACAATAAGTAACAGTAACAGTCGTACTAGTATTAGTAATCATGGTAGTAGTAGTAGTAGTAGTTGTAGTAATTATAGTGAATTTATTTAAAGGTGCCATATTTTGCATTTTTCAGTTTTTCTGAAACTGAAACTGAAACACCTTTGCCTTACTATTTCAGGTTTTGTAACTTTAAATAATGCATTCTTCTGTCGTAGAACTGTTACTGTGACTTTACAGAAAATAGCTCTGGCTCTAAAATGGCTCATTAGCACAGGCTGTTAGCAACATGATGCTAACAGATAGATAAATGAGCTGACTTCTTCGTAGTGACGGAGGTTTAAGGCTGATCAGTGCGAGTCCGGTGACGGTGTATGAACTTTAGAAACGCTCAGGAGCACTTCCTGGTTTCACTGTGTCTACGTAGAGCTGTGAGGCCGAGCGTTTTCAGCTCTGGAGAAGGGCAGCGCCTCAGCATACAGGATTACTCAACAGAATACTACTGCAGGTCTGTTTTTGAGGTGGAGACAACATTAGAACCGGGTTAAAAGCGAGGACATAACATAAACGTAATACTGAGTACTTTTTTACTTTTAATCGAGTAACAGTTTGGTTGAGTACTTTGACTTCTGTTTGTTTTTTTTTGAAGTAACATAATACCCAAGGCACTCTCTCATAAAGTTAAAAAGCCCCCTGATGAAGGTGTTAGCCTAGTATGACATTCCCTAAATAATAAACGCTTTTTAATTTTATGAGAGAGTGCCTTGGGTATTTTGTTGTTTTTGCATCTTATTCCTGTCCAGTCCCAAAGAGCACCACTTTTTGTGACTCTTACCTTCCGGAGGTCCAGGAAGTGCTCCTCCTCACCGTTTTGTTTTGTAACAGTACTTTTAGCTCAGTACATATTCGGAGTACTTCTGACTGTGTGAAAGACCCAGAGGCTGCCGCTCCAAACTCAGCGTCTCAGCTCAGCGTGAGATCGATACGCAGCGTCGCACAATAATCCGGTCACAAACTCTGACAGTGCACCGCTGAAGTCACATGACTCACCGTCCAGGAACCCACTCAGGGTTAGGGTTTCACTGCGCCCCACACAGATTTGTTCTTGCACTTTCTCCTCAGAATAAAGCCAGGTTTGTGAAAACTTTATACGTTTTTATTCTATTGTGAGTTGAAAATGTGTTGGAGGATACAGGAGATAAAGTCAGATTTTCCAGACTGAGATGGTTTGGACTTTTGTCATGTGCAGGTTGAGTTTTTGTCCAACCTGTGAGTCCTACTTTTATGAAACAATTCGTCCCGCCCCCACCACCTTTCGTTCACGTTAAAAGAAGCTCGTTTGAGATGAAGTGCGCCTCGTCTGGATCGTGGACAGGCGTAGATGCAAAAGAAGAAGAAGGAGGAGGAAAACATCTGCAACATGAGTTTCAGCCGCTCGACTTGACCTTTATTTCTTTTCAGTGCGTAGACTTTGGGCTGTAATTTCTCCCCGCACCTCTTCCTCCGTCTTCACTGTCACGTTATTTTCTGCATTTTTCTTACATAACGGGCATGACATGACCCGCACCGAGCACATACATGAAGTCTGAAATATATTTATACTACACATCCGTCTTGAAGTATTTGGAGGGTGATTCTGTTGCTGTTGTAGAGACGCCATGTTGTAAGTTCCGTGTGCTGCGGTGGCGTGAATGAATAAGTCCCGCCTTGTGCTAATCCTGAAATAACGGCAACGGAAAATACGACAAAAGCGGCGAGGAGGACATCTGAGCCTACGACAAGTGCTGTCCTGATGTTCCCTGGTACCTATGTAGGGCTGCACGATATATCGCAAAATTATCGTTATCGCAGTATCAGCAAACGCAATATCCGTTTCGCAAGAATCTAAATATATCGCAATAATGCTGTGGTCTTCCATCTGACAGAGATTTACACTGAAGAATCATTTTCCACCAGAGCCTTAAAAGAACATGTGTTGTGACTAAATAAAAATGTTTAAAAAGTCCAGTTTTAGTGGGAATTTAATTAATTTAGTCACAGCTTAGCCTTGTTTTATTCCTGGTTTAGTCTGTGTTAAGTTTTGATTTTGTCGCAGTTTTGACTTGTAAATACAGAAAATGTACCAAAAACTTTGGTTGAGAACAATTAACAGTAGGATATTAATCTAACAATCGACATAGTTTTGCGTTTTCTTGTCTTTTTCAAAATTCCCCAAATCAAACTACTTGATTTGATTCTGTGTCATTATCGTGAGAATTTACATTTCAAGACTTTTATGAATAGCCCCGCCTCCTTCCCTCTAGGCTGAATGCTATTTGGCTGAACTGTTGCCAGTTTCTGCCTGATTCTGAATTTTAGGTTTTAGTTTTTTACTTGCACCAAAAGCATTTCCTCTGCACGCTGGAGTCAACCGAGCGTCTCGAACGTGCAGCGCGTACCGAACTGAAGTTCAACTTTACGCAAATACGAGCAAAGTCGACGGCCGATCAGAGGAACAGTCGAAAGTTGATAACCAGCTTCAAGCAGCACATGGACCCAGACTTCCTCCAGTTTTTGGTTTGTTGGGTTTAGTTGACTCGAAGAGTTTGAGAGTTTGTTCAGCCGCTTCAGCGACAAGCCATGTGTTCATGTTGTTGTTTTTTTTACGTCTGGGAACACACTCTGGGATTTGAAGGCTAATTTAGGGCCAGACTCGCCTCTCTCCCGAGCCGATCCCGAGCCAAATGTACTTTCTGACTTTATGTGATTATGGTTAGTGACGTTTGTCTGCCAGCTCACAGCACTTTGAAATTGATTTTCGCATATTATTATGATTCCCTCCAAGTCTTTTAAACACAGTAACATCTTCACCGTGCTGTATTTTGTTGGAGAATTTGCAATCATATGTGTTTCTGTTTTTGGAGTAGTAAATCTGAATATCGTCAAAGGGGATTTCTTGTTTTTAAAGTAAAATTAGACAGAGCTGGTGCAGATCTTCCGTGTGATTCATCTGGCAGTGAAGATCTGAATGTTTTAAGCTCATTAATCTGCTCGTCCTGGTCTTCTTCTCTCGCTCTTCTTCTTGTCCAACTTCATCAAACCTCAAACCTCAGCCTGACCTCTTCTTCTTCTCCACAGATTCGCTGCATATTTAATCAGTGCTTAGTCGTAGCGGCAGTAATCGTCCTCTCATTTGCTTTTAAATCACTCTCGTCTCAGCTTTAATTTGATTTGTGATTTAAACCAGTGGTTCTCAAACTGTGGGCACGGGTCCCACTGGTGGTACACGACCTTCCTCTGGTGGTCCTCAGGCGTCTGTTGCTTTAATTAGAGACAGAAATATGATTTGAAATTACAGTCGATGTGTAGACCACTGTTAGTCCTGGTTTAGTCCTTGTATAGTCCTGGTTTAACTCTAGATTAGTGCTGGTTTAGTCCTTAAGGCCATTACTGCTTGTTTAGCTCTGGTTTAGACCTAGTTTAATGTTCATTTAGTCTTGGTTTACACCTATTTTAGTCCTGGTTTACACTTGGTTTACTCCTGGTTTTGGTCTGGTTTGGTTCTTGTTTACATTTGGTTTAGTCTCTGCTTAGTCTTGATTTAGTCCTGGCAATCCTGTTTTAGTTCTAGTTATGTGCTGGTTTAGTCCTAGATTAGTTCTGGTCTTACCTCAGTTTAGGTGGTTTAGTCTTGGCTTAGTCTGGTTAAGTTCTGGCTTAACCCTGTTTTAGTTCTAGTTAAGTGCTGGTTTAGTCCTAGATTAGTTCTAGTCTTAGCTCAGTTTAGCCCTCGCTCAGTCCTGGCTTACACTGGACTTGGTTTTAGTCCTGGTTGGTCACAGCTTAGCCCTGTTTTTCTAGTTAAGTGCTGGTTAGTCCTAGATTAGTCCTGCTTAAGCTCAATTTAGTCCTGGCTTAGTCCTGGCTTAGTCCTGGTTTAGTCTGGTTTAGTCCTGGTTAGTCCTCGCTCAGTCCTGGCTTACACTAGACCTGGTTTTAGTCCTGGTTTGGTACCCGCTTAGTCCTGTTTTTAGTTCTAGTTTAGTGCTGGTTTAGTCCTAGATTAGTCCTGCTTTAAGTCAATTTAGTCCTGGCTTAGTCCTGGCTTAGTCCTGGTTTAGTCCTGGTTTAGTCCTGGCTTAGTCCTGGTTTAGTCCTGGTTTAGTCCTGGTTTAGTCCTGGCTTGTCTCGCTCAGTCCTGGCTTACATAGACCTTGTTTTAGTCCGGTTGGTCACAGCTTAGTCCTGTTTTAGTTTCTAGTTATGTGCTGATTTAGTCCTAGATTAGTCCTGCTTTAAGCTCAGTTTAGTCCTGGTCTGGTCCTGGTTTAGTCCTGGTTAGTCCTGGTTTAGTCCTGGTTTAGTCCTGGTTTAGACCTGGTTTAGTCTGGTTTAGTCCTGTTTAGTCCCGGCTTAGTCCTGGTTAGTCCTGGCTTAGTCCCGCTCAGTCCTGGTACACTAGACCTGGTTTTAGTCCTGGTTTGGTCACCACTTAGTCCTGTTTTTAGTTCTAGTTAAGTGCTGGTTTAGTCCTAGATTAGTCCTGCTTTAAGCTCAATTAGTCCTGGCTTAGTCTGGCTTAGTCCTGGTTTAGGCTGGTTTTGTCCTGGTTAGTCCTGGTTAGTCCTGGTTTAGTCTGGGTTTACTGGTCGTGGTTTTGTCCTTGTTGTAATGCTTTAGTCAGACAAACACTAGGAGCCTCGGGTTCTCTGAGGTGGTACTCGTGTGAAGACTTTGTGAGTCCCAGGTCTGGACCGGACTGGAGGGACCTCAAGCGAGTGGAGCGTGTGGTTGGTTTGTTGTTTGTTGTGTGTTTGTGTGTGTGTTTGTTTGTTTTTTGTGTGGGAGCTGTTTGTAGTGAAAGAACAGAACAAACAGTGACACATTAAGATGAGCACACCTCATTAATATTCATGAGCAGTGATACCGCGCTACATGTATTAACTCAGGCGAGGAAAAAGTAACGGGATAGCTAACAGGCACAGCAAGAAGGTTGTGGGTTCAATTCCAAAGGGGGGATAGTTACTGTGTCCCTTTACGTCTGGCCTGTGTCTGAATGAATGTTGTTGTCCACCTCAGGCCCAAAGTATTGAACTGGGAAATGAATGAATGAGCACGACAACAAGACCGGGCGGTTTCTTCTACATGGCCATTAAAATGAATGGTTTACAGACAGTGGTCAGAGGACAAGTGTTTACGTCTGTTACAGAAACACTGACGTCACACAACAGCAACAAAAGTTGGGTTAATAAATGAGATAACAATGTGTTTCAAGCTGTTTTTTTTTAACAAAGGCAGTGGCAATATTTAAAAAAATAGAGTGTAAATACTGGTGTGTGTCTGTGTGAGGCTGTGTGTGTGTCTGTGTGAGGCTGTGTCTGTGTGAGGCTGGTGTGTGTCTGTGTGAGGTGTTGGTGTGTGCCTGTGTGAGGTGGTGTCTGTGTGAGGTGGTGTGTGTCTGTGTGAGGCCTGTGTGTGTTGTATGAGGCCTGGTGTATGTCTGTGTGAGGTGGTGTGTGTCTGTGTGAGGTGGTGTGTGTCTGTGTGAGGCCTTGTGTGTGTCTGTGTGATGCTGGTGTGTGTCTGTGTGAGGCCTGGTGTTGGGTCTGTGTGAGGCCTGTGTGTGTCTGTGTGATGCTGTGTGTTGTCTGTGTGAGCCTGGTGTGGTGTCTGTGTGAGGCTGTGTGTGTCTGTGTGATGTGGGTTTGTGTGTTGTCTGTGTGAGGCCTGGTGTGTGTCTCTGTGAGGCTGGTGTGTGTCTGTGTGAGGCTGGTGTCGTCAGTGTGTGTCTATGTGAGGCCTGGTTGTGGTCTGTGTGAGACTGGTGTGTGTCAGTGTGAGGCCTTGTGTGTGTCTGTGTGATGCTGGTGTGTGTCTGTGTGAGACTGGTGTGTGTCTCTGTGAGGGCTGGTGTGTGTGTGTGAGTGTTGGGTGTCTGTGTGAGGTGGTGTGTCAGTGTGGTCTATGTGAGGCCTGGTGTGTGTCTGTGTGAGACTGGGTGTGTTCAGTGTGTGTCTATGTGAGGCCTGGTGTGTGTCTGTGTGAGGCCTGTGTGTGTCTGTGTGATGCTGGTGTGTGTCTGTGTGAGCCTGGTGTGTGTCTGTGTGAGGCTTGTGTGTGTCTGTGTGATGCTGGTGTGTGTCTGTGTGAGGCCTGGTGTTGTCTCTGTGAGGCTGGTGTGTGTCTGTGTGAGGTGGTGTGCGTCAGTGTGTGTCTATGTGAGGCCTGGTGTGTGTCTGTGAGACTGGTGTGTGTCAGTGTGAGCTTGGGTGTTCTGTGTGATGCTGGTGTGTGTCTTGTGAGACTGGTGTGGTCTCTGTGAGGCTGGTTGTGTGTCTGTGTGTGAGACTGTTGGGTGTCTGTGTGAGGCTGGTGTGCGTCAGTGTGGTGCTATGTGAGCTGGTGTGTGTCTGTGTGAGACTGGTGTGTGTCAGTGTGTGTCTATGTAGGCTGGTGTGGTCTGTGTGAGGCCTTGTGTGTGTCTGTGTGAGGCCTGGTGTGTGTCTGTGTGAGGCCTGGTGTGTGTCTGGTGAGGCCTGTGTGTGTCTGTGTGAGACTGCTGGGTGTCTGTGTGTGAGTCTGGTGTGTGTCTGTGTGAGGTTGTGTGGCTGTGTGAGGTTGGTGTGTGTCTGGTGAGGCCTGGTGTGTGTCTGTGTGAGGCTGTGTGTGTCTGTGTGAGTTGGTGTGTGTCTGTGTGAGTCTGGTGTGGTCTGTGGAGGTGGTTGTGTGTCTGTGTGAGGTTGGTGTGTGTCGTGTTGAGGTGGAGCTAAAGCTGTATTAGCTTCAGTAAACAGGAGACTACTTCAGGTTTACCTCCAGCTCTGTGGCGTGTGTGGGACAGATCCTCCTCGCTGTGTGGATGTGTGGGACACTTGTGTGGGACAGATCTTTGTGGGACGATCTTGTGTGGGACAGATCCTTGTGTGGGACATGTGTGGGACAGATCCTCCTTGCTCTGTGGGATGTGTGTGGGACAGATCCTTGTGTGGGACAGATCCTTGTGGGGACATGTGTGGGACAGATCTCCCCGTGTGGACGTGTGTGGGACAGATCTCCTCGCTGTGTGGACGTGTGGGACAGATCCTCTCGCTGTGTGGGACGTGTGTGGGACAGATCCTCCTCGCTGTGTGGGACGTGTGTGGGACAGATCCTCCTCGCTGTGGGACGTGTGGGACAGATCCTTGTGTGGGACATGTGTGGGACAGATCCTCCTTGCTCTGTGGGACGTGTGTGGGACAGATCCTTGTGGGGAGATCCTCCTCACTCGTGGGACGTGTGTGGGACAGATCCTCCTTGCTTGTGGGATGTGTGTGGGACAGATCCTTGTGTGGGACATGTGTGGGACAGATCCTCCTTGCTCTGTGGGACGTGTGGAGTTGGGGACAGATCCTTGTGGGGACGTGTGTGGGACAGATCCTTGTGTGGGACGTGTGTGGGACAGATCCTTGTGTGGGACAGATCTTGTGTGGACATGTGTGGGACAGTCTCCTGCGTGGATGTGTGTGGGACAGATCTTGTGTGGGACATGTGTGGGACAGATCCTCCTGCTCTGTGGGACGTGTGTGGGACGATCCTGTGTGGGACGTGTGTGGGACGATCCTCCTTGCTCTGTGGGACGTGTGTGGGACGTGTGTGGGACAGATCCTTGTGTGGGACAGATCCTTGTGGGACATGTGTGGGACAGATCCTCCTTGCTCTGTGGGAGTGTGTGGACGTGTGTGGGACAGATCCTTGTGTGACGTGTGGGACAGATCCTTGTGGGACGTGTGTGGGACAGATCCTTGTGTGGGACGTGTGTGGGACAGATCCTTGTGTGGGACGGGACAGATCCTTGTGTGGGACAGATCCTCCTCGCTCTGTGGCGGTCGCTGAAGTGCGTCCACACTGATGACTTTTTGAGTTTGTTTTTCCTCGGGGGCCCCTCTCTGAGCTGAGGTGACCTTCATGACACAGAGCGGTCCCCACAGACCGGGAGCGAGTACGGAGCAGGAGGGACAGAGCCTCTGCCCACTGGCCTCTGGTTACAACGTCTCCTGCCTGAGATTTGATTTTCAAAAAAAAGAAAAAAAGAAAAAAGGAAAAAAAAGAAGAAAAAAAAGAAAAAAAAAGAAAAAAAAGGAAAAAAAAGAAGAAAAAAAGAAAAAAAAGAAAGAAAAGAAAAAAAAGGAAAAAAAAGAAAAAAAGAAAAAAAAGAAAAAAAAGAAAAGAAAAAGAAAAGAAAAAAAAAGAAAAAAAGAGGAAAAAAAAATCCAATCCAGATGACTGCTTTTTTAACTTTTGTTGTGATTTACCTTTGTATGATCTCAACTGATTTTGTAGGTCTTGTATATATTTATTCATGTCATTTATGTTTATCATGAATGACTTTGTTAAAATCCTGAAATGATGCTTTTTATTTTATACGATCATAAACGACTCTGGGAGGTCTAATGAATACACGACTTTATATGACTTTCTATAACTTTAATCCATAAACGACTTGAGGAGAGCTAAAGATTTTTTAGTTTTAGTTTATAAGCCTATAAATGAATCCGCGAAGTCGTGAAATTATGCTTTTTTTTATTTTTTTTTTTATTTATTTTCATACGATCATAAACGACTAAGTTTTGAAATTGTGCCTTTTGTCTTGGATCTGTCTGGGGTCTGGAAAATGATGGAGGGAGGTGAATATTGAAATTGAGATTTTTATTTGCTCTGCTGCCCCAGGAAAACAAGATGGTTCGTCTCAAGGGGCTATTCCTCCTAATAATAATAATAATAATAATAATAATGAAGAATTTCAAATCTGTATTTACACAGATGAGCATGTTTTCATTCACAAAACATCACCATCGATCTCACTGGGAGCCAAAATCAGCAGTAAATATAAAAACTAATGCTGTCGTCTGTAGAGCTAATGAGCTAATGCTAATTGTTGATAACATTTCAGCTTTGTTCCTTACTTTCCTGGATAACCGTGAAATAAATTCTTCATGAAAGAATTTGTTGCCGTTGTCGGGCTTTTTTCTGGATGTCTTTGTCTCTGTAACTGTTAGGTGAAATCTAATGAGCTTGTTGAAAACACTTTTGCCTTACAAGCATTAAAACAAAACGCGATGAACTTCTGTTTTTTTGTGAAAAAGGTCACAAATGTGTTAGTCTTTATTTGTTTCGAGCAACTGAAGACAAATATACAGTACACACAGAATCATAATTACATTCTTTTAAGGCTCGAAAAGGAAGCGGGAGGAAGAAAACGTATTTAATCCCACCCCTATATTACATAGAACAAATCATTATCGCTCTATCAGCAAACGCAATATTTATATCACAAATATATCGCAATAACGCTGTGGTCTTCCATCTGACAGAGATTCACACGGAAGAATCATTTTCCTACCTAAATGAAAATGTTTAAAAAGTCCAGTTTTGGTGGTAATTTCCTTAATTTAGTCACAATTTAGCCTGGTTTTATTCCTGGTTTAGTCTGTTGAGTTTTGATTCTGATGCTATTTTGATTTGTGAACACAGAAACTTGCATTTTAAAGTGACCTTAAGTAAAATATCGCAATTTTCAGCATAGTTACACGTTGTTTCCCCCCGTATTGTGCAGCCCTAATCTAAATTGAATCCAAAAAAAAAAAGAATAAGCCGGAAAAAAGAAAAAAATGTCCCGCTTTGAGATAAACAGTCCACTGGGACAGCGCCGTGTCGGGACAGTCAGGTCGGTGAAGGCTGCAGGCTGCTGATTGAACATTTCACACTTTTCGTAAGCGTGCGTTCTTTTGTACGTTGTTGTTGTGCTTTTGTGTCCTTGCTCCCGTCTGCTTCTCCGTCTCCATCTTTAGGCGTCACCGTGCATCACCTCTAATTAAAAACTGCGACCCCCGCAGACACAATTACACCCCTCGTCCCGTACGAAACCTGGGAACCGATATTTTATTTTGCTCCGATCCATTTTCTGTGTAATCTCTTTAAATTGGAGTTTATTATCTCGAACTTTCTCAGCCTAAAGCCAGACACTTTTTAATATACGTCCCGCGTTTTCTCCGACTTCACCTCCATCAGCAAATCCACACATTTATTATGAAGCAAACTCGTCTTATCACATTTAGAATTTTAAATGCCATTGAATTTGAACTGAATTTTTTTTTGTTTCTGAATTTCAGTCGCTAAAATGTCAGTATTTCATTTTCACAAAGATTAAAGATTTCATAATAAAACAAAAAATAGCCTTTAAAAAATTCAATGCGTGTATTTTCGAGTCCTCAAATCCGATTGGCTAAATTCAAAGTTTAAAATACGGCATCAATAAATTTGCATCAAACGAATTTGGCCAATTTGAGGACTCGAAAATATATGCATCCATTTTTTTAAAGGAAAATTTTTATTCTGGAGTTTTTAACACTGAAAAAAGTAGAGATTTTTAGAAAAGTCTTTGTTTTCTGTTGCGTACGCGCTGAGATGTTTTGTGAGCACCCCCTCGTTGGTCTGGTCTCGGAGCCTGAAAGTTTTGGTCTTGACTCAGGTCTCGGTTCACTCTGGTCTTGGTCTGGTCTTGGTCTCGGTTCACTCTGGTCTTGGACTGGTCTTGGTCTCGGTTCACTCTGGTCTTGGTCTGGTCTTGGTCTCGGTTCACTCTGGTCTTGGACTGGTCTTGGTCTCGGTTCACTCTGGTCTTGGTCTGGTCTTGGTCTCGGTTCACTCTGGTCTTGGACTGGTCTTGGTCTCGGTTCACTCTGGTCTTGGACTGGTCTTGGTCTCGGTTCACTCTGGTCTTGGTCTGGTCTTGGTCTCGGTTCACTCTGGTCTTGGACTGGTCTTGGTCTCGGTTCACTCTGGTCTTGGACTGGTCTTGGTCTCGGTTCACTCTGGTCTTGGTCTGGTCTTGGTCTCGGTTCACTCTGGTCTTGGACTGGTCTTGGTCTCGGTTCACTCTGGTCTTGGACTGGTCTTGGTCTCGGTTCACTCTGGTCTTGGACTGGTCTTGGTCTCGGTTCACTCTGGTCTTGGTCTGGTCTTGGTCTCGGTTCACTCTGGTCTTGGTCTGGTCTTGGTCTCGGTTCACTCTGGTCTTGGTCTGGTCTTGGTCTCGGTTCACTCTGGTCTTGGTCTGGTCTTGGTCTCGGTTCACTCTGGTCTTGGTACTGGTCTTGGTCTCGGTTCACTCTGGTCTTGGTACTGGTCTTGGTCTCGGTTCACTATGGTCTTGGTCTGGTCTTGGTCTCGGTTCACTCTGGTCTTGGTCTGGTCTTGGTCTCGGTTCACTCTGGTCTTGGTCTGGTCTTGGTCTCGGTTCACTCTGGTCTTGGTCTGGTCTTGGTCTCGGTTCACTCTGGTCTTGGTCTGGTCTTGGTCTCGGTTCACTCTGGTCTTGGTCTGGTCTTGGTCTCGGTTCACTCTGGTCTTGGTCTCGGTTCACTCTGGTCTTGGTCTGGTCTTGGTCTCGGTTCACTCTGGTCTTGGTCTGGTCTTGGTCTCGGTTCACTCTGGTCTTGGACTGGTCTTGGTCTCGGTTCACTCTGGTCTTGGTACTGGTCTTGGTCTCGGTTCACTCTGGTCTTGGACTGGTCTTGGTCTCGGTTCACTCTGGTCTTGGTCTGGTCTTGGTCTCGGTTCACTCTGGTCTTGGACTGGTCTTGGTCTCGGTTCACTCTGGTCTTGGACTGGTCTTGGTCTCGGTTCACTCTGGTCTTGGTACTGGTCTTGGTCTCGGTTCACTCTGGTCTTGGACTGGTCTTGGTCTCGGTTCACTCTGGTCTTGGACTGGTCTTGGTCTCGGTTCACTCTGGTCTTGGTCTGGTCTTGGTCTCGGTTCACTCTGGTCTTGGACTGGTCTTGGTCTCGGTTCACTCTGGTCTTGGACTGGTCTTGGTCTCGGTTCACTCTGGTCTTGGACTGGTCTTGGTCTCGGTTCACTCTGGTCTTGGTCTGGTCTTGGTCTCGGTTCACTCTGGTCTTGGTCTGGTCTTGGTCTCGGTTCACTCTGGTCTTGGTCTGGTCTTGGTCTCGGTTCACTCTGGTCTTGGTCTGGTCTTGGTCTCGGTTCACTCTGGTCTTGGTCTGGTCTTGGTCTCGGTTCACTCTGGTCTTGGTCTGGTCTTGGTCTCGGTTCACTCTGGTCTTGGTCTGGTCTTGGTCTCGGTTCACTCTGGTCTTGGTCTGGTCTTGGTCTCGGTTCACTCTGGTCTTGGTCTCGGTTCACTATGGTCTTGGTCTGGTCTTGGTCTCGGTTCACTCTGGTCTTGGTCTGGTCTTGGTCTCGGTTCACTCTGGTCTTGGACTGGTCTTGGTCTCGGTTCACTCTGGTCTTGGTCTGGTCTTGGTCTCGGTTCACTATGGTCTTGGTCTGGTCTTGGTCTCGGTTCACTCTGGTCTTGGTCTGGTCTTGGTCTCGGTTCACTCTGGTCTTGGTCTGGTCTTGGTCTCGGTTCACTCTGGTCTTGGTCTGGTCTTGGTCTCGGTTCACTCTGGTCTTGGTCTGGTCTTGGTCTCGGTTCACTCTGGTCTTGGTCTGGTCTTGGTCTCGGTTCACTCTGGTCTTGGTCTGGTCTTGGTCTCGGTTCACTCTGGTCTTGGACTGGTCTTGGTCTCGGTTCACTCTGGTCTTGGTCTGGTCTTGGTCTCGGTTCACTCTGGTCTTGGTCTGGTCTTGGTCTCGGTTCACTCTGGTCTTGGATCTGGTCTTGGTCTCGGTTCACTCTGGTCTTGGTCTGGTCTTGGTCTCGGTTCACTCTGGTCTTGGTCTGGTCTTGGTCTCGGTTCACTCTGGTCTTGGTCTGGTCTTGGTCTCGGTTCACTCTGGTCTTGGTCTGGTCTTGGTCTCGGTTCACTCTGGTCTTGGTCTGGTCTTGGTCTCGGTTCACTCTGGTCTTGGTCTGGTCTTGGTCTCGGTTCACTCTGGTCTTGGTCTGGTCTTGGTCTCGGTTCACTCTGGTCTTGGTCTGGTCTTGGTCTCGGTTCACTCTGGTCTTGGTCTGGTCTTGGTCTCGGTTCACTCTGGTCTTGGTCTGGTCTTGGTCTCGGTTCACTCTGGTCTTGGTCTGGTCTTGGTCTCGGTTCACTCTGGTCTTGGTCTGGTCTTGGTCTCGGTTCACTCTGGTCTTGGACTGGTCTTGGTCTCGGTTCACTCTGGTCTTGGTCTGGTCTTGGTCTCGGTTCACTCTGGTCTTGGTCTGGTCTTGGTCTGGGTTCGTCTCTGGACTACACTGAAGTTTAAATTACTTTTTAAGCTTTTTGTAATTCAACAGCATTTCATTACTACGACTATTTTACTACTACTACTACTACTACTACTTCTACTACAACTACTACTACTACTACTACTACAACTACTACTACTACTACTACTACTACTATTCTTACTACTACTACTACGACTATTCTACTACTACTACTACTACTACTACTACTGCTACTACTACTACTACTACGACTATTCTACTACTACTACTACTACTCCTACGACTATTCCTACTGCTACTACTACTACTACTACTACTACTACTTCTGCCACAAAACTTACCTCTACCACTGCCACCATGACTACTACTAGTACTATTATTATTGGTAATACTAATACTACTACTATTGCTTCAACTACTACTACTACTACTACGATTATTCTTACCACTACTACTACTACTACAATTATTCCTACTACTCCTACTACTACTACTACTACTACTACAATTACTATTACCACTATTACTACAGCTACTCCTATTGCTCCTACTACTACTACTACTACTACTATTTTTACTACTACTACTACTACTACTACTTCTACTACTACTATGATTATTCTTACTACTACTACGATTATTCCTAGTACTACTACTACTACTACTATCACTCTCACTACT
>CM036253.1:2499772-2612272 GCA_020698575.1 Bostrychus sinensis
CAACCACAGCCGCCAATTTTTTACCGTAAAATTCACAGATTTTTTTTTTTACAGTGTATAAATGAACTTTAAAACCCATAGTGCGAACCCTAACAGGAATAAGCAGATTGTCAGCGTGGCCGGCAGAGGCAATAAAAATTATAAATGGAAGCAAACTCAAATTTCAAAACCATTGCTTTAGCTTTAGTTCAACACAACCAACCACAAATTACAACTCATCCCCTTAAAATAATAAATAACGCACCAAGAGGAGAAACAGCACAAACAAAACCTATACATATTTATAAAGCAAGCCCTTTAAAAAACATCTGAAATACAAAAATAAAGTATTTACACAAAACATAGGTAAACATAATCCTTAAGCAAATCAATAATCAAAAATAAAGACAACACATGTTAAGTATGTTAAGGCTACTCTTTACAAATCAATAAACGACTAATATTTTAAAGTGTGGCTGTGTGTGTTTTATTAGCATTAAAAGCTACAATAAAGATTAAAACTACCATTACACAGATGAAGATGAATAATAAACTGGTTGACTACTATTACTTGAGTACATATGTCCACGTATTCTCCGCTCTCAGGACTGTCCCACTGAAGGACTGTCCTGGGTTACCTCTTGAACTCTGTGTTTCAGCAGAGGCAGCAGAAGCGCGCTCCGTGTGGTTAAAGATTCATGTTTCCTGATCCCGGGCTGATGAGCTGCACACGGGGATTAGGAGGACGGGCCTGGGGTTAGAGTAAAGTGGTGCCTTTGGCTTGAGCAGCGTTAGCCATCTGTGTCCGGAGCTAATGACTTTCAGAAATGGAGTGCGTCTGCAAAAAGCGTTCGGCCGCATTTTTGTGGAGAAACATCAATGTCCTGTAAGACATATTTTACTTTTCTTTCTATAGTTAAGTTGTGCATTAGTTCAAGTGAACGTGGTGGAAAATCTATGAGCTTAAACCACTGTCGCTGCCAAGGACTCAGCCATGGATGTATAATAAGACGTGGATGGGTCGCCGCCCCCTCTGCCCTGATACCAGTTTGATTCGTGGCCGCTCCGTGAAACTGCAGCAAAAAAATCTCATGCGGCCCAGAAAGGATTTTTCCCATAAAGCTAAATCTAAAAAGAAATACCTGGTGTTCGGCTGAGAGTGTTTATTACCTTTTTTTCACACCATGGACTTGTTTCCCCGTTCAAAATCTTTAATTTGGCAAAAAAATATCTCTTTATGGTGTGTGACTTCATCGCTCAAGCCCGACATCGCATCCATTGGTCAGAACCAGTCACATGGTACTCAAAACAAGAGTGTGCATGTTTGAGGGCCATAGTGCGCCCTCTATGGGCCGCATGACATGAAATAACGTGGAAGTAAAACACTTTTTTTAGCCTAGAAATCTAGACGCACCCTAGCGGCAGAAAATATTTTTTGCCTAGCAGTTGGTCTGGTAACACACCATAGGGGCCAATCTTGGCTCCGGCCAGGGCTTCGTTGGACCAATCACAGCGCTCTATCTGTGCAGCGGGTGTGTAGCGAGTGGAGTGGGCGGGGCTTAGCACGATGACGACAGGGCTGGGCAATGGTGCAGAGCAGAACAACTACGATGGCTGTGGCTAACGAACAGCGGTCGTTTGACGTCAGTTTTGGAAAAGTTAGATTTGGGTTTTTCTTTGAAAGTGGAGCAGAAAGAAGCTCTCAGATCATTCGTCTTAAAGAAGGATGGATTTGCTGTTTTGCCGACCGGCTATGGCAAAAGTCTAATATACCAGCTGGCTCTGTTGGTAGCTAAAAAAGCTCACCTTGTCTGTTGCTGTGATTGGTCGGAGCGCTGGTCTGTTACGCGCAGAAGCAGTTTGAATGACATCCCCTAGGCTTGAGCTCTGTCTATGGACCGTCCTCAGACTTTACATTTAATGTTAGAGTCTGGCTTGTCAAGCTACATTTTTTTGGCATCACACAACAATGAGGCCGGCCATTGAAAACATTGGTTGTGTTGAATATTTCTACATATGGCTTTGCGTATTACCACTAAACTATATTTTGATGTACTACTGCTAAGGTTAATAAACGCTTCAATATTAGTAAGAATGCTTTGATTCTAAAGGATGGTTTTCTCCTTTCACTCTAAAGTTACACTCTGCGATTACGTACATTGTACATTTGCAAAAGTGCACAATAATAAGCTGGTTACAAAGTTAGGAAACTCTGAGAACTCTGTGGCCTGGTCTCGAGTTTCTTGAAGAATACATTTTAATGATATGCAGAAATCGTCATACATTGTCATACATAATATAAAAACTGTGATCACTCCTTTTTGGCAGGCCCACCCTCTCCCTTTCAGCGGGGCCTGCTGTTGTTACCTCACCTGTGTGATACTAAAATAAACCTTCTGACTTGATTATACTTCTGAATCATCGTCCTCTTTGATGCTTACACCCAAAATGAACAAATCCTAACAGTTGTCATGACGTCATTCACTCTCCAGTTCTGTAAAACATCCATGGACTTGGCTCATTTATCTGTTAGCGTTGTGTTGCTAACAGCCGTCCTAATTCAGCCTCGTACCCCGCTCTGTCCGACCGTCTGATGTGTGAACGCAGAGGTCGGGACAGGATCGGGGGCCTCCTCTTGAGATGGGCCACAGATCAAAGAGGCCCAGTCCCATTAACTCTCTCAGTACACAGACGGCCGCTGGCACCACTCCCATTCCCAGGTTCAATTCCCGGACTGTGTGGGGCCTTTCTGTGAGGAGTTTGGTGAATTTTCTCCTCCATCAACCTAAAACCTGCGCACCAGGCTAATCCTGCACCCAGGTACATACGGAGCTGTGTTTGTCTTAATAAAATAAATTGATCCAACAGTAAATAACACAAACATAGAATGATTTATTCAAAATCTCTCATTTCTGACATGCATGCACCGCTTTTTGCAAATCAATCAATCAATCAACATTTATTTATAGAGCCCTTTACAGCACTCAAGGTGACCAAATGCTTTCCAATTAGGAAAATCAGAAAAAAATGTAAATACATTAGTACAACAAAATATAAATAGTGTGTCACAGCATTGCTCAGTGTTGAAAGCTAGTCGAAATAAATAAATGTTCCACATGGAAAACTGCATATTTATAAATGACAAACATGAATAATTTTTGAAATAATTACAAATAATATATATACAAATTAGAATTTATTTGCAAAAATCACCACAAGCAAGTCACAATAAATCATTACACATGCATTAATACAGTTTATTTCTGCATCAATGAATTTTTTGGAGACAAATCTAGCTTCATAGATCGCTCTGACCCGGGTCCTGGCTCAGGTCTGGAGCGGGGTCCCGGCTCGGATCTGGAGCGGGGTCCGGGCTCGGATCTGGAGCGGGGTCCCGGCTCGGATCTGGAGCGGGGTCCCGGCTCGGATCTGGAGCGGGGTCCCGGCTCGGATCTGGAGCGGGGTCCCGGCTCGGATCTGGAGCGGGGTCCCGGCTCGGATCTGGAGCAGGGTCCCGGCTCGGATCCGGAGCGGGGCCCCTGGTGCCGCTCTGCTCCTGACTCAGTTTTCGTTCTGGTTTTTCTGTCAGATTTGCTGTTGTGTCCTTGGGCACTCCTCCACCCACCTTGCCTGTCTGAATGTGTATTTGCTAGTGGTCGGAGAGGCCAAATGCACAGAATGGCTGCCACATCTCCATCAGTCTGCCCCAGGGCAGGTGTGGCTACAGAAAAACCTCACGACCACCAAGTGAGACTGAGGAGAGTCTAGAAAAATGCTGTATAAGACTGATTTTCTCTTCTCACTGCATTATTTATTATTATTCCCTCATTTGCTTCAGTGCCACATTTATTATCAGTCAAACCTTTTTTTTAAAATCTAGTTAAAGCATATTTATGTCAGGGTTTCTGCAGTCTGTCCCAGCAACTATGGGCCTGAGGCGGGGTACATCCAGGACAGATATTCATTCACTATGGGACATTTGGACGCATAGTCCAGAACTCCTTAACCATAGGAATGCACAATATGTAAAAATATCCTTCTCCTTTCTTAAATGCCAGCCTAATTTATTAATCCGCAGGTGTCTGGCGTTATTAAAATGATTGCAGATGAAAAATGGTGTCTCGTGAGGGTCCTGGGTGTGAATGCCAAAGGAATCCATCACGTCCTTAATCAGCTCTAATTGTGAGCTCTGGCTGTGTGTAATAAAATCTGAAATCATAATCATATGCGGGGCCACACAGATGAAAAGTGAGATTAAAGCTTAGTTGTAAGTGAGTATAAATACAGGATAAGAGACGGGAGGCACGTGACACCGCGCAGGACGTGTGTCATGTTTACCGCTGCCATCAGGGAGTACTGTTATTACGTGAGAAGATATTATTACATACTTTTCTGTGGGATAATGTTGCTCAAAGTGATCGTCTTTCCCAACAGCCTCACACAGAGAAACAGCCCAACACAGACAGAAGCAGAGCAAAAGAAAGCAAAGTGGAGCATGTTTACACTTTGACAGTGTATTCAGATAACTGCGGGATCACACTGGTCTGAGCTCAGAGCTGGGGTAAAGTCAGCTCTAAAGTTTGGATGCTGTAATGTTTTCATAGCTGTGATGTGGTGAATTGGTTTAAAGATCCTATTCTGGCTTTTTAAAATAGCGTTGGGCACCTTTGCATTAGTGTTTCAGGTTTTATAACTTAAAATAATGTTTTCTCTAAAGGAGCTGCTACTTTGGCTTTGCAGAGTACGCTTGGATTAGGTGTCTGTCGCCCCCTGCTGGAAATGGGAGGGACAGGACAGAGCATAAAATGTCTATTTAGCATGGATTTTAGCGACATGAGGCTAACAGATAGATAAATGAGCTGATGCTTCGTAGTGACGGAGGTTTAAAGCTGAAATGATCAGAACGAGTCCGGTGACGGTGTCTGGGCTTTAGGAGCACTTCCTGGTTTCACTGTGTCGATGTAGAGCTGTGAGACCGAGCGTTTTCAGCTCTGGAGAAGGGCAGTGGGTTACTCAAACTACTTAAAATACTACTGCAGGTCTGTTTTTGAAGAGGGGACAACATTATTACAGGGTTAGAAGCTCCAGAGTGAGGAGCGGGAGGAGCTCGAACTTCAAATACATAAGACCCAGACTGGACTCGGACTAAAGAGTGATTTGGAGTTGGACTCAAAAAAAACACTGATTCCAAGCATGTGCTCTGGAAATACTGGTTGTCCCTTTCTATTTGCAGAAAACCACACACTGCAGAAACCAAAAGTTTGTGTTGGAATGAAACATATTTAACAGTGTGACCAGCCGAGCCTCGCCGTGACTCATTTCCTCTCATTATTATTATTATTATTTGAATCCTCTGCAGTTTTAATAACCAACACCATGTGTGTGTGTTTTATGGTTTGATTGTGCCGATATTAAATTAGCGTGACATTATTGTTAAGTGCTGTTCCCACAGCGACTGTGGTTGTGACCCTCGTTGAGCTTCATTTATCTCCTCCAGACTGAAGTAAAATGTGCTGCTGTTTAAAAGTTTGATGATAATACTCTGAGAGAACCAGGACCACACAGAAGTTAAAATAAAGATCATGACTTCAGAGCAGAGTCATTTTGTAATCACACTTTCAACTTCCTCCATTGCTTCTGTTTGTAGAGGTAACAGTGGTGTGGACCTCAGTATTTAAGAATAAACCGGACACAAAGCCATGACTAAACCAGAACTAAACAAAGACTGAACTAAACCGGGTTTTTGTTTTGTTCCATAAACCAGGCTCCTCCTGAGACTCTGAAAGCTCATGTACATTTATCACAAATCAACCTGAAAATGACTTATTTTACCACTTCCCTTTTAATATTTTACCAGATTTGTGGACTTTACTTTGGAAAATACACATTTTGAGTGATTTATGATCTACATCATTTATTTAATCAGATATTTGTAGGCTAATATGTAGGCTAGCAAAAAAAGACAAAGCCTAAATATGACCTGTTGTATGATCATATGTTGTGGGTATAACTTATTTTATTCTCACATTATATTAAGCACAAATATAGATCTGAAGACACAATTTGGAGGCTTTTTTAATGATAAAAGATGAGCTATCATTAATTAGCACGAGTATCTCCATGTTACTGGGTCTTCGATGTGCCCTGTTGCACTTTGTGACGTTAAACACGACAGTTCATTCTTTCAATCGTGTAATTTTTCTCAGCCTCTCTCCCTCTGTCCCATCAAACTGAGGCAAAAGGAGCAGTACTTCCATGTTAGCCTGGCTGCTCCTCCGTGGATCGTTTTCCTTGTGAGTTAAAGGAATGTTTAGCTCATGAGTTAAAGGGATGTTCGTGGAGGGGGGCGTTTCTTTGCCGTAGTTTTTCACTGGAGTGGTTTTTGTGCAACGACTTAAGCCTCGGCTCCTATGTTTACTGTAACTCAAGCTAGAAGTCGGGCTTTTCTGGAAGACTTTTCTGGAACAGCCCTCAGGTCTAAACTTGGCCCTAAAATAAAGGACCTCAGTGTTTCTAAAACTCTGCGAATGACCCTTTTTTGTAAAGTGGCAAATTTTTACTACGGACAAACTTTTAGGGCCAGATTTATCAAAGGTTTGCGTGCACGCTAACTGAATAAGATGCGCTAAAATTGGAGCAAACCCAGACGCAGTTGAGATTTGCGTGTCTTACAGGAGCAGAGCGAACGCAAAGCAGATTTTGCTCCTATGACCTAATGAATCTGTAAACTGAGGCGTTCTTCCCAGAGTGCGCAAAATGAAAGGCGGAGAAAATGCAAATTCATTCATTTACCGCCCGCAATATTATTTATCAAGGCTCACCATGACTTTGCGTGTGAAAATAGCGTATAAATGTAGCACGTTGGAGAAGGACGTGCTAATCTTTTGCACAGATGGCTGCTGTGATTCGTGTGAGACGAAGGAGAAGAAACGAACAAATACGTAGAGTGTTTGCAGATCTGTTTGCCATGACGGAGGAAAAAATTATTCACCAGCACTTTCAGCTCTTCTTGGTTAAATTTTGGCTTCCGTTTGTGTTCCACTTCCTTTTTTTTTTTTATTAACATCTTAATTTACAGTATTCGTCCAATACAAACACATAACAAATGAGAGCTCATATAATGCAATTACATGTTACAATTACAATATATCTTATATCTCATCATGTCATATATCATACATGTCTATAAATAAAGTAAAATAGAAAATTAAAAAATAAAAAAATAAAAGGGTTGTCACAGTATGTTATAAATGTCAGGGGGTTTCACTGAAAATCTCTTTGTAACAGTCTTGGATGTGTGTGCTTTTTTTATTATTAATGAATGACAAGGAATTCAGTATATTATTAACCTCTATTAAAAAGAGGGGAAAAGAGGGTTGTAATTTTAAAAACATTTGCTTATGAATAAAAAATGTACCAATTAAAATGAAAAAATTTACAATATAATGAAAGGGTTTCTTTTTGACAATAGTATTGCTTTCAAAATAACATATTATATCTTTTAATGTGAAGCAGTGACTCACTATACAATTTCTAAAAATATAGTTACTCATTTCTGTCCAAAATATCTTCACATTGTTACAGTGGAAAAATAAATGTTCTAGAGTTTCATCATCTATTTTACAAAATGAACAATGTTTATCAATGTCTGCAAACGTGGAAATGAAAGAGTTGACTGGGTAGATTCTGTTTAAATAGCTCCGCCCCCTCTGTTTGCACTGTCTCCGCCACGCAGTTTGTTTTAGTAATTCATGCGTAACACAAACATTAATAGCGGCCGCATATTTTCTCACTGCACTCGCACTTTAGCACCCGTCTTAGTAAATATGGCCCTTAGAGTTGTTAGTGCTCCTGCTTCTCAGTGAGTAGTAGGTTGTGGGTTCAATTCCTCCCCGTGTTACCGTGGGTTCTCTCCTCTTTCTTCCCAACATTCAAAGACACCCATGCACAGGTGAACTGGAGAAGCTAACACTATCCCATTGTGAATAAATGCTTCTGCTTATCCCAGCAAAATAGATTTTAGTCGTCCGGATTAAGGATCGAACCCACAACCTCCTTGTTGCCACCATGCACCTATAGATTGTCAATGCTACGTAGCTTCTAAATTGGACATTTGTGAGTTCGTTGTGGCCCTGGAACAAAACCTGCACGAGCTTTTTTTCCTGTAGTTTTTCTGATGTCGCCTCAATACAAAGACACTGATTTTAAATGTTTTTCAACTCTTTTTTTTTTTTTTTTTCTTCTCTTCCGACCGTGTTAAAAGCCTGAGTCCCAGAGCAGTGGATGTGTGGTGGAGCAGTTGGAGCTGGTGACTCAGAGGACACTGTGTGAACGTCTTTACTTTACACAGACAATGTTGTGTCGTTTTTCAAGTTTGTGTCAAGCTTGGATTTAAAGACGAACTATGCAACTTTTCTAACCTTAGTTAAACTGTTTCAGAGTCAATGTGAGGAGTAAAGATGTTGTTGCAGGGTGAATAAAGCTCCCTGCACCTTTTACAGCAAACCTTGGCAAAAAAAAAACAAAAAAATAAATAAATAAAATAAAAGGCAGCCTTGTAAGAATGGGAGCGCTGACCCAATGCCCCTGAAGTCTCGGGTCTTGCAAGAGAGAGCGCGGTGTCCGTCTTCTGCGTTCATTCTGTCGTGCATTATTTTGTTTTCCCAGAGCTTGGGGATACAGATGAATGGAGCAGTGCATGCGCTGACCACTGGGGGCGCTAGAGAGCACACCTCAACAGTCAAAGCAAGAGAAATGGCTGAAACTTTTAAGCAGTAAAGAAAGCTAGTCATGGTGTATTCAAAGACTGAACAGATCACAGGCTACTTTCGCCTCATTTTCTTGGATTTTTTTTATAAATGTGGTGTAGAAACCTCCTCCAGCGCCGCCATGTTTGTTGTGGTTGTTACTCTTTCTGTTCCAGCTTGGTAAAACCTTTGCCCCCTACTGGTTATTTAACATAACACACGCTGACACAGACAACGTTGAGTTTTAAAGTATAAATGCTGTGATGATACCAACGCTTAGAACAGATGGATCTATATTGTGTAGTTGACGTTGGGAGGTGTAACACCTTTTTTTTTTTGTCCTGCGGTGTGACACAACTTTGAAGTTGAATACCAAGAATATTAAATAATTATTTCAAATATAAATCTGTTCTATAAAAACTGTAAAAAAAACATTTTGTAAGCAATTCATAAGTTTAAGCGTAACTGTTATTTCTACATTTTACTGCAGTTTGACAGAAAGTGCAGAACATTTGAATTCTTGTCATAAAATAGTTAGCATGTCTGTTGTGCTAACCTAATATTTAATATATCCATGTCTCATCATAAACATTATATATTTAACATTCAGAATTTTATTTTGTGAAAAATACAGCTGCCACACCACAGGACACAAAACAGCAGAGTTTCTGCAGGGTTTTAAAAAGTCAAAAAAAAAAAAAGTCTTAAATTGTAAAGTCTGAATTTAAGGCCTTAAAAAGTCTTAAATTTGCCAAGATGAAGACTGCTAGGTCTTAAAAATACATTTAAACAGGTTTCAGATATGTCATGTTGCATTACGAGAGCTTAGGCCTTTTCTTACCAAGACCAAAATGCTTTGCAGCACTGACTGTCATAAATGGTCTCAGCTTTTTTGTACGCTGCATCTTTACATTATACGTCCTATTTTTCTTGAACAATGGTCTTAAAAAAGTCTTAAAATTCTTAAGTCAAACTTACTGAAGCCTGCAGAAACCCTGAAACAGGCACACATAAAAGGTTTTGGAAAAAAATAAGATTTTACTAAAATTAATAACAAAATATCAGTTCCTATTGACCCTTAGCTCACAGCCTTAACTCCAGAGTCTGCTCTGTAAATGACAGATGATAGGTTTTGTTGCCGCTGTCTGTTTAAAAACAGATCTTGCAGGTCACACCACAGGACACCATTTTGATAACAAGTTTAAACTCAATTTAATTTTTATTGCAGGGTTCAGGTGCAGTTAAAAGTCTTGTTTTAGTAAAGTACAAATATTTGACATGATGCCAACAACATTATAAACTGTCCCAGACCCTTGGAAACATTTGTATTTTGAAAATGTTACAGTGACACTGCAGGGCATTTTACAGTTTAGCAATAAAATACAAAAAAATTACACACAACTTCTTTCTAAAACTTCCAAGGTTTTGTAGTTGCCCCTGTGTAGCACTGCTGATAAAATTATGGAGGAGGAAAAACGTTATTTATCAAAATATTTCAACTGATTACGGAAAAATTGTGCATCACATCAACCTCCCTTTTACCTGCGAAATGAAAGTATAAATGAGCCTCAGGACATGGGACACGTGTAGATCTGAAGAGCTGTCTGTGTTCTGAGTTTGTGGAGACATTTGGAGCTGGATGCTGCACTAACAAGCCCTGAGAGCAACACTTTTACAGCGGCCCGCTCAAGTGTGGAGCTGAAAATCCCCCCGAAAGAGGAGAGACGTGTCCAGAACGTGTGTCAGAGCCGGAGAGGAGCAGTCTTTAGGAGGAGGCCGCTGTAAATTGGCTCGGCTTCACTGAACACACTTACTATCTCCGGGACCGGGCCGAGGTCCAACTGAAGCCCCGTTTACTGAGAAGCACGAGCGCACGGACGGTTCGTTTGAGTTTGACACCGTTCGGGCTGCCCCTCAGCTCTTGTGTGTTTTTCCCTCTCATACGTTTAGTCGACTGTGGACGGAGGCTGCGTTAACAGTGAAACCAAACCAGAGCAACTTCTTCTTCTTCTTTACTTTTGACATTTCCCATTCTGGGGTCGCCCCATGTTGCCAGGTTGGACTGGTTTTATATCCAGTTGGGAAACCTTGGGCTGGAAAAAATAGCTTTGGGCTGCTTTTCACAACATTTGGCGTTGTTTTAGAAAATATTCCAGAGAATATATTAACAATAGTTGTCATTATTGGCAAACAAAGTAGAAATACACATTTCAATAAACTGCTGTGTCCTCCCACTCATATCATCAGCTCATTTGTTTTAAAATGAGTGATTCATGTGTTTGGTTGCTCACATTTCATGTTGGTTATTTGTTTTTTGTGGCTTCTATGGCATCTGAACCAGGAAGGCTTTGGTCGTCTGATTGCAGTGTTTGTGGAAAACCTGTTTGGTTTACTTTTTTTAGTGCTGCTGTTGAGTTTTGTGTTCTTTCTTACTTATAACGGCTTTAACGTTTAGAGTGGCTGTGATGTGAGCTGGCTTTTGTTGTGTTGGTTGGGTTTAAGTTCTGTTTGGACTGGAAACTGTCACTGAGATCTGGCAACCCACAGCCAATCATCTGCCCCCCAAGCGTTCAGTAAGCTTCATATTATTTAGCGTAGGTTTTACCATCACCAAAAGTACACTGGCGCAGGATCCATTGTGGCTGGATTCCAACTCAAGCGTCTACAAATATTTGCAAGCAGAGGTAGAGGAAGTTGTCAAGATTTGTACTCGAGTAAAAGTACAATAACTTCAAAATAATACGATACTCACCTAATTTATTTCTTGAGCGAAAGTAAAAAAGCACTAAGTATAAAATTTACTTAAGTAGAAAACCACTACTACTTCTTCTACCATTATGACTACTATTACTACAACTACTACTATTAATGCTACGTATTATGGGCATCATACAGGGCGCTCAACAGTCACAGCAGAAGAAACGGCTGAACTTTTTAAGGAGTGACTGGAGAAAGCTGGTTGCAGTATATTAAAAAGTCAAACAAATAGTTCTTTTGCCTCATTTTCCTGACTCTTATTTAACAAATGTGAATAAAAAAACCATAAAGATAGAACAGAACACAAGAGAGGACATGGCAACCACTTTGGTGGCAATTCCGGCGGCCATCTTGTGACTGTAGGATAAAACTAATTCTACTGGTAACATAAAAACTTTGACATAACTTCAAAAAAATAAATGACAGCAATAGTTTTGAACTTGTAATAAACCTGAATTTACACCAAGAGCTATCGCAGAACGTTGCGGCCGCTAGGTGGTTTATGTGCGACTGTTTAAAAGCGTCAATTTACACCGAGAGCGACAGAGCTGCAGCTGCTCCCCTCTGTTGTTTTACAGACCACTCACCGTCTAAACACAAAACTGTGGCCAGGCGTTCAACTTCTGCAGGTCGTCCTTTTAAAATGACTGCTTCCTGTCACAAACTACGCTACATTTCTTCCCCTCAAGAAAAAAACTTCTTGATGCGCCGTATTTGCATTACCGCTGTTTCAGTGAGCCTTTATTTTGAAAGTGTGGCGGAAGTTTATTTTGACGCTTGGAGCCTGTTTCCCGTGTTTCCTCGGCTGTAGCTCTGCAGATCACAGCCGAGCCGCACAATTTAATTTCTTTCGGGATAAATAAAGTATATCTATCGAAAAATAGAATTCAAACCTATCTGTAGTGAAGTGGAATGGCGAGTCGCTCCTGGGACGTCCGTGTGCTGCCCCCGGTGTGAACTGTCAGACTGAATAAACAGAAAGCGGATCAGATGCCACAACGGTGCCGTTCTGCGCTGCTTCTGCTTTTGGTGTAAATTTGGGGTAAGACTGGCAGTCTCAGTCAGGACGTTTTTCACTGAAATACAAAAATAAATATCAGTATTATTAATACTGCAGTGGTCTCTAGTTTTATCCAGAACTGCTGTATGTTTGTATTTGTAAAGGTGTTAGAACAGATGATCAGTGCACCAAGAAGAGAATAAAGGATATGCACTGACTTCATGTTTCTTCAGGACACGCCCCATCGTTGCATTCAGTACAGAGAGAGTGAGAGTGGGAATAAAACTGAGTATAACTTACCCCCAATTCACACCAAAGCAGCAGCAGCGTCACGTCAGACGCGAAGTGAACTGTTTTCTGTTGTAATCAATCTGACCGTTCACACCGGAGACGTCTTACGTGCTTCTTACGAACGACGCTATGCTCAAATTAGGTTGGAGTTCTATTTTTCGAGCATCTATGTGGCGATCTACAGAGCCACAGCCAGGAAACACAGGAAACAGGCTTCAAGTGTCAAAATAAACTTCCGCTACACTTTCAAAATAAAGGCGCACTGAAAACAGCGCTAATGTAAACACTACACACCGAGAAGTTGATTCTTGAGGGGGAGAAATGTAACGTAATTTGCGATGCCAAGCAGCCATTTTACAGAAAAACATGCAGAAGTAGAAGCTGCAGGGCTCTGTAAAGACAACTTTCTGTTCAGACAGAGAGTCGTCTGTAAAACTCAGAGGGAGAGCCGCTGGAGCAGCGTTACAGCAGCAGCTCTGAGCCCTCGCTGTGGACTGACGCTTTTAAACAGAACGCATGTAAAACGACTGCTGCTGCGACGCTCTCTAGATGTTTTCAGTGTGAATTCAGGGTAAGACAGCTGAGGACGTCATAGTTTAAAATATTTGTATATATACTTTTATTAACATTATTTCAAACGCCAAGCAGTGGTAGAAACGACACTAGATTAGGTTGTAGCACAAAGTCCTTTCTACTTTAGTTAATACTTTTAATCACGTAACAATTTTCTTGAGTACTTATAGAAGAAGTAAACAAACTTGATTTGTCTTTATCGTGTAGCTAACGTGGACCAGGCACATGAAGCTCATTGACATACTGTTGTGTAGCTTACAGTATATTTATTAAAAAAATGTTTAAAAGCGGTTCCCTGTCTCGTTTCTTCGCTGTTTTTGCTTCCTTTTCCTCTACGGAGCTCCCCCTACATTTGGGAGTAAAGCACTGCTGTAACGTTACTCACAGCAAGTCCCATGGTCCCTCGCACGGCTTTACTTTCGTTTTCCCCTCCTCGTATCCGTACAAAGTTTTTTTTCTGTCATTTGGCTGCTCTGTCATGATGAAAACAGAGAAGTAAAGCCATTGCTAGCTTGTTGTTATGCTAGCTGCAATGCACTGCTCTCTCTCTGACTCCAGACTTTAGCGCTTACTGCTGCCGTTGTCGTTTTTTTTATGCTGCGTTCACACCGGACGCATTTGAGGCATCTGGGACGTCTGGTTTTCATGTTAACCCGCTAAAACCACTAGAGACCGCTATTAAACAAGAAAAAACTCCTCAATATCTCCGCTCTCCTGCTGGTGTTGAGTGCTTCAAAACAGCAGTAGTGTCCTGTCCTCGCACCGACCCGGGACACAGGTGAACAAACCGGCACGGTCTCAGTTGGAATTAGCCCTGAATGAGCGGCCATTATCCTGGGACAACAGACTCCTCCCATGACGCGAATTCACGTCTGAACAAATTTGTTTTGACGCGCGAACAGAGCGAATTGGACGCGCGAATAAAGCGTCTGACTTCAAAATGTTCAAGCGTCCAACTAGAAGCGTCTGACACGAATTTGACGCCTCAAACGCGTCCGGTGTGAACGCAGCATTAGCCCGGAGACAGCAGGGGGAGATGCAGGACGCTTTATTCATCCCTCAACAACTCATTTAACCACCACACTCACAAACACAAACTGTTTAGAGAAGCAGTTCCTCTGTGATTCATCCAAAATTATTGTTTACTGGAAAAGTCGCAGCCCATTTGCTTCTCCTCTTTTTAGATTTCAGTTGTCAATCAAAAAATATCTCAGACTTGTTGATGTTTGTTTAGCTGGCTTTTTGAGTATTTGCGCTCACAGGTATCATTACTGGACGTAGCTATTAATGCACTCACGGAGCCATTTCTGCATGCTGTGACGTCATCTGCATACCCTCTGTGACAGTGAATTAAAATATTCCATTATACCAAGCTGGAAACAGAGCATTGTCCAAGTTGTCTCTGCACTGAAGTGAGTACAAACATTAAACAGACATTAGATCAGGCACAAATACAAAAGAGTTATCAAATTAACAAAATCAATGAAAAGATAACGCTTGGTACGGATAAATCTATTTGCGTATAAAAAGAGAGTATAAATGAGCCTTAACAAAATGAAGCAGAATAAGATGAATGAATAAATATTTGTAATTATGCTTCTGACAGAGGTGGGTAGAGCAGTCAGACTCAAGTAGAAGTATAATTATTTTGAAAGTATACAAAATTCAGTATTACCCTGGGGCCCAAAGACTGTGAGCAAAGATTTTTCAGCTTCAACTTTCAGCTTCTCCTCCACAAAATGTAAAGGCCGGGACACACTGGAGCGATCATCGGCCGTTTGACGTGGTCGGCGACGTGAGTCCATCGGACGTAGTGGGACACAGTTGATGTCGAATCAGCTTCAGACCGTCGTGCTCAGCTCTGATTGGCTGTGTCCCTGTTCACAATTTGTCAAACAGCTCGAGTTTAACATCAAAATATAAGGAACTTTCTGTTCTACAACTACTTCATTATGTTTCCACATCTGTGACGGTAATGTTAGCAGTTAGCTTACCTTAGCTTTAGCCTTGTGCAGATAAAAATATAATCCTCCTCTGAGGCAAACAGCTGCAATAATCCAGTCTCTTTTATTCATTACTGTGATCAGAGTTTAATCTAGTGCCTATAATCATTATTGACTGATAAATACTTGCGTTAAACACAGAGTTTTATTTACTAGAGTTTAAATAACCGCAGTTTAGTGACTAGCGCCGCCTGCTGTTGTAAATAGTTATTACGTTTTGCACATGCGCACTGCTCGGTCGTGACTCTGAGTCGCTCCGGTGTCTGCAGCGACTTTCAGCGGCTGACAGAGGAGACAGCGCCCTCTGCTGACAGCGGTCGGGCGTTGGGTTGGTGTGTCCCATGCTTTAAAGACAAAACAAGAAGTATTCCCAACTCATCAAAACGCCCCAAGCATGAAGCGCTTCTAGGAGCATTAAGATTGAGTAGTATTGTACTTTTGTAATGCAACCATAAGGCGGCAGATGCCAGTGTACTCTTTGCGCCAGTCCCAAGTTCTGCAAAATGCTGTCACTGAGGAAAATTTAACATGTGCACCATAAATTACAAGTTGAGATTCCCTTGAGCTCAGTGCCATTTTGTTTCGGTGTGAATCTTCTTAGGCGTGGTCCTCTTCACGTTCATCGTCGTCATTATTACTGTTTCCAGCGAGCCGTAAACAGCTCTGTGTGAAAACTCTCAGAGGAGACGAGGAGCCGATTGTGTTACAAATGTCATTACACGAAGTGAAGCAGCCGCGCTCACACCACTACGGCTCCCCGCATCGATCAAACAAAAGATGGCACAGGAGTCAGTCTCTCCGCGGGTCTCCGTAGGTTTGCCGGTCTGAAATTATGAATGGACAGAAGTCAATGGGGGAGACAGACAGACAAAGTTGTTTTTTTTTTTATGCATTTTGTTTTCTAAAGGCAGCTTGAGTCAGACTTCTGTTTCCTTTTGTTCTAAATGTCACCGTCCCTGCTCCTCACCTCTCTGTGTTGCCTCTCCTTTGTTCATCTGACACTGGGACTCGTATTTCTCTGTTATCTTGAGCAGAGAGCTGGATTCTCTCAAGATTTGCGAGCTCACAGACTCACTAAAATCCGTCTTGTCAGGCTGATCCGTTTGTTCCGTACTGGCTTCCATGGCTGAACGTGGGGCTGGCAAGTGATCTGATAATAAAGCGGATAACATTTGCATCAATATTCAGTGTCAGAATGTTTATGAAAGGGTGCATGATGGCAGAATGCTTAGAGGTTGTAGGTTCTATCCTCAGGCCGGTCGTCTCCATCATAGAGATAGCCATTCTACCGAGTGCTATGCAAACAAACAGGGAGCTGCACTGCTTTCACCATATTCTTTTGATGTATTGTATTCATTTGATAACATTTTTTGTATTTGTGCTTGATCCAATGTCTGTCTAATGTTTGTACTTGCTTCAGTGCAGAGACATTTTGGACAATTCTCGGTTTCCAGCTTGGTGCAATGGTCCTCTGTTTTAAAATCTTTGTAAATACAAACATACAGCAGTTCTGTTCTAACACCTTTTTTGTATTTCAGTGAAAAACGTCTGGATTGAGACTGCCAGACTTATTATGAGCTCAAAACTACCGCTGTCTCCCAATTGCCAACATTTATTTTTTAAAGTTATGTCATTTAGGGCTGCACGATATGGAGAAAACATGCGATATTCGATAACTATGTTGAAAATTGCGATAACGATATTATTTTATTATTATTTATTATTTTCGAACACAGTAAGTTAAATTCACTACATTTCACAAAAATGTAAGTTCCTGTATTTACAAGTCAAAACAGCCACAAAATCAGAACTTAACACAGACTAAACCAGGAATAAAACAAGGCTAAGCTGTGACTAAATTAATTAAATTACCACTAAAACTGGACTTTTTAAACATTTTTATTTAGTCACAACACATTTTCTTTTAAGGCTCTGGTGGAAAATGATTCTTCAGTGTAAATCTCTGTCAGATGGAAGACCACAGCGTTATTGTGATATATTTAGATTCTTGTGATACAGATATTGCGTTTGCTGATATTGCAATAACGATAATTTTGCGATATATTGTGCAGCCCTAATGTCATTGTTTTTATGTTACTTACTATTAGCATTAGCCTTATACTACAGTCATAAGATGGCCGCCGGAATTGCCACCGAAACTGTTGCCATGTCCACTCTAGTGTTCTGTTATGTCTTTAGTATCACCCAGGGACCTCCAGTAATTTGTAATAATCGCCGATGTCGTCTGTGATTTTCATCCCGTGCAAATCATCCATGTCTGTAAAAATGTCTGTAAAGATTCTCCCGAAAATTACCGACCATATTTCGGCCAACACAGACATCCTCTGATAATACCAGTCCTGTGTGAATCCCCAGGTCTGTGATTCAGGCTGATTTTGTCGGCAGATTGTTTCCTAAAGTTTGTAACAGTGATCCAAAATGTCTTTAACGCTCCATTTTACCTCTGGATTTAAACTCTTAATAATAAGATGTCTCTTTTGGTCTTATTCCAAAATGATGACTTTTTTTCGCCAATAAAAAAAAAAAAAAAAGTAAACAAATTACTTTGAAGACGTGACCTGGAAGCACACCTCCCGTCGTCATGGCAACATTAGACAAAGTTTTTGGAGCAACATGGGGCTGTTTTGGACGCTTTCAGTGCTAAAGTTAGATCCAGAGACAAACCACAGTGAATGGATTAATAAAGAGCGCCACCTGCTGTTTAAGAAGAGAAATGTCCACAGATAATGGATGACCTGCGTCGTAGCGTGAGGTAAAGTTTGTTTTTTGTCAGGACAGGAAATCAACAAAAGATAGTTTAGGATTAAGTAGAGCTAGAAACATAAACATAAATCGGGGCTTTTTATTATAAATCTGTGTAATTTTCAATACGTCATATCTGGAATAAAGTTCGCAAAATCTAGTAAATTACAGACATTGTTTATCCCATGCAAATAGGGCATTAGTCTCTATGTCCCGTGTTACTGTGGGTTCTGTCCTCTTCCTCCCACCGTCCAAACCCATGCATGTACAACAGAACTGCAGACTCTAAATGTGACTGACTGGCCGCTGTCCACTTAAGACCCATAGTAGCTTTTCTGGTATTTTCTCCGCTGTGGGGCTCAGAGCCAGAGTTTTAATACCTGGTTCTGCATGGGGCATGTTCCACCAACGTCCCCCATGCCCCAAACCAAATTAAACTACAGCGGGAGACTCATAACATCAAGTCTGTGCGATGAGAGCAGAGGCCGAGGCAGCGGTGGCGGCCATCTTGAAAGGTTGAAAAATGTTTTATTGCAGAGACTGGCTTCATGTTGACATTTGGAAAGTGTTCAATATCGAAGACAGACTGTGATCAAAGTCTGCGGCCTTAAACACAAGAACCAAGCAAGAGTCTATTGTTTTAGTCGCTGTAGTATAGAGTTTTAAAGAAGTCTTATGCCCCCTGTTGGTGAAGTGGTGAATAGCCTCTAGTCACACTCCAAGGGCCAAAGTCCTGCAACAATGTCACTGCTGTAAGCTTAGATAAATAAAGAAGGTTGCGGTGTTAGAACGTGATGAAATATATAAACCACTGGATGATTTGCTACAGCGCCCCCTGATGGAAGAAGAGAGCATCTGTTGGATGATAAGTCTTGGCTTTTCAAGTGATTAAAAAACAAACTTGTGAACAGGGTCTGAAAGTGGTTTTAACGTCATGTCAGCTTTGTAGAAATGACCAAGCACCTGCAGGGACATGAGCTGTTGGAGGATGTATCTTGGGGAAAAAACAGCCTTGTAAGAATGGGAGAACCAACCCAGTGTCCCTAAAGTCTCTGGTCTGGTTCAGCTATAACAACAAGCCAGCGATGGATTTATTTCTACTCGACGATGAAACTGTGCCTAAACAAGGACTAAGCAACAATTTACATTTGAAATTTAATCACAAACCAGTTAGAGTTAAAATGGCTCTAAATTTAGCCTCCAGACTCCACCACCACTTCAGGGGTGCACAGTGGCAGAGTGGTTAGCACTTCTGCCTCTCAGGAAGGAGGTTCTACAGTCTCTGTGGCCGGAGTCTGGGTGTGCTTCCTGTGGTGTACGTCTCTGTCATTTCTGTGACTGTAAGGTCAACCTATCGGGTGACGCAGCAGTTATCTCCGTCTTCTCTTTGTCTCCTTTTTTATGTTTTAGTTTTTTTTTTGTTTGCACGGTGGCAGAGTGGTTAAGTGCAATGATTTTGTGCTTTCTCTGAGGTGTCTGCATGTCCTCCCCGTGTTCCTGTGGCCCAAAAGTCTCAGGGATGGGCTCCAGTCAGTCACAATCTAACAGGAATAAGCTGAAGACATTACAGGGGTTCCAGCCAAGCCATTTTTTTTTATCAATGGCTTATTTTGAAAGACTTTTTTTTTTTTTTATCACACATCATACACAGTTTAATTTCATCCTCTTCATTTACTTTGTAGCATGATTCACTGACACCCTGCATCCATCTAATTTCATTATTATAGCCATCATCATAAATACAATCATATCTCCTCCGCGCCCTCGTTAATTAGCACCGGCGCTCCCCGCTGTTTACCATCATTTCATTATGTAACTCCAGAAGAGATCCTAATATTGTGGACGGATTAAACGGCTTCTCTGTAGGATATAAGTGCCATCACATTTACATGCAAATAGATGTAATTATGGCTCATCATCAGCCCTCATCACTCACAGAGAAACGGCGGCGTAATTCAGCGGAAGAGGAGACAAAGACAGGAGGATGGCGGGCAAAAGAAAGATGGCTGCCAGAAAGAAGTGATAGTGAAATAATGAAATCCTTCACAGTGAATATTAGAGCTGAAAGATGTTGTTGAGGCTTTGCATCTGTTTACAAATTTTAATACCACAATGGACAAAAATCTCCGATCAGCAGTAATTTTCAAACTTTTTATACCAAGTACCACCTTAAAGTTACACAGTGCCTCCTCTCTGCCAGAGTATTAAAATAATTAAAGGGGTTATATTCTGCTTTCAAGAGTTCAAGGAGTGGAAAATGCAAATGAAATTGCTTTGCGGTCGCTGTTTGATTTATCACGACTACGAGAGGTTAAGAGAGGTGAAAGTTTAGCAGGTTGGAGGGGCAGGTGCAAAGGTTTTGTGGAGGAAAGACTGCTGTTATTTATGCGCAGATGGGGCATTGAAAATAAATAAAATGCTTTAAAAGATACATTAATAATGTGTTGATTCAAAGGCAGAAGCAACAAAGAGAGACTTTACCTGTAACACTTTTAGTTTCTCTCGTATTCCACTGAACTGCAGCTGTCTTTGAAACTGAGCTTCCACGAGTCTTTTTCACGTTATTTTGACGTCACTGCAGTGGGAACACAGCGTACGTGGGGCGGAGTTTGTCCACTTGTTAAACCCTGTTGTCTCCCCAGTGTGCGCTGACTGAGTCGTGTGCGTTCAATTCGATTTCTAGAGCGAAGCAAACCCGAGTAAACTGACAGCGGAGTAAGCCAATCAGAAAATGGCAGACATGACGTTAACAAAGTGACAAGAAAGTGAGGACCACGAAAACATCAACAACATTTTTTTTATAAAATAAAGGCTTCTAGTGCTGTAAGCTGCTGTGGTTTTAATGACTCAATATGTTTTTGGTCATTTAAAACGGAATTTACCGCTGAATGAAACAAACTCTTGGCTCCTCGGTCGCCATCTTGATTGTTGTTGTTGAGGACACTGCTCGCAAAGAACACGTGACTTAAATAAACGAATCAAAATGCACGGTACAGATGGGATTTGAATCCAACCACGGTAGACAGCGACCAGACTGATATTTCTCTGTATAATAATACAGAAACATATCAGTCTGGATTTTCCAGGCAAATTTAAAGTTGTGTTGTCCCACTTCAAACAGTAGGCCTATTGTTTCTATAGAAAACACAAAAGATTTTTTTCCCTGTTTTTCTTTGATACAGTGCGTCTCGGTTAAAAATGTAGTGTCTCTGTTAAGTTTCTCACATCCATCTCTTCATCTGCTTTAGGCCGAGTTGATTGACAGCCACTGGGCCAAAGCTCTGCGCTCACTCTCTGACACATGCTAAACTCTTATTTTTACACGCCCACAAAGAGCTAACGCTATTTTTCAAGGTGAACTCGCAATTTATCACCCGTCTTAGTAAACATGGCCTTGGATGTAGAGGGCCTGATGATTGGTCAGGAGTGTTTCTGGAGTGGGCGGAGGTTTGTGGGGGAGGCAGAGTTTTATGCAGCGGAGTGTTCAGGAGTGAATGAAACAAAACACAACGTGAGGTATGTTTTTGATGAGGGAACAACATTATAACATGGGAGAAAGCTCAGAAAAGTTGATTTTGCAGAATATAACCCCTTTAATAACATGACATCTTAAGATCTTGTCTTTTCACAGTACTATTAGATGAGTCAACAGCTTTCCTCAAATACAGGAAAAAAATCAATACTAATACATTACTACTCTTCTTCTTTTTAAACATTTCCAAAATCTCAAAAAGCTGTTATGGTCCAGGATAAGCCACCTTAAACCTGCTCTAACCATCTATGACCTGTTCACAGACAGAACCTCAAAACCATTTATAATCTAACATAAACACTGTAAACCTGTCCGAAGCCTTCCATAAGCCGGCTCCTCTTCCACAGACGTTGTGCCACGGTATAAGACTTTGGCTTCGAGAGATCCTTTTCCTCTGTTTCCTCCTCGTTACAAGGTCAGAGTGAAGGCGGCGACTGGAAAGAGCATGTCACACAAAACCAAATCGATCCAAAGAAACTGAGACGTGCAGAGAGAAAGAAAGAGAGGAGGAGGAGGAGAGAGGGGTGAGGAGGACCACACAGAGCTGCAGACCGTGGGACTGAGGGGACAGAGGATACAGATCAATCATTAATACTGTACGTGCAACATCTATTTTTATAATATTTCTGCAAAAAGGTGTCAGAAGGAACGTCAAGGACACAGCGACGTTCAGCCGTGGAAGTCAGAGACACAGGTGGAGCTTCATTCATTTCTCTTCTTCCACTTATTCCTGTTGTCGAGGTCACAGGGGCCTCATCCCAGAAACTCTGGGCCTGAGGCGGGGCAGACCCATGGCAGTGGACGGTCAGACGTCGAGGACACACACTGAAAGACAACTGAATTCCTCATCCCCGGCTTTGATATAATAACAGAGTAATTATGAAAAATACGTTCTGGATGGTTCATTTGGAAAGCAAGCGCTGCCTTCGCTTTAAACTAAATTAGATCAACTCTGGAAGTGTGTTTCTCTTAATTACTCCTCCTGCTTATTGTTTAGCGTTAGTGCTGTGAGCCTTATTAAATTATGCTTTTAGCCTTCAAGCAGAAAAGTTTTACTATCACGTGTTTTCCGAAAAGCATTTTTTTTTATCTGTGGGTGTTAATTTAACACAATGGGACAGATGCCACGTCGGAACATGTGAACGTTTGTGATAATGGAAACGTATGGGCCGTGTCACAATAAGCTAGACCTGAACATCTGGCTAGAACTAGATATTTGAGGGTAATTACACAGAGGGAAATGCAATGAGTTAAGTGAAGCAGGAAATTAAACACGATTGTTGTGAAAACTTAAAAATATTAGGAAGACACAACCAGACAAAAGGGGAAGAAGGAAAAGTGTTCCGTCTCTCACTGGTGTCATGAACTCTGTGGGACATGACCGGAAGAACAAGATCCCGGATACAAGCCGACAAAATGAGTTTCCTCCGCAGAGCAGGGCTGGGCGCTCCCTTAGAGAGAGGGTTTATTTATTTATTTACTTATTTAAACTTTATTTAACCAGGAAACACCCATTGAGATCGAGATCTCTTTTTCAAGGGGGACCTGGCCAAGAGGTCAGCAGCACACGTCAAGAGTATTACAGACTAAAAAAATGCATACAGTTGGAGCAAATCATTTAAATCTAAAACAGGCCTAAATGCAACAATATTTCATAAATTGCCAAATGTTTTAAAGTGCATAGATTAACAGCAACGGCCATAAATTCACATTCAGTTCACATTAAAAGCATAAGCACTGAGTAATTAAAACCCTCTGCCTTTGTCATAAAAAAGATCGAAAAGTATTAAAAGAAACCAGATCAGGCCATTTAGTTTCTGTCTGGAACGTGGTCCACGAGGAAGGAGCAGAAAAACCAAAAGCTTACTTACCCATCAAAGTAAGCACATGAGGGACAAAACACTGATAAACATTACAAGAACGCAGACTATAATGGCTGGTGCTTCTTTGGAGAAGAGAAGACAAATAGAGTGGGACCAAACCTAAGAGAGCTTTATAAACCAGAAGCATCCAGTGGTATAACGTCTAACTGTCAGTGAAGGCCACAGGGCTTTGGCATAGAGCTCACAGTAATGGGTAAGACGACTATAACCACACACAAACCTCAATGCACAATGATAAACAGTGTTCAGTGACTGCAAACAAGTCCCCATAATCAATCAAAGGTAAAAATGTTGCAGCGACAAAACATTTTCGAGCTGACAGTGTAAAAGAGGATTTGTTTCTAAAATAAAATCCAAGCTTTACCTTCAGTTTACGTGAGGGTGAGGAGCAGAGGGTGAGGAGCTCTGTCACCCGGGAGGAGCTCGGAGTAGAGCCGCTGCTCCTTTACGTCAGGAGGAGCAGCTGAGGCTCAGGCATCTGTCCCGGACGCCTCCTGGACGTCTCCCTGGGGAGGTGCGACAGACATCAGTTCAGTTAAGTTCAGTTCAGTTGACTTTATTTGTACCTGGAGGTAGATTTGGTTTGCAGCAACAACAACAACAACAACAAAAAACACAGAGGCTAGCGTCCAAACACAAGCAATCACAATAAAACAATCACACAATCACAATAACAGACAGTGGTTCCACAGAGAGAATGCGATGACAGACAGACAGGTGCCCACAAGATGCTTAAAAACATAACTCACTGATGATGTATAAATAAGTAAATAAATAAGATCACACCACGGAGATAAAAGACTGTAATAAGATAAAACATCACTTAAAACATTGTTAAATATAAATATGTGCAAAGGAGCAAAGGAGACATGTCCTCGGGGAAGACCTATAGGACACACTGGAGGGACTGTCTCTGGGCTGGTCTGGGAACGCCCTGGGGTTCCCCTGGAAGAGCTAGAGGAAGTGTCCAGGGAGAGGAAAGTCTCTGCATCCTTACAGACCTGAACTATGATACTACAGATGAGCTAATGGACTTTATTTAACAGTCCTAGACACATTTATAGCTTTTTTTTACCACAGCTGAGAAGGAGGGTCTAAGACAGGGGACGTCCTGGGCAGGTTTTGTTTAGTTATTGTTTATGTTTGATTGTGTGAAGCTCTTTGAGGCGACTGCTGTTGTGATATTGGGCTGTAGAAATAAAATTAAATGGCGTTGATTTGCCTCCGCGACCCGGCCCCAGAAAAGCGACAGAAAATCGATGGCTTACCAGACCCATTCATTTTCTTACTACAGTGAAGTAGGTTTGAACCCCTGTAACGGTTCATGAGGTAGTCCTTTTATGTGTATTTGTTGTTGTTCGTTGGTTGTTCATTCATTTATCTATTTATCTTCTTCCACTTATTCTGATCAAGGGTCACGGGTGACTGGAGCTTATCCCAGCAACTATGGGCCTTAGGCGGGGTGTAAGCTGGACAGTGGCCAGTAAAGGCCGGGACACACCGGGGCATTCATCGGCCGCTGGGCGCGGTCAGATGGTTTGACGCGGTCAGCGACGTGAGTCTGTTTGGTGAGTTCCACACCATCGGACGTAGTAGGAGACAGTTGGACGTAGTTCTGGACGATTGAACATTGAATCTATGTCAGGCCGTTGTGCTCAACGAGCTCTGATTGGCTGTGTCCCTTGTTTGTGAAACAGCTCTAGTTTAACATTAAAATATAAAGAACTTTCTGTTCTACATCTTCTTCATTATGTTTCCACTATCTGTGATGCTAATGTGCTGCAGTTAGCTTAGCTTAGCTTTAGCCTCGTGCAGATAAAAATATAATCCTCCTCTGAGGCAAACAGCTGCAATAATCCACTCCCTTTTATTCATTACTGTGATCAGAGTTTAATCTAGTGCCTATAATTATTATTCACTGATAAATACTTGAGTTAAACACACAGAGTTTTATTTACTAGAGTTTAAATAACCGCAGAAGTTAGTGACTAGCGCCGCCTGCTGTTGTAAATAGTTATTACGTTTTGCACATGCGCACTGCTCGGTCGTGGCTCTGAGTCGCTCCGGTATCTGCAGCGACTTTCAGCGGCGACAGAGGAGACAGCGCCCTCTGCTGACAGCGGTCGGGCGTTGCATTGGTGTGTCCCATGACTAAGGGTGGTACATACTTCGGAAAAACAGTTTTTTTTTTCTTGTTCTTGTGGTGGCAGGGGCAGTAGATCAAGGGGCGGGACCTAACACCTGTCAGTCATTAGATCTGACAGATGTTTGGTGCTGGGCTGTAAGTGTTGTTTTGTCCTCACAGGGGACGCAAAATTTGAAAAGGACAATATTTATTTCTATTTCTGAAGCACCAGAACTGTTTTACTTTGGCTCAAGTGATCATTTTGTGGAGTACTTTCACTTCTGCATGAGTAATATTATTTTGAATACAACAGTGTGTCTAAGTACAGGTTTAAATAAGTGTTTCATGAAAAGTCAACCAGCTGTGTATTTTAAATGGACGTGTGTGTAAAACGCAGCCTCAGAAGACAGAACCCAGCGTCTCTCGACACTCGGAGTCAGGTTAAGCGGCGAGGATAACGGCAGCTTTGTGTGATGTTACTTCTGAAATATCGGAGAAGACATCAGATAAATCTGTGCTTATCCTGGTCAGTCATTCACAGACTCCAGAAGAAACCACTACTGCAAACGGGTAAGAGAGTACTACTGTGTGTGTCCTAAAGTACTACTGTCTGTGTACTAAAACTGCAAACAGGAGTCTGGATCTGAGCTGGAACTCTTTGACTAAAATTGTTGAATAATAAAGAGTGTTTGAGGATGCAGTCATTTTGTACTGTAGATATTTGTGAAATGTAATCATGAGCTGCAGTGCACAAAGTGGAAAATTCTAATGTCAGTGGTGGAAAGTAACAAGATACTTTTACTCTGGTAACCCAAGTACATGTTTAAGATAATGAACTTTTACTTTAGAATGAGAATGTTCTGGAGGAAAATGTTTCTTTTACTTAAGTTTTTTTTTTTTTTTTTTACTTTTGGCTAAATGGGTAACAGTGGTTGCCTGGCACAGCAGCTGGATTGTCGTGAAATTGTTGAGTTCACAAATTCCCAGAATCCATCTTGTCAGGTTGCTGCTGCTCCGTTTGGGTCTGAGCTGGTGGCGGCCCGGGCCAGTGGTGTGGCAGTACTGCAGTGAGTGGGCCAACAACATCAAGCTCTTTACTGATACTTGTTAACAACGTAAGGTACGCTGCTGTACATTTACAAAAACAGCAAAAATCTTCTAACAACATCTTTACTGTGTTATTTTACTGTGGTAGCAGTTTGTTGTTTAGCTATGAAGCTGGCGCGTCTTCCAGTCCTCTCAGGAGCCATTCCAGATTGATATAACGTTAGCAACTCTTTGCCAACGTTATATCAATCTGGCTTTTGCCAGGTTATAACTGGTTAAAATGTGGCACAGAGACTCGGGAGAAATGAATTTAATGCACAGAAAGCTGGCAGCACAGTGTTGACTGTAGCTTTACCTCCGCCTCACTCCACTGCACACCAGGATTTACTTTCCTTTTCTATATTGGCAAGACTTTTAAGTTTAAAAAGTCAGCGTCATGATGGAGGACCAGCGTCGTCGGATGGCTGTTGGTGCATACACTGTAATTTCAATGAAAAACTAAAAAGAATAATGAGAATGTGGATAAAAACAGAAGAGGCTTCAGGAACAGTGTATACTTTGAGTGTGAGTAGGAGAATAATTCCTTTATGTCTCCTTGCGTTGCTATTTCCTACATTTGTATTCAGAGCTTCTGTGTTAAATTTTCCATCAGTGGTTTAAATATTGTCTGCCACCTGGTGCTTTGTGCTGATTGGCCGTTGCAGCTTTGATATTTAGATTTGAGACTGAGGAGGCTGCAACCTGACAAAGAGTCGTAATTTAATCGCTCTGACGCCACATGAGGAGTGTCACCACAAATAATCGTTTGCAAGAAGCCTATATTCGGGCCACGCCTCAGGCAAATCGGGCCCTGAATTGGGCTAATAATCCTCTAGTGTGTCCCAGCGAGACTCTCCTTGCAACCACAAGGTCACAAGTTCAGTTTTGGTTTTGAGACAGTAGAGGTAGTGGCGGACGACAAGCAGTACAGGGAAAAAAGCTAACTTTACACTCAATGCATTGTTTACTTTGACTCAAGTAACACATTTGTGGAGAACTTTTACTTGAGTAATATCATTTAGAATTAACAGTACTTTTAGATTTGTCTGTGTGTTTTCTTGTCTTGACGACCATCATGTAGTTGATATGAGTATTATGTGCAGCAATAGCAATGGGCATCTGTAGTAAAGTCTGTATACAGTACACTAAAGCTGGGGACACACTCCAGGATTTTCTCAGTGGTTACAGATTCAGAAAAGACTCGGAGCACACACTAACGACTGGTTTCAGCAGATTTAGTTCTGACGACTGAAAGACTGCGCCTCACACACTACAAGATCTGTAACTGCAACTGACGCCAACCAAACGCAGCAAACTCTGGCAGGGAACTAAATGGTAAACAAACATGGAGCTACCTGGGTCGCTGTTGCCGTTGTGTGTGCAGCTATCTGTTTGGAAAAAAGGAAAAAGAAAAAACATCTGTGTATCCAGTTTTGCTTGGGTAGTGCTCAACTTTCTTCGGTGTTTGCCATGATTGTTTATGTTTTCTTCTTCAAATTTCCGCTTATATTTTCCCGCTGCTTCGTTGCTTCGTCTTCGTTCTCTGATGTTATTTCCCGTGTCCCATCAACTGTTTTTCATCGGCCGCTGGACTCCATGAATTCCCAGTTGGATGTAAACAGCCCACACTACAGGAGTGTGGTCCAGAGTCGGTGTTTGATTGCTTGCGACTGACGCCAGGCCGGGTTTTTGCGCCGATTCGAGTCTTTGAACATCACACACTAACGGATTTCAGGGCCAACTGCTGATTACGATTCCCTGCAGCTAGTGTTGACTGGAACAGACTCAGCACAACTGGGAATCGTTATAAAATCGGGCAAAAATGAGTGTGTCCTCAGCTTTAGTAGTGGCCTATCCATTCACATCATTGTAATGTTTAATTTATTAAGATTTGCAGCGTCCCACTGTGCTGCAGTGTGTGTCTGCTCTCCAAACAGTGATGGTATTAAAATGTATGCAGGTCACAGTGGGATCCGTCCCGAACCAGACCCGGGCCCAGGCCCAGAGTCCGGTTTGTGTAAGTGTGGCAGCGCTGCTGTAGTGTGTACACCGAGAGGCTGATGTATTATTTAACACGTCCAGAGCTGGAGACACTGACAGATGGAGCACACTAACAGTCAATGAGACACAAGGGATTCTGGGAGAAATACTCTCACCGTCACCACACTTTATGATCTTAATATCCACGGCTGTCAATCATATCAGGGACTGCTGCGTACAACCCACTGTTTACTCAAACTTTTTGACTTTTTCACACTGTTTTACTTTCTGATTACTTTTGTTCATGAGTGATAATATTCAGACGTATTTTTACTTAAGAGCAGGTTTGTAGGACTTCTTCCATCTCTGTTTTTGTGGTCTTTTAAACCAAGCTGTTCGCCCATTACACAGTAGGTACTTGTGTGTGTGTGTACTTGTGTAAATGTGTTGTAAGCCGGCGCAGTGGGTTACAGCGGTGGAGATGAGCCAAACGGAGGTGACAGCTGATGTTGTGGAGGAAGTGTCCGTCTGTAAAAGTACTACTGCAAAACAAGCTAAAGTTTGAGAGATTATGCAGAGAAGTGTGGAGGGAACCAGAATGACGGCGTGCGCTGCATATTTTCCATTTAATTTGCCAAAATGTTGCTGAACGTTCTGTTCCATGTTTGTTGATCTGGCTGATGTGTTAATGACGGATGACACAGATTTACATGTTTAACCAAATCACAACAAAAGCTTAAAAACCTGTCATCTGCACTTGTTTTTTTTAAAGTTGAAGACGTTTCACCTCTTATCCAAGAGACTTTCTCAATTCTGAAATTGAACTGGTGAGAGCTGGTTTCTATGTGGAGGAGGAAGGAGTTTTAGACCTAAAACTAAATTCTATTGGTTCAGAAGACTTAAAAGAGTTGAAAGAGGCTCAGTGGTTTTGGGTTAGGAGTGGTTTGTCCTCAGCTGGAGTGAGGGGTGGTTAACCTCTGGGCCTGGTCAGCTGAGTGAAACTGGTTTGTTGTTTGTTTGGGTTTCAGATGGAAGGTTGTCTCTGAGCTCACACTGCAAATTTTCAACTTTGGAATAAATTCTGTGTGAGTTAAAGACAACTCTTTTTAAGTATACATGTAAGACTGTCCAAAATTGGATATAAGGTTACCCTTTTTGGGAGTAGATCATTGACCCTTTCTGTGTGTTAGAATAAACCCACTTGAGGTCTACTAAAAAATTTTATTTTTCTTATTTCTACACTTTTTCGGTGTTAGCATTTAACACTAAAGTGGTGTTTATTTAAATACTGTGTAAATCTATATCAAAATACTACAAAGAGACAAAAATATACCAAAAATGATTTGTTTTATTAAACAAATAAATTTTTTTGGTAAAAACATTTCCTTAATGCAATGGTTCCCAAAGTGGGGAACCATTGACATAAAAATAAATACATAAAAATAAATTGAGTTTGAAATGAATTACTTGCTTAATTAGTTATATGCTTGTTTAAAAATAAGAGTTTAAAACAATTTTTAGCCAACAGTCGGTGTTTTTTGTGAGGTTTTTATAGAAATCTATGGAGAAAAACATGGCTTAGTCTTTTGAAAAGAAGGAAGTTTTACAGGTGGGGGTCCGTGTGGGATTTTTAGAAGTTTAAGGGGGCCGCGATAGACTTGACTTTGGGAATGGCTGCCTTAATGCATAGATCAAACTTGTACTGTGTACAAACAGACAGCACACTTTTATAAAACATCTAAATGCCACACCATCATTTGATGAAACCGTTTATTTTCATTACATTGTCTTTTTTCAAACCTCCACCGCTCATCCAAACTCTCAGGAATCTGGACATCGCAGAAAACTAAGGAAAAATAAACATGATATTTAATAATTCTATTTCAAAATTCAATATAAATTAAACTGAGTATAGACTATACATAAACACTTACCAGCACAAATGGAAAGAAAATGAAATGTAAAATCATTTCTAACATAAGTAAACACACAGTTTGAAGGACTCTTCACAGACACCTGGCTTAGCCTGCCTAAGTCCTGAAGCTAGTACCTGTCCCACCTTTGGTTGTCCTGCCATTTATTCGTTTGTCCCTGTGTCCCGCTGATTAACAGAAAGTCCTTTTTTTCATTTGTGCTCATAAAGTGAGATTCAGGTTAAGAACAACAAGGTCAGATCATTATTCCTTCTTTTTTTCTTTTTTTTTGTTTTTTTTTTTTTTTTTTTGAGAAAATGCAGACTGAGAGCTTTGATTATTTTCTGTTTCACCTTTTTTATTTCATTGAATAAAGTCTCAGTAAAGACATTAGTTTGCTAAATGTGTGTTTTTGGAATAAAAACAGCACCTAAAATATGTAATAGGCCCTAAACTGTAGTACTTTGTGTCTCAGTGAGTTGGTAAAGCTAGATTTGTTTATCAAAAGATTTATTACTGGAGTCTGTCCTTCGTCCCACACAACTTGTCCCATTTTTTGTACTTTTTGAGGTGGTTACCCTCTTTGAAGCTAGTTGTGTTCACTGTCAAGTTTGGAGCAGTTTACCAGTTTAACTAAAGTTTTATGATCAGATAGAGCGATCAAAATACTGTAAATAGTAAAAAGGGAAAAAAAAAAAGTAGTTTTATTTACTTAAAAGAAAAGTGCATGTTCAGAAGTGTGGCAGAAGTAAAATAAAAAGGAAAATGTAAAAGCTCTTTAATGGATTAGGTCACTAATAAAGAAAAAGTAAGTGAGAAGTGCAGATTGGCGAAAGTTTCCAAGAAACAGTATTGGGTCAAAATAAGAAATTTATGCAAAATAAGGCAAAAACGGTAGTTTATCAGAAGGTACAGTGTCTACAAGCAACCAGTTCTATCTGAAAGCTTGCACATTCAATACATTAATTTTAATATGGCTAGAGTTTTGACATAAAATGTTTTGTTTTTATTTGCAGAAATCTCTCTCTTGGAAGTGGACAGAATGCATGCATGTAGAGAAATTAAATATTTTCAAGCAAAAATGCCTAAATCTATTGTATAAACAGATGTGATTTTGATGTGAAACAATATCATTAAATATCTTGAATACATAGCTAACCAGCACAGTTAACAATTGATTTTCAGTTCATCTTTTCAAAAGTAAATGAGATTTAGCCAGCTTTTATCTCGGAAGCAGATCGAGTCCAAACATTTGTAGCCCAGTGCTGTCAATCAGTTACAGCAGTACTTATTCTGTAAACTGAGGTCGAACGGCATCATAGACCTATGGATGCAGCAGTTCAATGTACATTATCTAATTAATACTAATAAACATCTTTTTGGTTCAACAGTGCTAAACACTTGAGTCAGCAACATTAACATCATAAGTCAGCAACATTGTTAGCAGGTTTTACTTGAACTTTGATTTACAATGTAAACGTGCACCATATGAACTGTCTGAACTTGATAAGAAGGCATGTACAGTATATGATGATAAAATAATAACGTTCCAATTTCTAGGCCTTCAGAAGAAGAGGTTTATTTTTTGTATAGCAAGCATAATCAGGTTAAAATTATTCACACTACCTACCTAAAGTTTAACCTGGTAGACTTTATCCCTGTATTTTGTCCATGCTGATTGGATTTTTTGGTAGATCCGGGTCAGGAGCACCCAGCTGAACCCTTCTCTAGATCTGAGCCAGGATCCTGGTCAGGAACACACTCGGCTTGCAGTCGGCAGGTCTTGGGTTCAGCACAAGTTTGGGCACAGCAGGAGTCGTAGCCTTTAAGCATTGCAGTAGATTTTGCTGTGAAATACCAGAGTACATGTTCTTTCCCAGTTTATGTGGAGGATTAGCCTGTGGTGCATGTTTTAGGTGGATGGTGATGGTTGTCGCCTGTTGGTGCTGTCTCACTGTCTAGACCCGGGACAGACCTCCACTAATCTTCTGCTCAGCTGCCTGCCATCTGCCCTCACCAGTCCCCTCTCTCAGACAATTTTGTTTTCTTTTTTCCTCCTCTGCCCACCTCGGAGAATACGTCTGCAGACTCCTTGCCGTAGGGAAGAGCCGCTTGTGCAAACACCATAAACTCTTGTAGTAAACGCTTGTTATGTATCCGTTGTTGGTCCGTTCGGTGGAGGTCCGTATCGGGGGAATTAGACCCGGCTCTGAGCAGCTGCAGTAATTGGCCGCACTCTCTCTCTCAAACCCGCTCTGATGAGAACGGCCTCCAGGAAGGAAAAAAAAAACAAAGAATAAACTCTTCGCTTTTCAAACACGATTAACCAAGCACACAAGCGTTTGCAATGCTACCTCCAGACCAGGGATTTACATACGCCGCCTCGGATCGGAGCAAAAACACAAGCAGCGTTATTAAGAAATGTCCTCTTGGCCCGACGGGAGACAACATCTCTGCAATGAATAACAAGAGGGCCATTACTTCTTCCAAAAAAAAGAGCCGTTTCAGGTTGGGTTTGGATGATTGCCGAACATATTCCATTGCTAATTCACTCGCGCACACTGTCTCAGGTGTTGGAGTGATAGATAATAGGATTAAAGGTGTTGTGTTTTCAGTGTAAAATGATACTAAAGATTTATGCTGGAGGCAAATGGATGTCTCAGATTATGTGGCTGTAAAAAGCACAAACCTAGAGAAGTGGTTGGGGAGTATACTTTGTGTATGATAATAAGGATTATCACACAGCATTGAAAGAGTAAACAAGGACTAAACCAGGGCTGAACAAGGACTAAACCAGGGCTGAACAAGGACTAAACCAGGGCTGAACAAGGACTAAACCAGGGCTGAACAAGGGCTAAACCAGGGCCGAACAAGGACTAAACCAGGACTGAACAAGGACTAAACCAGGGCTGAACAAGGACTAAACCAGGGCTGAACAAGGACTAAACCAGGGCTGAACAAGGACTAAACCAGGGCTGAACAAGGGCAAAACCAGGGCCGAACAAGGACTAAACCAGGGCTGAACAAGGGCTAAACCAGGGCCGAACAAGGACTAAACCAGGGCTGAACAAGGGCTAAACCAGGGCCGAACAAGGACTAAACCAGGGCTGAACAAGGACTAAACCAGGGCTGAACAAGGACTAAACCAGGGCTGAACAAGGACTAAACCAGGGCTGAACAAGGGCTAAACCAGGGCTGAACAAGGACTAAACCAGGGCTGAACAAGGGCTAAACCAGGGCTGAACAAGGACTAAACCAGGGCTGAACAAGGGCTAAACCAGGGCTGAACAAGGGCTAAACCAGGGCTGAACAAGGACTAAACCAGGGCTGAACAAGGGCTAAACCAGGGCTGAACAAGGGCTAAACCAGGGCTGAACAAGGGCAAAACCAGGGCTGAACAAGGACTAAACCAGGGCTGAACAAGGGCTAAACCAGGGCTGAACAAGGACTAAACCAGGACTGAACAAGGACTAAACCAGGGCTGAACAAGGGCAAAACCAGGACTGAACAAGGACTAAACCAGGGCTGAACAAGGGCAAAACCAGGGCTGAACAAGGGCTAAACCAGGGCTGAACAAGGGCAAAACCAGGGCTGAACAAGGGCTAAACCAGGGCTGAACAAGGGCTAAACCAGGGCTGAACAAGGGCTAAACCAGGGCTGAACAAGGGCTAAACCAGGGCTGAACAAGGACTAAACCAGGGCTGAACAAGGGCAAAACCAGGGCTGAACAAGGACTAAACCAGGGCTGAACAAGGGCAAAACCAGGGCTGAACAAGGACTAAACCAGGGCTGAACAAGGGCTAAACCAGGGCTGAACAAGGACTAAACCAGGGCTGAACAAGGGCTAAACCAGGGCTGAACAAGGGCAAAACCAGGACTGAACAAGGGCAAAACCAGGGCTGAACAAGGACTAAACCAGGGCTGAACAAGGGCAAAACCAGGGCTGAACAAGGACTAAACCAGGGTTGAACGAGGACTAAACCAGGGCTGAACAAGGACTAAACCAGGACTGAACAAGGGCAAAACCAGGGCCGAACAAGGACTAAACCAGGGCTGAACAAGGACTAAACCAGGGCTGAACAAGGGCAAAACCAGGGCTGAACAAGGACTAAACCAGGACTGAACAAGGGCAAAACCAGGGCTGAACAAGGGCAAAACCAGGGCTGAACAAGGACTAAACCAGGGCTGAACAAGGGCAAAACCAGGGCTGAACAAGGACTAAACCAGGGTTGAACGAGGACTAAACCAGGGCTGAACAAGGACTAAACCAGGGTTGAACGAGGACTAAACCAGGGCTGAACAAGGGCAAAACCAGGGCTGAACAAGGGCAAAACCAGGGCTGAACAAGGGCAAAACCAGGGCTGAACAAGGACTAAACCAGGGCTGAACAAGGACTAAACCAGGGCTGAACAAGGACTAAACCAGGGCTGAACAAGGGCTAAACCAGGGCTGAACAAGGGCTAAACCAGGGCTGAACAAGGACTAAACCAGGGCTGAACAAGGGCAAAACCAGGGCCGAACAAGGACTAAACCAGGGCTGAACAAGGGCAAAACCAGGACTGAACAAGGGCAAAACCAGGGCTGAACAAGGGCAAAACCAGGGCTAAACAAGGGCAAAACCAGGGCTGAACAAGGGCTAAACCAGGGCTGAACAAGGGCTAAACCAGGGCTGAACAAGGACTAAACCAGGGCTGAACAAGGGCAAAACCAGGGCCGAACAAGGACTAAACCAGGGCTGAACAAGGGCAAAACCAGGACTGAACAAGGGCAAAACCAGGGCTGAACAAGGGCAAAACCAGGGCTAAACAAGGGCAAAACCAGGGCTGAACAAGGGCTAAACCAGGGCTGAACAAGGGCTAAACCAGGGCTGAACAAGGGCAAAACCAGGACTGAACAAGGGCAAAACCAGGGCTGAACAAGGGCAAAACCAGGGCTAAACAAGGGCAAAACCAGGGCTGAACAAGGGCTAAACCAGGACTGAACAAGGGCTAAACCAGGGCTGAACAAGGGCTAAACCAGGGCCGAACAAGGGCAAAACCAGGACTGAACAAGGGCAAAACCAGGGCTGAACAAGATTATAAATATCTGGCTTGATCAAAAACTTACCTTCAAATTTCACACACAAAAAAATAAGACAGAAAACTGAATACTTATACACAGAGGCGGAGCTTCCTATACGCAGATGTAGGGCCCCGCAGCTGTGGCAGGGCCCCCTTTGCTCGGTCAAAGCAGTGGTCATGTTTCTGTCTGTCCATCAGTGTGTAGTTACAACAGACCTCTCTCTCCAAATATCCCCCTCTGATTGGTTTTTGCTGACGGGAGAGAGTCCGTCGTGTCATTGGCACACCACCGGAGCGCCCCATGTCCTAGGGAGAACTAAAGAACTGATTCTTTGGAGTGAATCGGAAGAGCCGACTCCTGTAAGATTAGAGACGAATCTTCAGCCGCTCCTGCTCAGCTTTGCTAAAAATCCACACAAGCTGAGTGGAATTTTATTTTGATGGGCACAGCCTGCAGCCAGTCCATTGTGAGAACAGACTGGGATCATATCATTATGGGAAAGAAGTAAGGCGGGCTCTAAGACAGAAATTTAGATTATACTGGAGACAGCAAAAATGAGTTCAGAATTTTGTAATTGTAGTTTATGCTTGCAAACTGCATAAAAATAAGGCTTTTATCAAAAACCCTGATTAAAAATGATTCGCCAACCACAAACCATTCATAATTGTTAAACTAAACCTAAAATAAATGCTCCAAGTTTAAATACCGAGCCATTTAGGAGCCAGCTCTTCTGCAGGAGCCGAGCCAAAATAACCATCATTATGAAGAAAGCTCTGGTTTAACTTTTCTGCACTGCAAAAAATCTATATCTAGCATTAGTTAAAATGACTTGAATTCAGATTATTAACCTTGAGTATTTTTTTACTAGATTAGATTTATTTACTAATATGTCTAGATGATTTGACTTGTTTCAAATTATTTCTGTGTTAATTTTAAGCCATTTTTACTTATTTCAAGCAAAATTATCTGCCAATGGGGTAAGTGGAATTTTCCTACCCCATTGGCAGATAATTTTGCTTGAAATAAGTAAAAATGGCTTAAAATTAACACAGAAATAATTTGAAACAAGTCAAATCATCTAGACATATTAGTAAATAAATCTAATTTAATAAAACATTACTCAAATCAAGGTTAATAATCTGAATTCAAGTAATTTTAACTAATGCTAAATATTGATTTTTTGCAGTGTGTCGTTCATGTTTCAGAAAAATGGCACCGCCACTGCACTCTTTTCTTTTGTCTCCCTCTTGCCCCTCGTCTTTCTCGAGTCTCGACCGCTCTGCGCTAAATAGAGGCAAGAACTGGAAACTGATTTAATCTAACTCCACAGTGAGAAGTCTGTAATAGTTACTAAATGTAACTCCAGAGGGTCGCCGTGCTGTTAGAAATCACTCTCAAAATATATTTAAGTGGTCGTGGTACAACATGAATCTGTTAAGTGCAAATGTAAGTTATTTTGGCACAGTGGTTCTCAAATAGCGGGTCAGGGCCTAAAAGTGCCACAGAAAGTTTAAATAGGCCGCAGTAACAATGGCTTACTTTAGGCCTAAATCATTGCGTTACAGTAAATCTGTAAAATACAAGTGGCAGTGGGTAACAGTGGGTTAAATAAACTTAAGTCTACACTGTAAAAAATATCTGTAGATTTCATGATAAAAATCTGTAAAATCTCAACAGTAAAAGACCGTAGTTGATATATCGGTAAAATACTGTTTTGGTTACGGTAATTAACTGTAATAATAAAAATAAGGCAAAATTGTATTTTTTTGTTTTATTTTTTGTAATGTATACAGTATAGCACTGTTAAAAAAATCGAGTCCTGTGTTTATTACAGTTTAACACCTTTTCAAAAGATAATAACTTTACATTTTACAGTAAATGTTGATTAAAACATAAGTCACAAACTAAAATATACATTCATCTATTTTTTTTGAAAGATAATAACTTTAAATTTTACAGTAAATGTTGATTAAAATGTAAGTCACAAACTAAAATATACATTAACCTATTTTTTTGAAAGATAATAACTTTATTTTGCAGTAAATAATAATAAAAACTCAAGTCAAAAACTGTAAAAACAACATTTGTGATCAAATTATACTGTAAAATGAAATACAGGCCTCTTGTAGTTTTATGGTAGAATTCTGGCAACCACAGCTGCCAATTTTTTACCGTAAAATTTACAGATTTTTTTTTACAGTGTACACTGATTCATCAAAAAAGTTCCCTAAATAAAACATGTTCAGGTCGGGCAGTGTGACCGTTTGGATAAAAATAATCAATATTAAATTTACAGGTAATTCATTAAAATTAAATAAAAGCGAGCATGGATATCTCAGACAAACGCAGCTGACAGTCGGGCCCCCACCTGAAATGTCCTTATGACCTCAGAGCTGCCTATACAGAAACAAATTAAGTTGTAGAAGATGTCTTTCTTTCTGTTCTTGATTATGAAGCCATTATCTCCACCCGGGCTTCTGTTTCCAGCCTCTCATTGCTAGATCCAGTCTATCATTCTGCGCTGAGATTCATCACTGCCCATCGCTGTGTTCTGTTCTGTAATGGACGCCTCTGTCTCTGTCTCTGTCTCTGTCTCTGTCTCTGTCTCTGTCTCTGTCTCTGTCTCTGTCTCTGTACGAAGGGACGAGCACTGGTATTTGTTCATTTTTTAGGTCTTCAATGGAAATGTGCCATCATATGTTAGCTCTTTGTTAAAATGGTCTGCTGGTGACTGTAGTTGTCTCCATCTCCACGTCCCCCGGTCACGTTTTAAATTTGGTAAAACTGCTTTCGGTGTCTCAGCTGCAGTTATCTGGAATATCTCACAGCTCATTTATGCTCAGTGCAACGGCTTCTTTAGTCCTTTTTAAAACTTTGGTTAATAAGCTTTCTACCTTTCATTGTAGCTTTTATATGAGCAGTATTTTCTTTATATTACATAAAAATGACCCACAGGTGTGCCAAGATATGATGTAAACATGTTTAAATCAAATATTAGTTTTACAGATAACAGTGGTACAGCTGAGTTATTCACAATTAAAATATATTTTACATAAAGGCCAAGTTGTTTTAGTTTTAGTTCTAAAACTGCATCACCAATCAGAAAACAGACCATTGTTTGGATTTAGACTGCAGTACCGTTTCAAACCAGTATGAGCGCTGCTGCTTACAGTATCTTTAATATTTTAAGATGGCTACAATTTATAGTTTTGCTCTCTAGACCAGGGGTGTCCAAACTATGGCCCGGGGGCCAAATGCGGCCCGCAGACAATTTTTTATTGGCCCTCGGACTTCATTCACAATTTGTAGCACTGTTTACTGCAAGGTTTGAAACACAGGTAAAAAACTTTATCTGTGTGAGATGTACCTGGCATTAAGAAAGAAAAAATGGAAATTAGTGGTTGGTGGCGCCAAGAAAAAGTGACATCTTTTGTGGTGATGCAAAATATGACGCCTCGACTGAGTGGCCCTCCTGCACATATATTTTTCAGTATGTGGCCCTCAAGGAAAAAAGTTTGGACACCCCTGCTCTAGACAGAGCCCTTTTAGGAGAATTGCAAGGCAGCGTCTCTTCAGTGGTTTGTGAAATTGCTTGTTCACTATTTAACAGGTAAAGAAACATCTGTGGGGCCCCCCCTTCAGCTTTGGGTCCTAGGCAGTTGCCTACTTTGCCTACACTATTGTGACGGCTCTGCGTCTTCTAGGGCTGCACGATATGGGGATAACATGCGATATTTGATAATTATGCTGAATATGGTGATAACGATATTATTGCGATATTTTAAAATAGCGCCTTCTATTCTGACATAGATAAATTCAAATAAAAAACAGATCTAGAGCTAGTTTAGTCCTAATTTAGACCTAGTTAACCTCTTAAACCCGAACAGAGCCTGACGGGGCCCCGCCCCCTTGCGTCCGCTTGTTGGGACCATAGCGGGGAGATACAGCGGCTGACACGCACATGTTTGACATCCTCGTGTTCGGACAATTCATGGCAACAAAACTATCTACTTCAATTTCTATTCAACAGTTGGATTCCACCTGGATTTTTAAAAAATAAAACATGTATATCTTTCCATTACTTTGGCGCAAGTTTTGCTGCAGTAGACCAAGATATGTGAAATTTTCAATTTATGTTGTTATTTGCTTCACTACAGGAAGGAAAAAGGCTTTTTTGGAGGCAAATATGTGTTTTTTTTTTCAGGTGGAAATTAGAATAATCCATTTCAACCTCAATTTATGGTCAAACAATATAATTTATTAATATTATTGCTCTTCCACAGTAATCCCCAAAGTCCACCAATTAATTTGCTACCAAGGTTAGCTATGTACACCTAGTAAATGCTAAGTAAAACCTCAATAAATGTAGATATAGAATTTTCTGGAAAAAGGCCTCAGAGCTTAACAGGTTAAGTTCTGGTAAATTCACTTAAAACAAAACTGTAAAACCCTGTATTTGATTAAGTCAAAACAGCGTCAAAATATCAACTTAACACAGACTAAATCAGGACTAAAACAAGGCTAAATTGTGACTAAATTAAGGAAATTAACACTAAAACTGGCTTTTTAAAAAAAATGTATTTAGTCACAACACATTTTTTCATTTTTCAATAGCTCACTTGATGAGAGATTTAGGGGGATTCATTTTTTCGTCAAACAAATAAATAATAAAAAGAATAACATTAGTACAGTGTGTAATGTAAACAGATCTGTGAATAATAATAATATAATGTGAATGTTCAAATGTGATAGAAGTACTTTTATTTGAAGCCTGAACTGATACTGATGCAGTGAATGCAGTGCCGGTTCTGTACATTTGGGGGCCCTAAGTAAGTAAGATAAGGTTCGAGGGCCTTATATATATATAATATAACACATGACAATACAGACATGGAAAAAAATAACGTAACCTACAACGGCAACTGATAAAATAATAATAAATACAATAAAATAATAATAATAGAGCCAGACAGTAAACGATGCTAAAGATTTGGGGGCCCTCTAAAGTCTGTAGGGCCCAATGCAGCCGCTTACTTTGTCTATAGGAAGGGTGAGTGGAGACTGTCCTGGGACATGCTCCAGGCCTGGTTTTACCTTTAACGACTGTGGTTCCTGAAGACATTTAGCTTATTTTATAGTAAATGGCTGATTTTTTTATACGTTGTTTATAAGAGCAGAGTGTTTTTACTCTGATGACCTGACAGGTTTTGCCCCATCCAAATGGCTTTGAACTGGTGGGGCCCTACACTGGGTCACTGGAAGGTTAAGTATACTGTTCTATGTATTGGCAGTAGCTCTAGAAAAAAAATAAAAACTCAAAACCCATCACCAACTCAAAAGCACATCGAGGAAGTGGAATAATACAAATATCTCGGACTTATCCTCGATCAGGACCTGAAGTGTGATAACAGCCAAAGAACAACAGAGGCTGTACTTTTTAAAGAAACTTTTATTTTTTAATGTTGAAATGAAGCTCCTGCACCTCTCTTGGGAAGCTCAGAAAAATGGTCTGAGGAAGGTTTGTGACAGTGGCCTGTAAACTTTTTGGGCATAGCACCAAGGAGGAGATTGTCACAGAGAGAACTCTACATTGGACCAGAATCATTCTCTTTGACCAAAGACTTCCTCTCTCCTTCTTGTTTGTCTGTCTGCCCTCCGGTTGCTGCTTACGTCACCCATTATTTAAGTTTTGCACATGTCCAAATTGCATTTAATGTAAAATACTATATTTTTTTTAACAAATGTAATAATTTGTTCAATCAGTGTTAAAACAAAACAAACATTCATTCATTTTCTACCGCTTATTCCCGTTAGGGGTCGCGGGTGACTGGAGTCTATCCCAGTAACTTTGGGCTGTAGGCGGGGTACACCCTGGACAGGGGCCAGCTTGTCGCAGGGCTGACACAGAGACGAACTCAGACAGACAACCATTCACTCTCACATTCATTCACTAGGGTCAATTTAGAGTCACCAGTTCACCAACACACGCATGTCTTTGGACGGTGGGAGGAAGCCGGAGAGAACCCACGGTAACACGGGGAGAACATGCAAACTCCACCCAGAGAGTTCGTGTGATGGTGCATATTGGTCCGCCCGGGGCTCGAACCCACGACCTCCTTGCTGGGAGGCGAGAACGCTAACCGCTCTGCCACCGTGCACAAAACAAACAAAAAAACAAACAAAAAAACAAAGCTGATTGTTCTGGACCTTGGACAATGAAGAAATTTGAACTGTGGACCTTTGGATATGAAGTTTGAAAAACCCTGGTATAGACCTTATACTTGAGTATACATTCATTACTCAGTAATTGTCGAATGATGGGTTGGGGCCAGAAACTGGGTCGCTGAGAGGTTCATTATGCTGTAATATATACTGTGTACAGTTCATTATATTGTATACTACTCATCTTGTTTGCAGCCTAAGTATTGTTTTAATAAGCAGTTGCTGATGTGGGAATAACACTGGCTCCAAGTGAAATCCGGCTTTGAAAAGCCTCCTGAGTAGCCCACGTACCACCAGTGGGACCTGTACCACAGTTTCAGAACCACTGCATCACATCAAAAAGAACAAAAGCTGTGTATTCTCTTGCTCTTGGTTCTAACTCATCTATTTTTTGTGTGTCCTGCAGGAAACCATCACCACGAGTACCAGCACAGCCACCTGGACCTGACCGCGCTCACTCCCAAACTGGGTAAGAGCCAATCAGGAGCCTCTCACAGGTCACATGACCACACAGCCCCGCCCACACTCCTCTCCCTCATCCACATTCCCTTCACATCCCGCTGCGCTGCCTTCCTCTGCCTCCTCATTCAAACTTTAATCTGCACTTTCACAGCCGCCCCTGACCCGACTTGACTTTGTGAAATAATTCTGTGTCTCCAAATGAAACAAAACGCTTCTGCCGTCGACTGTTTTCAATCACGAGGACAGGAGTGTATCTTCCCCAAGCCAAATGAAAGTGTGGCGGAGTGATGAAGGCGTCTGGGAGAGAATGAGAAGTGCGCAGCAGTTTGTGAATGAGAGGAAAGTAATTACTAATGTGGGGCCGTGTTTGTTTGTCTATAAATGTGATTTGGAGAGAAACAAAACGGAGTTATGGAGCTGCTACAAAGCATTTTTTCTCACGTTCAAACACTGACGAAATTAAACTCAGAGAATCAAATCTAATTTTTTTCATGTTGGAATAATTGCCGCACCAAACAAAGAGTCAGAATCTCTGTTAGACTCTCTACACAACCATTTGAAGAAATAAACTGCTGTTAAAAAAGAGCCAATGTCCCTCAGAAGCGACGGATGCTGCCTCTGTTGTCTGTGTTCTTGTTTTAATCTGTATTGGTAAAAAGAATTCATCTGAATGTGGTTTGTGTAGTTAACATTTCCTCTCTCGTCTGAGCTGAGTCATTAGCAGTCATGTGTCCTCTGCTGGAGTCAGTGGCAGAGTTGTTAACACACCTGTTAGATAACAAACAGCAACAGTTTTTGGTGTTTTGTTTAAAAGTTTGAAACCACTGCCATAATTTGATGAAAAATTATGCCTCTGACCTCCTCCTCTATTTAAATAAAGGTTTTGACAAAGATCTTTCAGCCCACTCTGAACCTCCTGATCTCTTCAACCTTCTGATCGTTCATAAGGTTCGAACAGTGTCGTCTGCAAAGAAGTGACTTTTGTCTTTGTGAGGGAGACAACTTGATGTCTTTTATAGACACACGTCATGCATCTTACAAAATGAGGATGAAGATAAAGCAAATACTTTCTGAAACGCTCGCCTTCTCTTGGCTGTGTGCCTGCTATTTAGTGAAAGCTGTCTCTCAGCTGAACCCAAACGCCGGCACAGTTTGAGGAAAGTTAAGCTGGTTCATATTCACACCGTAAGTAAACCGTACCAGAGTCTGTTTGGAAGTGGACTGAGACCACCTCTTCAGACAGGTCTTGGTCCGCTGGTTTGTTCTGGACCAGAGTTTGCGTGAGTGTATGCACAGCTGCACACTTGGTCCAGGCAGAAATAAACTCTGATCCTTTTTAACCGGACTAAACCAGGCGGGTGTGAATAAACCCTTTGTTAATGTGTGTCTTTAAATTTAGGACAGCATTTTACATTTTATTTGAAGAAACTCGTTTGTTGAAGAAATCGTTTGACTCTGTGAGAAATGCTCAGATTAGGTCCCTGTCACTTTAAGAGCCCTCCCTCCCCGCTGTCCCGCTGCTGCCACGCCCCTTCATCTCCTCACAACATGTGCTGCTGCAACGCTTTAGTCTGCAGTTGGTTTGTTTGGTAACTGCGGATGAGCTGAACGGGACAGGGCCGTGAGGGGGGAGGGGTGTGGTCAGGGGAGGGGCGTGGTCAGGGGGAGGGGCGTGGTCAGGTGGAAATGGCAGACATCGGTGAAGCAAGACGTTTCTTTCCTTTCTGGAAGTCGCAAATGAAACAAAAAGACAGCTCCAGGTCTGTTTTTGATGCAGGAACAATATTAAAACATGGTATAAAGCTCAGAAAAGTCGATTTTACATAATTGGGCCCCTTTAAAGAAGCCACTCCCTAAAATACAGAAGGTTTGAGACATATACTTAGATGTGATCTGAGCATTAAACTACAGAGACCAAACTGTAGAAGCTGAGTTATTACTGCAAACCCTGCGAGCTGCCTTTAAACAGTGGAACTACTCTTTTTGTTGAATGGATGTTTGAGAGTAAAAGGCTTGAGTTCAGGTGAAAGTGTCTCCGGTGCTAATGGAAGTGCGAGTGCGGCTACAGCACAGTTACAGGTACAGTAAATGTGTCAGAACAGCACTCGCAGCTCACGGCGCGGCTCTTCAAACTTCAAACGGGGATTTAAAACACACTCAGCAGCTCCCAGGGTTCTGCAGAACTCTGGAGGAGCCGCTCTGGACTTTACCCTCACTTTTAACACCGACGAGTGAAACACGACAGGAGCTGTGTTTAACGACCACAGAGAAAAGGACGGTACGCAGAGGAGAAAGTACTAACAAGTACTGTTACTCCCAAATAATATTACTCAAGTCAAAGTAAAAGTATTTAATAAAATCATAACTTGAGTAAAGTTCAAGTATTTAGTGTAAAGTAGAAAGTACACACTTAAACAACTGCTACCACTACTACTGCTACTGCTGCAATACTACAACTACTACTACTATTACTACTACTACTACTGCTGCTACTTCTACCACTACTACTACTATTGCTGCTGCACTACTACTGCTACTTCTGCCACTACTGCACTACTACTACTACTATTATTACTACTATTACTACCACTATTACTGTTATTGCTGCTGCACTACTACTACTGCCACTTCTGCCACTACTACTACTAGTAGTACTACTGCTACTACTACTACTGCTGCACTGCTACTAGTGCAACTTCTGCTACTACTACTACTACTACTACTCCTGCTGCTACTTCTGCCACTACTACTACTACTAGTACTACTACTACTACTACTGCTACACTACTACTACTACTATTGTGACTACTGCTGCTACTACTACTGATACTACTATTAATACTACTACTCACACAAAGTATTATTACTTCTTCAAATATTTCATTTTTTTACTACTTTCTCTTGAGTAAAAGTAGTATTATGTCTTCTGAAATATACTGTAAATGTATGTTTTAAATAAATGTGTGCAGTTACCTCTGACAGAGAGTAAAAAACGCCTGAAACACAGAAGTAGGATGACCTGCATATAAATGTTTAAAAATACAATATTAGGAGTAGCAGCTTCAGTATTTGGGACGTCCCGCTGTAGGTCAGGGGCTGGAAGTGCTGTATAAAAATAGGTTTGAGTGAGCACTGCAGTAAAGAGGACACACGACACAAGAGAGTAAAGTCCATAGCAGGAAAAATACTTCATATTACGCCCAAAAGTGATCAAATAATAATTTATGTATGATAAAAAAAGAAATGAAAAAGCTGCTTAGTCGGTCAGGTTTGAATGTAATTTTCATGAACAGGTGGTGAAGTTACGTCGTTGTGCAGCAGATTTCGCAAACTCTAAATCCACCTTGTCAGGCTCAAGCTTATCCTTCTGGAGTCTGAACCACTGGTGGTTTAACCAATGGTGTGGCAGCATTGCGGTGAGTGGGTGGAGTTTAGACAGCTTAAAAAGTGGAAAACTATAGACACCAGAGCAGGGTGTACGCTCTGTCCATGTGCGAGACGTAGTAACTATCCATAACAGCAGGCGGCGCTAGTGGCTAAACTCTGAGGATAATGGGCTTCTGTAAATAAACCTCCACAACACTCATCGCTCACGTATTTATCAGTGAGTAATAACCATAAGAGCTAAATTAAGCATGGCAATGAATAAAAGGGACTGGATTATTGCAGCTGTTTGCCTCAGAGGAGGATTATATTTTTATCTGTACAAGGCTAAAGCTAAGGTAAGCTAACTGCAGCACATTAGTACAAGGCTAAAGCTAAGGTAAGCTAACTGCAGCACATTAGCACAAGGCTAAAGCTAAGGGAAGCTAACTGCAGCACATTAGCACAAGGCTAAAGCTAAGGGAAGCTAACTGCAGCACATTAGTACAAGGCTAAAGCTAAGGGAAGCTAACTGCAGCACATTAGTACAAGGCTAAAGCTAAGGTAAGCTAACTGCAGCACATTAGTACAAGGCTAAAGCTAAGGTAAGCTAACTGCAGCACATTAGTACAAGGCTAAAGCTAAGGTAAGCTAACTGCAGCACATTAGTACAAGGCTAAAGCTAAGGGAAGCTAACGGCAGCACATTAGCACCAGGCTAAAGCTAAGGGAAGCTAACTGCAGCACATTAGTACAAGGCTAAAGCTAAGGGAAGCTAACTGCAGCACATTAGCACAAGGCTAAAGCTAAGGGAAGCTTACTGCAGCACATTAGTACAAGGCTAAAGCTAAGGGAAGCTAACTGCAGCACATTAGCACAAGGCTAAAGCTTGTTTTTTACTGGTCTTACCTATTGCCCATGGGCACAAAAAAAGGAACCTGAACCTGAGCACATTAGCGTCACAGCTGTGGGGAACATTATGAAGAGTTGTTAGAACAGAAGTTTGTTATATTTTAATGTTACTGTTGTCTGTGTCCCATGCAGCATTGCTCTGTGATATAAAGATAAAAGGATTTCTGTTATGAACAAGCTGCAAAGAAGCATTTCACAAAATGTGTTCTGGCAAATGTTTGTGTCCTGTCTGAGACAGAGTCAGCGTCTTGTGAGCAAGTAGTAATAGTACTTGAGTTGTAGTGGCAGTAGTAGTATTAGTATGCAAAAAAACTTTACGCAGTACTTTACATTTAAGGGGAACCCTTGCTCCTCATTGTGAATGAAAATCACTGTAACCTCTGTCAATGTTATATTAAACAGCCCAGCTCCATAAAGAGTTCTCACACCTGCTCTCCAGCTCCTGTCCCTGCTCTCTGCTCTGTCCCTGCTCTCTGTCCCGTCCCTGCTCTCTGTCCCGTCCCTGCTCTCTGCTCCGTCCCTCTCCAGCTCTGTCCCGTCCCTGCTCTCTGCTCTGTCCCGTCCCTGCTCTCTGCTCTGTCCCGTCCCTGCTCTCTGCTCTGTCCCGTCCCTGCTCTCTGCTCTGTCCCGTCCCTGCTCTCTGCTCTGTCCCGTCCCTGCTCTCTGCTCTGTCCCGCCCCTGCTCTCTGCACTGTCCCGCCCCTGCTCTCTGCACTGTCCCGTCCCTGCTCTCTGCTCCGTCCCTCTCCAGCTCTGTCCCGTTCCTGCTCTCTGCTCTGTCCCGCCCCTGCTCTCTGCTCCGTCCCGTCCCTGCTCTCTGCTCTGTCCCTGCTCTCTGCACTGTCCCGTCCCTGCTCTCTGCACTGTCCCGTCCCTGCTCTCTGCACTGTCCCGTCCTGCTCTCTGCTCTGTCCCGTCCCTGCTCTCTGCTCTGTCCCGTCCCTGCTCTCTGCTCTGTCCCGTTCCTGCTCTCTGCTCTGTCCCGTCCCTGCTCTCTGTCCCGTCCCTGCTCTCTGTCCCGTCCCTGCTCTCTGTCCCGTCCCTGCTCTCTGTCCCGTCCCTGCTCTCTGCTCTGTCCCTGCTCTCTGCTCTGTCCCTGCTCTCTGTCCCGTCCCTGCTCTCTGCTCTGTCCCGTCCCTGCTCTCTGCTCTGTCCCGTTCCTGCTCTCTGCTCCTGTCCTGCCTCCTCTTCAGTGCCCCCTCTCTCCGAGCGGTGCATGATCTCGTGTTGAGTGTCCTCTTTACTGCAGTCTTCACCCTATTTTAATCCTGTCCCGGGGCTCCCAGCCTCTGACCCCATCACGGGACGTCCTAAATACAGAGGCAGAGCGAGGGCTCTTCCTGATGTTGCTGTAGTACTGCACTGAACAACGACAACACTGAAGTCGTGATGTAGCATGCTGTGCGTTTACAAAAACAGCATCACGTTGTTTTATGTCTTATGAGTCTTGGCTGTGATTGGCTAAAATGAATCCTGGCAGCCGGAGCTTCGTCCAATCAGCTCCAAGTATTCTGCTGAAAGTCCCGCCCCTTTACAAATGTCTTGAGCTGGAGACGTCCCAGACTGTGTGGAGCAGTAGTTAAGCAGAACTGGATCGATCCCCTGTTACCAGCATTGCATACTGCCGTTGTGTCCTTGGGCAAGACACTTCCCTCTTCACTTTGCCTGTATGAATATGTGAGTGTTTTATAGACTGCTGAAATCTAAAAGAAAAGAGGAGAGGAGAAGCAAATGGACAGCTGCAGACGAAAAGTACATTTCTAGCCACCACGGACTTTGGGATAATTAAACATTTTCTATTAAATATATTGACAGCTGCTGTCTGTCACTGGGCGCTGTCTCTCAGTGTTTTTCCGATGTATTTTTTGGCTCTCATTTTGTCATTTCTTATGCTAGGGTCATGATATTTGACAACAATGTTCATGAATAAATGAATTTTAGAATTTTAGCCTTACATTAAAATCACTTATTTTCACTCTACTGCCATTGCTATTCAGAAATTTTAAATCAAAATCAAAATTTGCATTTGATTTTCCTTTGTCTGTAAAAATACTCAAAATTATTTGAGCTAAAGTAATAAAGTTTACTTAAGAGTACTTTGTGCTATGACCTAGTCTAGTGTTACTACTGCAGGACTACTACTACCACTACTGCCTGGCGCTTCCCTTAAGTTGAAATAATAGTGGTATTAAAACTATATACAACAATAATATACAGCGTTATGAATTCAGCTTTGAGTACGACCCTCGCGCACAGCTTTTGTTTGCCTTAAGGCTTCACTTTGAGCATCGTAAAGGCAAAAAGTCAGAAATCCTTGCCATATATTAATGTTGGTGAACAACTGGTTAGGGTTAGAACCATCAGCCTCTTCAGCCTCTCCTTCTTCACTTCTCCACCGCAGCAGCAGAACCATCAGTCTCCTCAGCCTCTCCTTCTTCACCTCTCCACCGCAGCAGCAGAACCATCAGTCTCCTCAGCCTCTCCTTCTTCACCTCTCCACCGCAGCAGCAGAACCATCAGTCTCCTCAGCCTCTCCTTTTCACCTCTCCACCGCAGCAGCAGAACCATCAGTCTCCTCAGCCTCTCCTTCTTCACCTCTCCACCGCAGCAGCAGAACCATCAGTCTCCTCAGCCTCTCCTTCTTCACCTCTCCACCGCAGCAGCAGAACAATCAGCCTCCTCAGCCTCTCCTTCTTCACCTCTCCACCGCAGCAGCAGAACCATCAGTCTCCTCAGCCTCTCCTTCTTCACCTCTCCACCGCAGCAGCAGAACAATCAGTCTCCTCAGCCTCTCCTTCCTCACCTCTCCACCGCAGCAGCAGAACCATCAGTCTCCTCAGCCTCTCCTTCTCACCTCTCCACCGCAGCAGCAGAACAATCAGCCTCCTCAGCCTCTCCTTCTTCACCTCTCCACCGCAGCAGCAGAACCATCAGTCTCCTCAGCCTCTCCTTCTTCACCTCTCCACCGCAGCAGCAGAACAATCAGTCTCCTCAGCCTCTCCTTCCTCACCTCTCCACCGCAGCAGCAGAACCATCAGTCTCCTCAGCCTCTCCTTCCTCACCTCTCCACCGCAGCAGCAGAACAATCAGCCTCCTCAGCCTCTCCTTCTTCACCTCTCCACCGCAGCAGCAGAACCATCAGTCTCCTCAGCCTCTCCTTCCTCACCTCTCCACCGCAGCAGCAGAACCATCAGTCTCCTCAGCCTCTCCTTCCTCACCTCTCCACCGCAGCAGCAGAACCATCAGTCTCCTCAGCCTCTTCTTCCTCACCTCTCCACCGCAGCAGCAGAACCATCAGCCTCCTCAGCCTCTCCATCTCCTCCTCTTCACTTCCACCAGTGTCTAGGCCCTGGGGGATAAAATGACCCTCACTAATCGATGAAGCTCTCCCTTCATCTCATCGCTGACGTCTCTGCCTGCGGGGGTCCAAGCACCAAAGTTTATTCCTTCAGAAAATCATCTGTCACACTTGTTTCAAATCTCTATTGGTTGAATTATTTTTATTTAGAAGCTGGATTAGAACATGGAGCACGTCCCTTGAAGGTCTAAATCATGTAGTACCTGTATTTTCCAGCTGTTTTCCGTCCATTAACTGCCTCTGTCCCCTTCTCTGTCTCTTCCAGAGCGTCCTCAGAGAATGAACAACATCCTGACGGCCGCCACCGAGCCGTACGACGTGTCCCTGTCCCGCTCCTTCCAGAACCTCAGCCACCTGCCCCCGTCCTACGAAGTGGCCCTCAAACCCGACCTAAGTAAATACTCCAACTCTATGATCAGATTAAGTATGTCCTTTCACACTTTTCCTCCTTCGCCGACGCCGTTTCCCTCGAAAAATACCCCGAGAATGACGCATCAACGGCTGCGGCAAAATGACGCATCTGATTTCTTTCTCTGCGTTGTTGACGTTCCAGGAGCATCCCTGTCGCTTTTTCATGATGTCATCAGTCTGCGCCTCCGGGAAACAACCAAAACTTAAAAAGGCTCTGGCTGTAAAAACTTTTAACCCTTTCAATTAACACATTTTACATAGAATTATTATTTTGGGTGATGAGGATTAAGTTTAAGCTCCAAATCCAAGGTGTTGGTTTGGATTTAGTTTAATCTGGCACCACTTAATCCTGGTTTCGTCCTGGTCTGGTTGGCGATTAAATGTAAAGTGTAAACCACTGCTACGTCCCAGTTTGGACCCTGTTTAGTCCTCGTTTAGTCAAGTTTTAGTCCTTGTCTAGTCCATGTTTAGTCCTGATTGAGGCCCGTTTTAGTCCTTACTTAGAGCAAGTTTGGTTCTGATCTAGTCCAGTTTTGGACCTTCTTTAGCCTAGGTTTGGTCTTAATTTAGTACTTATTTAGTCCTGGTTTAGTCCCTGTTTTGACTTTATTTACAGTAGTAATGCTCATTTTAGTCTGTTAAAGACATAGAAATACAAATATTGTCTCTGGTGCTACTTGGAGTGAAAAGTTTGACAGACATTAGGCATCTTGTCCAGTTTAGGGAACAGAAGACCTTATTTTAAGCAGAACTCAGTAACATTTCTCATTAATTGGCAGTTTTTGCCTCATTTTCCTCTCTGGAGCTCCCCATTACATTTCAGAGTATAGCCCTATAGTAAATACGCACAAGTCAAGCTGACTCTAGTGTGACCCCTTGCTCAGCTGTACTTTTATTTTCCCCTCCTTGTATCCGTGCAAAATTCTTTTTTGTCATTTACTTGCTCTGCCATGATGAAAATCCAGAAATAAAGCCATCTCTAGCTTGTTTGGCTCTAACGTGATTTGCTGCTTTCTTGTAAGACCTGAGACTTCTGTGACTCCTGGTCGGCGACACTCAGACTTGCAAGTGTCTTTTTCATCCCAGAGACACCAGAGGGCGCTGCAGAACGCCTTTTTTCACCCACTTAACATTTACACAAACTCACAAACAGTTTAAGTTAAAAAAAAAAGCTACCCAGTTCCAACTCTACAGTCTCCTAGAGGTTTTTGAATAAATCAGCCAGACCCTTTTTGTAATTTTCTACCCTTGAGGCGCAGACTGATGACATCATAATAAGGTGACTGCCTCATTTGCGAGGATGGTCCCGGGAGCGTCAGCAACACTGGAGAAAAATCAGATGGTTCCAGCCAAATGTCCATTAGCGAGACACGCGTCAGGATAATTCTCCACAGATGTTGGAGCCCGTTCACTCTTCCACCTTTCGGAGGCAGATAATCTTTTTAAAATTGCATAACGGAGACGTGCCTCTGCAGGTTTAATTGGCGTGTGATCGGGCCTCCATCTGTGGTCCGTGTCGTGTCGCTAATGCCGCTAATGCCGCTAATGACATTGGCTTTTCCAGATTGAGATGGCTGCTGTACGCTTCATTATGACGACGCTGACATTTCGCTGACGTTTCGAGCCACTGATCGTCGCATGCTTCATTTGGTTCGATTTGATGCATGTCTTTTCGGATTTAGCCTTGACTCTGTTTCGCTGCAAACTCTTGGACGTGAAAATAAGTCGTCCAAAAGTTAAAGGACTTGATGAGAAACAACCAAGGCTAAAGCAAATAAGCGGGTTTGAACCAAGGTGACTGCCCAACTGTCCTAGCAAGATTGATAAGTGATAAATACCTTTCTCACAACATTTTTAAAGTACAATCTGCAGCACTGTGCAAAAGGCTATGAACAAAGAAAGGTGTGTAGACTTCTGCCAAGGCACTGGTCCTATCTCGCAGTGGTAAAGATATAGTGCTCTCAAACTCAAATATCTTTTACTTCTGGGGTAAAAGCTCTTTCCACAGTTGTCACAAAACCATTATATCTCACTATGATAAAAAAAAAATCTTCTAAAACAGTGATTTTCAGACTAAGTACACTACCAAGCTTTACATTTTTTACTGACTAAACCTAAACCATGACTAACCCAGGGTTAAAAAATGCATTACTAAAAACAAAAAAACAAGGACTAGAGGGACTTAACCCAGACTACACAAGAACAAACCTAGGACTAAACCAGAAAACCTCAAATCTAAGCTTCAACCAGAGCAGGACAAAAACAGGAAGAGTCTGAATTACACTAAATCAAGACTTGACCTGCAAAAGACTCCTGAGTACCACTAGAAGATTCCAACGTGCCACCAGCATGACTTGTACCACAGTTTGAGAAACACTGCCTAAAATGAATCATGTGCTTTTTGAGTGAAGTTAGTTTCTTTGGTCCATGTTTCAAAAATGGTACAGAATCCCTCAAAACACTCCTGGACCTAAAGAGAGATCTGGATCCACACCAGAGTTTATCAGTTTGTCCTTGGGCCATTGCTGACCTTTCCTGAGACTCGTGGGGTGCTTACACTTCTGAATTGTTGGACACCTCTGCTCAGGGGTGCCGCTAGGTATTCTGGGCCCCTGAATAGATTTTCCATTGGGCCTCCTGGCACAGCGTTAATACTTTCATTGTCTCATATAATTTTTAAAGGCAAACAGCGAACCAAAGTGGGCTAGCCTATAATTAGCCCAGAAACTCCACCCTTTTCACCGTTATTTCAAACAACAATACAGACCTTTCTTTTGGAAAAACTGGGTGCCACCCTTGCCGTTCCCTTTTTTCTCTTTCCCTTTTCGCCTTTCGTTTTTTACAACCTGACTTATGTTAGAAGTGGGACCTGCTGACAACACAGAGGTCAGCTGCGTCACAAACAGAAGCAGCAACTGCTCTTGTCGTTCCCGGCCTGGTTAGGAAGCGGACTGAACCATTTGAGGAGGGGGCTCTTAGAAAATAGAAGGACTTTTCTGGTATATTTCGATTTTATTAAATAATAATAATCATATTCAGGGCCCCGGCATTGTAAATAATACAGCAAAACATAAAATCTCCAAAAATGTATACCACAGAACAGGCCTATATGCAGGAATTTTTTGTTTTTCCACGGGCCCTTGGAATCATCCTAACCCCCCAGAAGTTTGTTTAGACCAAAAAGTACAGAAGTGGGGCCAAAGACTGGTTCATGTTCTCACCACAAACCAACTGCTCTAGAGTCAGTTTGGAACCATACAGAGACACCCCAAAAAGCTGGGTCTTGGTACGGTTCGTTACTCTGCGACAGCTTAAACAAACCTCACTAATTACCTTGAGTTTGTTTTATTTAGTCCAAAATGTGAAAGCACTCTGAGTTAACCGCTTTGTTCACGCCTCAGTCAAACTTTTGCACAGGGCTGTACTATATTTGGACAATCAGAAAGCTTGTGTACCACCTCTGGCAAACACACTCAGAAAGCATGCGAGATAATGATGTAGGACAATGTCATCCAGCACTACAACTCCCATGAGCACCGGTGGCAGTGTCTGCTTCTGGACAGCCTACACAGTGCATTATACAGTGCCATTTTGTAGAGGTGTCAAACTGTCCAGCCACTCAGAAAACATTGTGAAAAGTAAAAATGTCACTACTCAGTGCTGTGTTGTTGTGGCTGCAACAAACAAACCAGACACAAGGTTGACCAGTTCTGTGGCCATGTTATTAAGGCATGTTGAAATTAAGAATATTAGCTTTGATTGCATTCACATGTAGCATTCTTTCACTCATTCAGGAAGCCAGTCCCAGAAACTACAGGATTGGCCTCAAGTTGGTTAAGCCTGGTTCACACGGCAAGATAATGATGCCGATTTTTGACCTGATTCTCCCCTTCTGATAATCTTAAGGACGCCCCCATTATTGTAATGGCACTAAAGATAACACTGGTTTACAAATGTTTGGACTCAATCTGCTTCCGAGATAAAAGTGGCTAAATCTCATTTATTTTGATAAGATGAACTGAAAATCAATGATAACTGTGCTGTTAGCTATGTATTCAAGATATTTAATGATATTGTTTCACATCAAAATCACATCTGTTTATGCAATAGATTTAGGCATTTTTGCTTAAAAATATTTATATTTTGAAAATATTTAATTTCTCTACATGCATGGATTTTGTCCACTTCCAAGAGAGAGATTTCTACAAATAAAAACAAAACATTTTATGTCAAAACTCTATCCATATTAAAATGAATTATGTGTGGACAGGCTTTCAGATAGAACTGGTTGCTTGTAGACACTGTACCTTCTGATAAACTACCGTTTTTGCCTTATTTTGCATAAATTTCCTATTTTGACCCTGTAGGTTCTAAAATTGGGTAAAGCCAGCTTGACGCTTTTGCGCACTCTAAGTATATCCACATTAGTCCACAAACAAGAAATCCACGGAGAACGATCCAGTGCAGTTAAAAGGTTTACTGAAGTACTCAAAGACAATACAAAACATATAAAATATCCAAATATACAAGGGTGGCAGCAAGGTCAAAAAACTGTGCAGCTTCACTCCCCATTTCCGCACTGCCCTCGTGCACCTCCGTTTTGACCCCATTTTATAGAAAGAATATTCCAATGAACTTAATTGCTAACAAAATACTCATTCAAAAATCATAAGAACAATAACTTATTGAACTTATAATGAAAAATTATACCTATTTAGCAATGAAATAAGCTCAACATAATCATGTTAACTATAAACATAACCAATATTACCACAACCATAAGAAATACTAAATCAAGATCAAATGAAAATAATCATAATAATAATGCAAAATAATACCAAATAGTGAAAAGGTGCATTTAGGCTCCTACAGACCCAATACTGTTTCTTGGAAACTTTCACCAATCTGCACTTCTCACATACTTTTTCTTTATTAGTGACCTAATCCAAGAAAAATGTCACTACTTTTGTTCCAGAAGCATTTTGCTGTAGACCAGTGTTACTGATCAGATATTCCTGCTGTGTGTGGTGAGTTAAGAGAGCTCTGGTCTGTTCGGAAGGAGGTCAGGACCGCTCCCATCTCAAATCAGGGATATTCCACATGTTGGATTGTCTTGGCCCGATATCGCAGTGTGTGGTGCGTCCCGAGGACAAACGAGCACGCGCCCTGTTGAATGTGAGGTGTAGCCAATCAGAAAGCGAGGTGACGAAGGCACGGAGGGGAATCCAAAATCCAAACAGCTGTCATGGCCCATGTTCACACTGTCTCCACTTCTTTAACCAACGTCTTTTCTTTTTGTATTGTTTTTTAAACTTAAACTATAGCAATTGCCATGTTTGTGTACGTCATGTTTGTGTACGTCATGTTTGTGTACGTCATGTTTGTGTACGCCATGTTTGTGTACGTCATGTTTGTGTACGTCATGTTTGTGTACGTCATGTTTGTGTACGCCATGTTTGTGTACGTCATGTTTGTGTACGTCATGTTTGTGTACGCCATGTTTGTGTACGTCATGTTTGTGTACGCCATGTTTGTGTACGTCATGTTTGTGTACGTCATGTTTGTGTACGTCATGTTTGTGTACGTCATGTTTGTGTACGTCATGTTTGTGTACGCCATGTTTGTGTACGCCCAAGTCACGTTTAATCTCGTGAGGTTTTGCCAGATTTCCCGTCTGACCTGGGAATGTTGGTGAGTGAAATCTGTTGGTGTGTGGTGTGTGGTGTTGTCTTTGCCACACACTGTTGGACCAAACCTGTGATAGCTTTGAGTTTTTATCGCCGTGTGTGGGCTCTCTCAGGTTTTGAAAATTTTCCAACAATTTGAAGATCTTGCCGTGTGAACCAGGCGTTAGACTCTGGACAGTGGCCAGTTATTCACAGAGCTAACACTTAGAGACCACTATGGGACATTTAAATTCTCCAGTTCCCCTGTACGGGACTGGCTATGGATGGTGTGAGGAAGAGGAGAGAATCTTCACATCAAAGCAACAAAATCCCCCCTCAGGTCTGACGCACGACTTTTGTGCCTGGACCTATTCCTCTCGAGCGTCGATCAGACCTTGTTCTGTGATTTGCTGTCGCTTTGGTTTGACTTCAGTTCACCTCAAACCTCGGCTTGAATTTCTTGAGTCATGTCGCTTAGCACGTTTGCGTTACTTGTCGCTCTTGAGTACGTTTCCTGTGTGCGTGAATAAAGTTAAAATAATGACAGCATATAAATCATTTAATTCATTTTTGTTGCGTGTGGGTTCCATAGGGAGTTATGCGCTAACTACTTCCGCATTCGGCTAAACTCAATGATCCACTTCTGGTCACAGTTTGTAAGCGAGCAGCCGGACAAGGGCAGCTTCAAAAAACATATTTATGTCGTACACATCGCAAAATAAAATCACCAAACTAACGCTGCATTGGACTAACGCAGTTTTATCCTTCAAACAAGGGTTTTAGCATTTGTGTGTTAAATATTTCACTAATCGCTGAGTGCAGAGGTGGGATATTGTTGTGTCATTTAACTAAAGCCGTCACCCGGCGCACTTTATTCCAGCAGATATAAAGCACACAGCAAGTTAAATTACATGACACTCAATCACAAACAACAAAGCTGCCCATTTTAGCGCAGTCTTAATTTATTATACACCTGTTAATGCACTTTGATGTATTTATTAATTGCTACACTCCGAGGCTACAACCGATGTTTTGAAGCCGCTTTCACAGCTCTTCTGTGGCGTTTTCAGATGTTTTTGTGCACACTGTGGCTGTGTTTGGTCGCATACTTTAGTAAAATGTTCCTGTGTGCTTTATATCCGCTGAAATAAAGTGCGCCGGGTGATGGCTTTAGTTAATTGACACAACAATATCCCACATCCGCGCTCAGCGATTAGTTAAATATTTAACACACAAATGCTAAAACCCTTGTTTGAAGGATTAAACTGTGTTAGTCCATTGCAACATTAGTTTGGTGATTTTATTTTGCAATGTGTAAGATGTTTTTTGAAGCTGCCCTTGTCCGGCTGCTCGCTTACAAGCTGTGACCAGAAGTGGATCATTCTGTTTAGCCGAATGCAGACGTAGTTAGGGCATAACCACAATTAAGAAACTCTTCTTAGGTCCTGCTTAAATGGTCTGGACTCACAACTTGAACTTGTTTCGGGTGATAAGGACTGGACTTGGACTTGACTTTAATTTGGTGCCTCAGACTTCAATCAAACTTTACTTTAATCTTTTTGACTTTTGACTCAGACTTGCACTGTAAAAGCGGATGACTCCCGTGCATCTTGGACATGGACTCGAACACTGAGCACTAGAGAAAACTTGACGATAACTCACCTTCAGGAGCACTCACCACTTCGTGTTACTCCCTTACAACATTCAAAACAGAGTCACGTTGAAAAAGGAAAAAAAAACAAAGGAAAAACCTGTGAAGCTGATGAACAGATATTACACTCAGCTTCTCCAATTTGGAACAATCATGAAGAGCAGGTGGACACTTGAGTTTGGAGTCTAATCAACAAATCCATTAAAAGCCATTTGAAGACACTTTTCCACTCCACTCTGTAACAAGACCCTGTTGCTTCCTGCTTCATTTCTCATTGCTCAAAAAAGCTACGTCTCGCTTTCCCTCTTCACATGTAAATGTCTTGTTGACTGTACATTCTGCTCTGAAAACATGTTACGAACAGAACAGGAACACAGCCGACGCACCACAGTTCCCCCCACTCCGCATTAAACAAGCGAGCGCACCACTGACCGTCCTTGAATCCCACAAAGAAGCCGCATAAACGTCATCACTTTGAAAAACAGGCATAGCTTCACAGCGTTCTTTGATATGGGATGTATTTTCTGTCCTTGTTACCAATTTGAATAAGGTTTGTATGGAAAAAAATAGCCTTTTGCAGCCACAAAATGGTTTCTAAGCCCTGCAAAATACATTAAAATACTGTTACTGAGGGAGGTCTTTGGAAACGAGCCTAAATCTGATCCAATTACTGTCCTCATAATGAAACATCTGCTGAGTCCAGATCAAATTAGTCCGAGTTATTAGAGAGTTTAAGTGTGTCCTTCACTGACTTAGCTCTCAGAAAGAAGCCAACAAGAACATGAGCTGGACAACTTTTCTCACATTTACTCTCTGGTCATTAATTCAGGCCAAAAAGCAGAAAATGTCCTCACACACAAAATATTACTGAGTATTTCTACCAGAGATAATAATCTTAGAGCCCAAGAAGTGAATGTTGTGTGTATATTGTGTGAACTATATGAATGCAAATATATAGTCAGCTCTTTGTTTGATGCTTGCCTAATTTTATCAAAGTTACATTTACATTTACTGAGAGTTTGGAGGATTTAGATCTGCAGCTACACGTAAACATCAAAACTCAGCAGCCTTTAAAGCGACACGAGCTGATTTTACTGCTGTGCTGGCTGGCTTTACAACAAAATATTACAGCAAAAAAACATTTTAGATTTTCTTGAACCATTTCCTGATATGCACCATTGCACATGTGATCATGATAATGAATTCTAGATTTGGTAACTGTTATCAAGTTGAACAAGAGGATTGAGGAAGAACGAGGCCGAGGTAGAAAAAGATTCAGGCTGAGTTTATTCTGAGCTCAGGTTCGGACAATCATCTCACAGGCAATAGATAACTCTCCGACCACGCAGGATCGGCTCACAAAGGTTTAAGTAGGTTCCACAGCATATTTATGAACCAATCAGCATGAGAGACAACTCTTTCTTTACTAAAAAGGCCATGTTGAAGCATGGCCACGAGCCGATAGTTTTAAGGAGTTAACTTTAGAACTGACAAAACCAAGTTGCAGAAGTACCAAAAAAGGCAAGATGGGAGCACAGACAGGTGCCCATCATAAATAACTGTTAAGTTTAGCTTAAAATGGGACCTCAAGGTAAACAGCTGCGCAGTTCAAATTTAGCTTAACAAAAGGGGCTCCTGTAGGCTCCGTCTTTAAGCTTCAACTCACTCTGTAAGGACATAGTTCAAATGACATGGAGTGAAGTATGAGCCTCACAAACATTTCATGATATCAGTAACACATGCAGAGTTTCACTTCAGAGCTGAGCAGTTGTACTGTAGTTTACATGAATAAAGTCAGATTATTTGACCGAGTGATGCTGGAGTCATGTGTGACACTGTTCCTCTGAGTCATGGTTGGACCACACTGCAAATGGTCATTATCTACATTAGATAAAATTACTGGAATTCAGATTATCAATCTTGATTTAAGCAAAAATAACTAGGTTAGATTTATTTAGTTATTAGGTAACTTATTACTCGATTATTTTCCCTGTTTCAAGGTGTTTTTTACTTATTTCAAGCAAAGTTATCTGTCCATGTGGTAAGATAATTTTATTTATTTGAAGCAAACTTATCTTGGACAGATAATGGGCAGATAATTTTACTTGAAATAAGGTAAAAATAGCTTGAAACAGAAAAAAAAAATACGTTGAAACAATGTCTGTGAAGACTCTCACTTGTCCAGGGTAATTGCATCGCAACAAAAAGTTAAAAAAGCAGTCATCTGGATTGGATTTTTAAAGCTTGAAGATGTTTCACCTTTTATCCAAGAGTCTTTCTCAATTCTGAAATTGAACTGGTAAGAGGTCGCATTGACCAATAGAATTTAGTTTCAGGTCAAAACTCCTTCCTAGGAGAATATAACCCAGCTCTCATCAGTTCAAATTCAGAATTGAGAAAGCCTCTTGGATAAAAGGTGAAACATCTTCAACTTTAAAAATACAATCTAGATGACTGCTAAAAACAACAAAATACCCAAGGCACTCTCTCATAAAGTTAAAAAGCCTTTATTACTTAGGGCAGGTCACAATCGACTAAAAAAGCCCCAACGCGTTTCGGCGTCACAGCCTTCATCAGGAGACAAACAGAAGTAAAGTGTGTCATATGGGTTTTAAAAAATACATTCCACCAATAGGGTTTCTCCACCTTGTGAGAGGGAGTGGTAACGGAGTTAACACACCTGTGGGGACATGTGTATAACGAGCCACAAGATGGCAGCATTATCCAGTGAACACTAATAGTACAAAAAAGCAAACTAAAAACTACAGATAAAGTACATAGAAAAGCCCAACAGTCTATAAAAACACAGTGAAGTCCAAATCTTCATTCAGTCCGGGGCGTTTTGTGGCCTTAAGTCCAAAAATCCATGAGGTCTCAGCACTGTTTAAGTGATGACTGCTTTTTTAACTTTTTGTTGTGATACGTTGAAACAAGGCAGATAATCTAGTAATAATAACTAAAATCTAAATAAATCAAATCTAGTGAAAATTGCTCAAATCAAGATTGATAAACTGAATTCAGGTAATTTTATCTAATGTAGATATTGAACATTTGCAGTGCAGGACTGAGGAGACTGAACAGGGCAGGATACTTTCTACAGAAACAGACGTTAAAGTTAAAGGCTGTGTGCTCAAACCCAGGTCCACCCATGACTCAGAGGAACAGTGTCACATGACTCCATGCTTCTCCTAAATGTAAAAATACTACTGACAGTTAATATGTGATACAGATCTTAATATTTTTGCAAGTCCTAATGAGCGTACTGACCATTTTTTCAAGACCTGTATAAATCAGAAATTAGAAGTGTATTAACAGTTAACCTAAGACGCACTGTCCCAAAATAAAACATAATCTAAGTGGAAGTAGACACATACCATGTCCATAACAGGCTGTTGCTTTCACTTAAGATTTAAAATCAATCATTTGCCAAATTAAGAATTAAATCAAATTCCCTTCAGTGCTCTGTGTATATTTTATACTTTAGGTTAACTAATGTCTTCACTTATTTTTCTGTGACAAGGATTTCGCTTAAAGGAGATGAAAAAAGAAAGTTTATGGCACTAAATAACAGCCTCACATCTCTGAGACAAAGAAGCTACAGCCGCTGTCGTGGAGTTAGCTGATGACGGTTTCTGTGTGCGTCTTGTTAAAAAGCTGCTCAGTCTTTAGCGGAAACAGAGAAAGGGATGAACGAAAAGTATCGGGTGGGAAATATTATTTGATAAAAGCGGATGTGAAAAAAGTACATTTGAATGAAATACCACCTGTGTAAAATTAGTCAAATCGATAAAAATGAGTGTGATTTAAATATATGGTGATTTAATAAAAATGTAAGTTTGTGTGGGAATAGCAAGAAAGGTCACACCCCCATCCCCACCCACATTGATTTTTATTGGTGATTTCATTATGTTTTTTTATTTCATGTGTTATTATTTCATAGTATTGTATTACTTTAAAAAGCATTAATACTGTGCTCCAGATCCAGATTTGCAGTACAAGTGAAGTGTAGTTCCTACTTCCACCACAAGAGGGAGATACCCGAAAATGAGCGCATCTGCAAGGGGTAAACAGTACCCAGTCTCAGTCAATGTGAAAGCAATGCAGATGGCAGACACGCGTTCATGTACTGCAGTGTTCATTTATTTTCAGAGTCAATGTGAAAGCAATGCAGATGGCAGACACGCGTTCATGTACTGCAGTGTTCATTTATTTTCAGATAACAAATCCAAGACATGTGCACGGTGGCAGAGCAGTTAGCGTTCTCGCCTCCCAGCAAGGAGGTCGTGGGTTCGAGCCCCGGACCAATACACACCATCACACGAACTCTCTGGGTGGAGTCTGCATGTCCTCCCCGTGTTACCGTGGGTTCTCTCCGGCTTCCTCTCACCGTCCAAAGACATGCATGTGTTGGTGAATTGGTGACTCTAAATTGACTCTAGTGAATGAATGTGAGAGTGAATGGTTGTCTGTCTGTGTTTGTCTCTGTGTCAGCCCTGCGACAAGCTGGCCCCTGTCCAGGCTGTACCCCGCCTATGGTCCAAAGTTACTGGGATAGGCTCCAGTCACCCGCGACCCCTAACGGGAATAAGTGGTAGAAAATGAATGAATGAATGAATGAATGAATGAAATCCAAGACATCATCATACCTCCTGTCAGTCCTTTTCATACTTTAAGTGTGCAACATCTGTTTTTTATTAAATCACAAGCACATTTATTAAATCACCACAGCTTTTATCAGATCGTGTCGACTTAATAAAGTTGCAGCCATTTTTATTAAATCACGTTGCTGAATTTTTGTTACTTCCGGTTAGATCCAGGCAGCTTTATATTTACTGAAATAAAGCGCTGGTGACGGGGTTTCATCGTCCCGCCTCGAGGCTCAGCGATATAAAAAATAAACAAATAAACACATGAAAGCTAAAACCCTTGTGTGAAAGATTAGATGTTAGTTTTTATCGCAGGTATTTTGATCATTTGTTACAGTGTAGAACATTTAAATCATGTGCTGCTATCCTTGTCCTGCTGCTAGCTTACAAGCTGTGAGCGAAAGTCGCCTCTACGCTGCCTGGATCTAACTGGAAGTAACAAAAATTCAGCGACAACATTTGATAAAAACGGCTGCGGCTTTATGAAGTCGATGCGATCTGATAAAAGCGATGGTGATTTGATAAAAAAACACTTACACTTTTATTAAATCACACTCATTTTTATCAATTTGGCTAATTTTACAAAGGTCAGTGTTTAATTCAAATGTACTTTTATCAAATAATATTTCTATGCCAAGACGCTGAACGCACCTTGCCTCCAGCGTCTGGTGTATGAATGTGTGACTTGTGAGTGTGAATGGGTGAATGGTTCCTTGATGTAAAACGCTTTGAGTGCCCATGGAGACAGAAAATTGCTGTATAAATGTGACCATTTACAAATTCAGGAGCAGATATTAGCTATTAGCTATTGCCGCGGGTTTCTCTGGACACTGGACGACTCTTCAGAACGGGACATGCAGCCTGGAGACGGGATTTCTGTTTCTTTAACAGGAGCTTAATATTTGGGATCCGTTCATTTCTAAAAGAGTGGCTAATTTTTGTATTTATGTAAATTTAAGAAGCCAGTCAGTTCATTCAGAAAATAAACACTGGGATTGGGTGATACATTATAATTTTAATCAGAATAAAACTATTGATGGGACATTATTATTGTCTTATTCATTGATGATGATTAAAATGAGCCTGTGTGGATGGTGACTGTCATAAACCCCATTTAGGATTTATTATGTGTCAAAAATGTGCAAAATAAAACTACCTTGATGTATGTTCATGCAGAAAATGTCAGTAAAAACTAAGCAGGCAACAATAAACTTTCATGCAAAACAATTTTTTGTTCTAAATTATATTCACCGCAAAAACATTCTTAACAAAATAAGTATTAAAATGGATAAATATATCGTTTACAGCTAGAGACGTGTGACTAATGTGTGTCTGAGTCTCTTTCTGTCTCTGTAAAACTTTCTCTTGAGCTTTTCTTGAGCTTCATCTTTTTCTTATCAGGTTTTTTGTGGTTGGCAAATGAAAAAAAGACCTTCTTAATTTTGATACAAAGAACGCACCTCTCTGAATCAGTCCTCGTCGTTCACAATGAAGAGCCGTTCAAAAGATTCGCATTGTCCGTGAACGTCACATCTCTAATGCAGCCTGTGTGTGTTCAGCCACTGCTCTGCTGAGGGAACGAACGCTGCATTAACTACATCAGTATTTACGGTAAAGCCTCATCCCATATCTTGCAAAAAATGATATCCAAATATTTTTTCATGTCGATATAAATTGCTCAGCCACTCACAAAATGTGTCACTGCATTAACGTCTTAAACCCGAACAGAGCCCGACGAGGCTCCGCCCCCTTGCGTCCGCTTGTTGGGACCATAGCGGGGAGATACAACGGCTGACACACACATGTTTGACATCCTCGTGTTCGGACAATTCATGGCAACAAAACTATCTACTTCAATTTCTATTCAACAGTTGGATTCCGCCTGGATTTTTTAAAAATAAAACATGTATATCTTTCCATTACTTTGTTTATTTGGCACAAATTTGGCTGCAGTAGACCAAGATATGTGAAATTTTCAATTTATGTTGTAATTTGCTTCACTACAGGAAGGAAAAACGCTTTTTTGGAGGCAAATATGTGTTTTTTTTCAGGTGGAAATTAGAATAATCCATTTCAACCTCAATTTATGGTCAAACAATATAATTTATTAATATTATTTCTCTTCCACAGTAATCCCCAAAGTCCACCAATTAATTTGCTACGAAGGTTAGCTATGTACACCTAGTAAATGCTAAGTAAAACCTTAATAAATGTAGATATAGAATTTTCAGGGAAAAAGGCCTCAGAGCTTAACAGGTTAAACACCAATATTTCTGATCCTGATCACATTTAGACAAAAGTAAATCTCCCAAAAGAATGGTTCTTATGTCAAATTTCATTGTCTCTTGATCCAGAAATTTCCTTGCTATAGGAAACTTAATTAAAATTGATAAACCACTAAACAAATTTCAAATAAAATTCTTGAAAACAGCCATGGCAGTGGCCAGAAAGTGTACTGCCATCACATGGAAGTCTGATTCCCCTCTGCTCAAAACAAAATGGTTTTCAGAAATCAAGAAATCAAGCTGTGCACCTTTAGAAAAGATAACGTACAGCCTCAGAATGGGATACAAAACCTGACCTATCCAGATTATGTAGATGTATTGTGATTAACCTCTGTTAATTACATTGTGTAGCTACTTAAAATCATGGAGCATCCTTTTTTTTTTTTTAGGGATGAAGTGTTTATCTTTTGTTGTTCGTTCTTCATCTTGTTCTTCTATGAAACTAAAAAGCAAAACTAAAATATTCCACACAAAAAAAAAAAGGATAGTTCTGGAGAAACCGAAAAGACAGAAAAATTAAAGACTACTACCTTCCCCTGGCAGCCATTATGCAGCAACCTAAAGCTTTTTTTTTTCTTTATATAGGTGATTCCTGTTGGAGTATGCATGTTACTGTATACGATTAAACAAGTTCCTTCCAATCCAAGAAAAGCCAAGAAAAATGCATTTAAGTTTCCATCCATCTCTGATTCTTTAACAGTCGTAGCGGTTGTGTAAAGCACTTACATTTCAGCACAGGAAATCCCACTAACAAATCACAGCCGATAGAAAGTGTCTGGATGCAGTTAAGTGGAATTATCTCGACTTTATTAGCTCCGTAAATCTCTCCGACACACACACACACACACGGATCTCACACACTCCTCTGTAATCTCCTCCATTCACAATTATCACCGCTCGCTCTGATTTAAGGCCCGCGCTTTGTCCACACGTTTACACTCGAAAAGACTAAACTAATTTATATGGAGTGAAGCCGAAGCTCGTCTCCGCGGCGCTGATAAAACGCGAGGCTTTACCATTAACATAATTGGGCGAGGCTAAAAGGTCCCCCAGCGCAGCGCGGGGGGGCTACAAACAGGAAATTGCTAACTACGGCTAATTAAACCCAGAGCACAGTGTTTGGATTTGACAGAAGAGAAAGGCGGTGGTCAGGTGTCTCATGGTGTAATGGGCCAAAAAGAAACACTTGCGAGGCAGAGATTATGAAAGAATCACACCAAGGACCACCTCAGAAAAGATTTGGACCATCTAAAAATGAACTAAAATTAGCCTAAACATGGACTAATAAAGAGGCAACAGAACAAGGACTAAAACTGGGACTTAACCTGGACTAAACCAGGTCTAAAGCAGCACTAAACCAGGACAATACCAGGTATTTATATCCACAGACAGTGGATATAAACTGAACTCTTGTGGGAACTCTTGAACTAAACCAGTGCGAAAAACTGAAAAACTTGAACTGAAGTCAAAGTGTTTGTTTTTTTTGTTTGTTTTTTTGTCATTTGGTCATTTGTTAATAGAATAAATAATAATAATAATAATAATAATAATAATAATAATAATAATAATAATAATAATAATAATAAATAATAATAATAATAAAAAGTTTGTCCTAATTTATTCATTGGTCCTAATTTATTTATTGATTTCTAATTTTTTTATTTTTATTTTTTTCAATACATTTTTTTTGCAATTAACCCAAATTAATGTCTCTTGTCTTCCATTCACCACAAGCTCCCATAACAAGCCTGGTTTTCTGTCTTTAGTCAATAACTAAGTCCTAACGTTAATATAATTTTGCAAGCGTTACACTGAACCAGGTGTAATCCAGGACTAATCATCTGTCTGCTCCTTACAAAGCTGTTTTAAAGACTGTACCACTGACTTTATAGGCTGATGGACACCATCTTATCTGGCAACATAGTCAGTGACTCTGCTTTTAACACGGCTGCTCGCACAATGATTGACCATGTGACCTTCTGCAGATTGGAGCTCAACAGTGCCCGCCCACTCCCGGTTCCGAAGTAAAATTCCCATTTATTTTCCCCATTGACTTTTTGAAAACTCTGTATATTAAAAGTTCAACTGCTGGAGGGAGGCTAATCGGCTGCAGGCTGACTCTAGACCATAAAACATTCCTTTCACAACTTTGTATTTGAAACGTGTCAAAAGGCAAAGTTACAAATGCATTTTACTGAATTTTCAAGTTTTAGTTCATTTTTATGAAAAATGAATGTCTTTAGTCTTTATTTATTTGAGGGGACAGAGACATTATGCTCGTCAAAACAGAGATGATCTGCACCAGATTATAGCTAAACAGCTAATTTCCATCTGCAGTCCCTGGAGTACAATAATAAATTACACAGTGCAAAATAGAATAAAACAGTTACTCATATTTCAATAGCAGTCACAGTGCAGTGTAACAGTTTAACATAGTCAGTAAAATAAAACAATTTCTCACACACATCACTCATTCACTCAAGCACAGGCATAGCACATACATATAATGACCTTAGGCATCGGAAACAAAAGCAAGTTTTTCAATGTTCACAGGTTTGATTAATCCATAGCCATTGTTTGAGTTCTTTAGAAAATGAATCATAGTTTGCTTGATTTTTTATTTCACTTGGGAGATGGTTCCATTCTTTTATTGCGTTGTATGAAAATGCTGAATGTAGTTTGTAGAATGTTGTTGCCGTGTTGAGTTACCCCAAAGCTAATTAGCCCTCGTCAAGGGTTAACCCCTTATTTCCAATTATATAAAAAAAATATTCTTCAAACAGGCATCAAAGGAAAACACGCATTATTTCCGCAGCAGTTTTGGATTAAATGGTACTGTTGCGAATTAGCGACATACGCCGTGAAGGGTGAGTGAAGTTAGCCTCCTATACCAGGGTTATTCAACAGGCAGCCTGGGGGCCAGAACCGGCCCTTTAACCAACTTGGACCAGCCCATGGCCCATCTACAAATAAATGATAAATGAACCATTTAATTACCAAAAAACTGTTCATATGCCATGCCATTTTGCAAACCTTTGTTGCACTAAAGTCAGCTGTTGCAATGACTAATTTTAATATAACAGAAACAGGTTATGTTTTTGTTTGTTTGTTTTGTTTTGTTTTTTATTATTATAGACAGTATTCTGAGGTCAATAAACCAGAAGCTGATTATGTTTTCTTACTTTGATTTTATAAAAGATATTGATTTTGTCAACTGTAAATCCAACATGAGCGTGACAGGGAAATGTCCAACCCACAGGAAAATACAGCTGAATATTCCTGTCCTTTACTGTTGCCTTTTCACAGATGAGGATGCTCTGATGAATACTAAAACGTCTTACTTTTAGTAAATTGAGTTTCATTTTAAAAAGTCTCAGGAACTGGATGTTTGACATACTCCAATGATGAAGAGAAAGAAAGAAGCATGTCAAAATAATTGAACTGAGGGGGCAGATAACAGGAAGTAGATTATCTCTCACCTTCTTTTCCATTAAACTAAGAATCCCAGCCTATCTTCATTTTGTAACACAGCTCTCTTTATTCTCTGGTTAGTTTGGGTTTGACATTTTGCTCTGTAATGTCAGCTCCAAACATCGCCATCAGGGAGAGAGAGAGAGACGCTTCTGCACATCGCCCTAGGCCCAACCTGGATCCAGTTTTATTTAAAATCTCCCACTGGACGTAACAGGGTGACCTTCTCTTCCCTATCCAAAAAATCTGCATCAGTCCCAGGGAGACAACATCCCGCCAACCTAATCCCACCTCGATTTTTAGCCACGATCCACTGAAGCGTCTTAAAATGGCTGCTTGACCTCAGAGTTGGGTAATCACAACTACTGCGCGGCTAACGGCCCTTAAGTTAATCAGAAAAACCCAATTGTGGCGGTCTCCAGGTAGAAAACAGCACGCCCAGGGCCGAACAGAGCTCTTAATACACCCATAATGAGTGCGCCATTAGGGGGGAGAGCGAGTTGATTTGTGCAGAGTGGAGCAGGTCTGTGGCTCGTTCAAACGGCGCTGGAGCATGAACCGAGCGAGAGGAGAGGCGTAATGAGGCCACTCCAACTCAAGGACAAACACTAATACAGGAGTTCGGATGCTTCTACACCGAGACACAACAAAGAGGGAGAAAACGAAGGAAGGCTGTGGGTGATGTTCTGATTACTAATACGGAAAATATCACCTTCTCACACTGAAATATACAGACAGAGTGACCCCTTTAAACGCCTGTGCAGCACCATTACGCTGTTTTTTTTTTAAGGGGTTAGGGTGAAGACTGTTCCCTCTGCAATGCATTTCATAGGCTGTTAAATAAGTAGGTAGGGAGATTTTATTGTCCTTAAAGGGAAATTTGTTTGACCCTTCCAATGCCACTGGGGCAACCTCTCAGGAGCAATGCTCAGGGACCCATCTCTAGATCTGAGCCAGGATCCTGGTCATGAGGACCTAACTGGAGGATTGGCTTATTGTGCACATTTAAGGTTGATGAAGCAAAGTGAAGAAAAGTCCCCGCCTGATTTGGGAATCAAATCCGAGACCGTCTAGTACCTAGTAGTACCTTGGCTCCCTGCAGTTGTCTATACTACGTACCTGAAAAGAAATTGAGTTTGAGCCAACAGTCTTGTAACATTTTTATAGAAACCAATGGAGAAAAACCATGGCATAGTCTCTTGAATAGGATTAAGTTTTATTTTGAGGGATTCGTGTGGTACTTTCTGAAATTTAACGGGGCCACAACACTCTTGACTTTGGGAAAGGCTGACGTTTGTAAATAAAATGTATAGAAACAATTCTTTTGAGTGGTGCTGGGAAAAAAAAAAACTGCAGCTTCCTTACACATTTTTTGGTTAATGGTAACGTCGACGATACATTTTTCACCTCTTTAATTCCCTGCATCTGAGCTGAGAAACGCTTCACCGCTGCATGACACAGCCGCACACGACCACAGTCTGAAAGCTTTACACGTTTAAACCTAAACTCCTCTTCCTCCTGTGTCTCAGGTGACAAAGACATCGACGACTACTACCCCCGCAAGCACCACCACCAGGACTTCAGCCACGGCCCGACCCACATGGTGAAGCTGAACGCAGAGCCGGCCTCCCACCAGCAGAGGCAGCGTCCCCGAGGGAGGGTCCAGCGAGCCATGTCCCAGGACCACGTCTTGTCCCCGCCGAGGACGCCCCGACGGGAGAACTACGGCCTGTCCTCGTACGGCGTCATGGCCAGCGCCGCCTACGGGAGCAGCCGGAACCTGTCCAACGAGCAGCTGCTGTCCGTGGACCGCCTGCAGTCCCAGGATCCCCTGCTGCTGTCTCCGGCCATGAGGCGCGACAAGTTCCGGCAGAAGGCGATGGCGCGGGCCATGTCCCACGCCGACATGCTGATGCCCACCACGCCGGTGATGGACCGACACAAAGTGACCAAGATGCACTCGCAGCCCAGTGCCTGCACCGACTCGTACAACACGCTGACGGTGAACCACCACCAGCCCTCGGCCTCCAAACGGCAGGCCTTCGCGTCGCGGCGGACTCACACGGTGGACCACCTGCAGTACATGTCCGGACACACGTACCGCACGGCCAGCAAGAACGAGGTGACGGTGTGAGAGGAGGCGTCCCGAGAGAGAACTCTTCCACAAACTCGCGGTTATTAAATATCAACAGCCGGGACATGCTTATCTCACGGTGTAATATAACAGTCTACTGTCTCTGAGGGCGTCCCGTACTGGGGAAGTCCCATACAAGGGTTCACTTTTAACTGGTCTAAATTGTTGTTTAACTCTGATTTGATTTGGGGTCATTGAAGCTGCTGCAGACAAGATTATACAAGCAATACTCTCTGAAAAGCAGTTATGGTTAAATCAAAATGAACGTTCAAAAGCCATTTAATTTCACCAATTTACAGGCTGCAGACCACATTTTTACAACAAAGGCAGTATGCAGCTTTCACCTTCTTGTTGCTTACTAATGCACATCTTATTAAAATGATACTAATTTACCTCTAATATAATTTACAGAGCAGTGGCAGATGCTGGTCTTTCCAAAAGGGGAAGCTCATTTTTCCTGGTCTGCCCGCTGTTTAGTAGTCAGTCCCTCCTCGTAAGGAAGACTGTCAAAATGTCTTTGCCAAAACTGTGCCGACACTGCCTGCCGTGCCTGTCGCGCTGGGCTGGCCTCGCTAACTAGCAAGCTAGTCCAAAGTTGGTATAAGTGATTGAATGAAACAAACAAACTAATGAAACTAAAAGAGGATGACAATTCAACAACGCTATGATTATGTTGTTTATTCACAGTGTAATATATCGCTTCCTTTTAGGTTTGGGTAAGTTCAGCTTCTCTTGTTGTCACTGAACAAATGTCGCTGATGCAGAGAGTGATTAAATTGGTTTTTTTTTAGCAGGACTTGGAGTTTATTTTTGAAATGTGCAGCACAACTCTATAACTAAATTCACCAATAATTTTCAAGCTACATTTAGCACTAATCTTAGCATAGACTCAACTAGGCTTTAGAACATAGACCCCAAGTTTTAGCTCATTCTTCATCCTGAAAAAGAAAGAATGAAGTCACCAGTTTGTCTTTGACCCCAGATCACTGCTGCCTGTTGAGTTCATGACGACAGAAATATTACACCATGAGGATAAGCCCCAGCTCTCAGTCTCAGTCTTCTTTACTCAAACTTCTTACTGCTCCATGGCTTCCTCCATCGTCAGATCCACCTCTGGTCTCTCTTCGGGCTCCTTAAGGGCTGTGCACACAGAGATCCTACCCTTACAGACATGCGACGACGTGAAGAGAATATTTTTTAAACCGGACCTTCACGGACTTGAGGGAAAAAAAAAAAACGCATTCACTTTATAAATACATATAAATATATTTACTATTTGTATCAGAGTCCTTGTTATAGCTTTAGAGATTCTGACTGAGCACTTTGAGCGGTGCCTCGAGAAAACTGCTTCGTTTCGACGATGAAGTGGTTTTTTGTGGGTTAAAAAGCACAATTAAAGACTTCCCATATTATTTAAATCTCTAATTTAACAGGCCAGAACATATCAGCTTAACATTAGGAGGCTATTTCTGTTGCATACAATACATAGATGATTGTAAATATGCTAAACTTAGCGGCGTAACACAATAAAGCTGGCCCACACAGTTAAATATAATTTAGATAAGTTCCCAGGTATTATCTCCACAGATGTCTGCTCTATAAGTGGATGTAAATCAGGAGCAACTTTGTTTTTTTTTTTTTTTTGGACTGTGCTCGTAGCATTTAACGATTGTGTGTTGGACCTGGCAGCTTTGGTCAAAATGGAAGCTGAGTTTGCGGTTGCTTTTGCTTTTGCTGAGCCCCGCCCCCGCTCCTGCCCAGTGAGGCTTGTGATTGCACGGCGGCGACCATCATGAGTTGAGTAAAACAATCAGAGATGACTCCGTAGACAGTTGAAGGAGAGTGGACCGTGGAAAAATAATACAGAAGTCTGGCTCCCATTTACGTCCATTCAGAAAACTCATAATTTTTTGTTCTGTTTTTTTGCTCAGAGAAACAGTCACAGGCCGTGGTGGGAATGTTGCAGATGTCAGATGGGTGGAAGCCATTTCTTGCAAAAGCACCAAACCCCAGAAGCTGTGGCAAAGTTGATTAAAGTTTAAAGATCTCACTCTTTAAGCTTTATCAAGTGCTATAGAGCGCTTTACTTCTGTGCTCATATCAGACTTTATCAAAAAGAGAATGGATCCACCTCCAAAATCCTGGAAGAACAAATCATTTTAAAAGAAAATCTTTAAGAGCAAAAAACAAAAACTCAATGGAAGTCAGTATTTTGCATTTGCAAGTAAGGTCAAGGTAGACTTGACCTTGTCCCTGGAGGTAACTTAGTTCTCTGCAGTTGACCCATCCTTCAGCTGGTACCACTGGGTTAAACCTGTCAGGAGCAGAGGGCATCGCCTAGGAACCCTTCTCCAGATCTGAGCCAGGATCCTGGTCAGGAGTACCTAGCTGGAGGATTAGCCTATTAAGCATATTTTAAGACAACTTGCACACAGAAAGGACCCACAGTCCAGGATCCAAACCCGGGACTTTACCATTTTGCCACTGTACTCCACAGTTTCTACACAGGTTAACCCGCAGGTTTCTCCTCTGTGTATAAAGTGTAGGACAGAAGTTGAGACCTGTAGTCACTGTATTTGGTAGTGTCCCTCAATTGCTAGAGCGGTTGGGCGATCTTTTGCCGGACAGTCCCACTGGAGCCTGTGCTGTTCTGGGTGTGTCCACTGGGGGCCTTCCCTGTCCACTGGACACCTGCTCTTACTGTGATTTATGATGACGGCTGTCGTCGGGTTGGCAACGGAAATACAAACAAATCAGGAATACTCCCACTGAGTAGTAACAACTACAGAAACTTCTCAATTTATAACACTAGGAAATACTTCCTACTTACTACCTTTCAAAATTAACGTTAAAAATAGGGCCCTACAACAAACTGTGCACATTAGGGAATCCTTTCTCTCCAGGTACAACAGGTTGCCTAAATCTACACTGTGACACGCCCGCAGAAAGTCCCAAGCCTCAGAGCCAATGTGAAAAATGTAAGAATCCTAAGACACCACTCCCAACTCCACCCCAGGTCAGGAGCCAGAACACACATAAACAGCAACAATTACAAAAAAAAAAAAAAAGCTGCTTAACTGCGTTTTAGGCTGGACCCTGCTCTCATTGCCAATTTTTTTTTAGTGTAGAAGAATTCAATCAGAGAGCAGATGAATGTGTTGAAACAGGACATCAGAGGGTCGACACAGCAGGCAAACTATGAAGACCATCGAGTAGAATATTTCGCTCCTTTATATTCTGCCATACAAACAAAAGATAGACACGTGACTTCAGCCTGGAAAACCTATGGCATGTTTACGTCAGTATAAAGTCAGGGACATTTCTGAAGAGGCCCTCGGTCAGGAGTGAACAACAGCACCTACTAAGACTGTATCACGTCATAGTTGGGGCACGGAGAAAACAAATCCACTTAGAAGCACAATTTTCTCATTCTTTTGAGACTTCTTATCTTACTTTTCTAGGGAATTATTTGCAAATTAAACAATCTTAAAGCAAGTCCTGTATTACTCAGAGACTTTAAATTGTGTTATGTCATGAATAAGAACGCCACATTAGAAAATTTTATGGCTAGCAGAACAATCCAACTGAATGGGCCGATGTGACATTTCTAAACATATTCTTCTATCTGAGTCTGTGCCATAAAACTCTAACAGAAAAACACGTCTTATGGACTGACTTCTACAGGAGTTAGTGTAAATACACGAGATGGGGATTAGCCGCTCCATAAAGACTCTGGTCTGATTTGAGTTCATACAGCTGTGCTAATGCTAACGCTAGTAAATGAACCGCCCTAATGCCGTGAGTCAGTCCGCAGCCTGTTACAGTCAAGTTAAGCCTTGACAAATTTACAGACGCACATTTTAGTTTACATGGGTTATCGCACGAGAACCAGTAACGTGCAACTTAGCATGTTTTAGGCAGCTAACATTAGCCAGCCATGGTATTTTATGCACAAATGTGGACCAACCACTATCTTCTCTTGTGTGTTTCCCTTTCTTTATTAGGTAAAATATAAAAATTAAATCCAGCATTTGTAGTGTATTTGTTGAAAAGAAGGCGACAGAGCGACTTTTTTAAATTGTTGTGAGTGGTTTGTTTTCCCCAAACCATTCCATAGAACAATCAGAAGTGACGTTTTGTGGGCGTTGCCACTGTTGTCGACTGTATCTGATGAAACAAACAACACCATCCACATGTTACACGAGTCATATAAACCAACCCACGTCACCAAAAAGACAGATTATGAAACGCAAATATATTGTGAAGGGAAATGTTAACAGGTAAATTATAAAAAACATATGATCACTTAACATCCGGGCAGGTCACCAAAGTTCTAGTGAAGGTCTTGGGGCAGGTCTGCAGGGTAACTGAGGGGCTTCTGAGGCACTGTGACGGCCTTTAATGGAGTACAAACCTCTACTAATTACTTTTTGAGTTATCACGCTAGCATTATTTTGAGTTAGTGCGACTTCTTATTGGTCCACCGTTCTTCTTCTGTCTACAGCCACATCATTGCGCTTATTATTAGTCAAACGATTCCTCTTCTAAACTGTGAAGTGTGCGTGTGTCTTCGTCAAAGCAATGCCTTACTGTGTGACTTCCATACGCTCTCAATCATCCACACGCTTCATATTTTCATCTCATTTTGCACCAGCAGCAGCCGCGAGGCCCCTGGAGACAGAGACAGACGTCAGATCAGTCCAGACTTTAGGAAGTAAAACGATCTGTAACAAAACGACGTGTCCCAAATCGACTTTTAATTGTGTCCTGGGGCTGCGTCCAGACTGAAACTGGAACGTTTAGAGAAGAATTCTCATCATTAAGGTCCTGAAGAAATAGAAGAAACATCGTCTTAGGTTTAATTCTCTGTGGACTGTTTCTCATTTGTTGAAAAAATACAACTTCTGCTGTATTATTTTTGTGTTACATCTCTGTGGGTTTATTTGACTGAACAATGTAAACTAATTTAGCTTTTGTGTAATTTGACTGATTTGAAAAACATACAAGATCCATTTAATAGCTTTAAAGGTCCCATAATCTGTTTTTTTTTTTTTCAGGCTTTTTGAAACAGTTATGGACTCCTTTGCATTGGTATTTCAAGTTTTATAACTTAAAATAATGTATATGTGGAAAAGTCACAGTAACAGCTCCCCCAAAGACGAGGTTTAATAATAATAACAACCTTTATTTTGTAACAACACTTTTCTGAATGTTTACAGTGCAAAAATACATAAAACCTCCAACAAAGAACATAAAATTCAATACAAAGACAAAAAACAAACACATATTACATATTAACTACACCCAAAAAGTAATGACATTAAAATCAGGCAATATCGAATGCATTTCTAAAAATAAATCTTTTTAATGTTTCTTAAAAGTGTAGAGACACCAGATCTGCCTGAGGTCATGGGGCAGGGAGTTCCAAAGAGAGCGAGCCTTTACATTATTTTAAAGCAGAACTCAGTAACTCTGCTTGTTTCTTCACTGTTTTGCCTTATTTTCCTCTATAGAGCACCCCCTACATTTCGGAGGAAAGCACTATCATAAACGCTCACAAGTCCAGTTGACTCCTGTGTGATCCCTCACTCAGGGTTGACTTTTGTTTTCTCCCTCGCGTATCTGTACAAAGTTATTTTTTCCATTTGGCCGCACTGCTACAGCGAAAATCAAGAAATAAAGCCATCGCTATCTTGGTGTTTTGCTAACCGCGATGTGCCGCTTTCTCGCGAGACCTGAGATTTCCGTGACACCGAGTCGACAGCGCTCAGTGTTGCAAGTGTCACTTTCGGCTGACAGACACCAGGGGGCGATGCAGGGCGCTTCATTTACCATCTCATTTAATCATTACACGGACTCCGAAACTGTATTTTTTATAGGTAAAAAAAGGTCTGTTTTAAGTTCTAAAACCTGAAATACTAATGCAAAGGAGTCCAAAATGATTTCAAAAAGCCTGAATAACACATTTGTCTCCTTCAAAGGCAGCCTAATAACAGCCTTTGCAACAAGAGACTATAAAGAAGGAAGGAATTAAATCAAATCTCTGAGGCTCAGATCGTGACTAAATCTTTTAAACGGACCTTATGTGTCACATTTCTTGCACTGACAGTGTTTATGATCATTATCCGTCCATCTGCTCACACCTCGCTCTCACGGCCTCATCGCTGCTTTAGTACTGCTCTTTCAAGCCAGGTCTGCACTCAAAAGATGTCATTATTTCTGTTGTATATAAGATACATGTGTTAAAGCTGTGGATAAAGACAGGTTCTAGTTCATCTTCTGCAGGGCTGATGCTGGACTGGAAAAAAACCCAGGATGCGTTGGCTCTTGTGTATCAGTTCTCGTGACAGAGGAGGAAACCAAGATATTAACAGTCAAAGGTGGTGAGGAAAATGCAGTGCCGGTCCTGTACATGCAGGGGCCCTAAGCAGAATAAGTTTAGGGGCCAAGCCTCTCTGTCATTTTTGAGACCATTCAAATTTTACTATAGTTCAAAGCTGACTGACTATTTTTCTAAAGGAATGAATGCATTAAGACATTTTTAATTTGCAAACTCGGCAAAGGGGGGGCCCAGGGAAACAGGAAGTAAAACACATTATTGTATTTTCTGGACTATAAGTCGCACTTTTTTCCATCGTCTGGCTAGGGGTGCGACGTATACTCAGGTGTGACTTATATATTAAAATATTTCAGGTGTTGGTTAGAGGGCGCTCTAGGCTTGTGTCCCAGCATCTGCTGCACCTGTACCACTGACAATTTAAAATGTAAACATTACCACTAACAACTTAGGCTATAAAGACAACTGAGAAAGAGCGGAATAATTGGAAATGGAACTGATGCTGAGTCTGACGACAGCCACGCAGAGGAGGAAGCGGCGCTTCGTCTACCTCCGGAGTTGGCGGAGTTGTTCAGAAGCGACACCGAGGATGAAGAATTTAAAGGATTTAGTGATTAGGAGTGAGATGGTGAGTTTGGTGAACTTGTTATATTATGTTCTTTATGCTATAGTTATGTGAATAACTGTTAATATATTACGTTAACATACGAGACACCTATTCAGTTCGTTGTTTATGCTTCATGTAGCTGAATAACCATCAATGTGTTACGTTAGCATAGCGCACACCTATTCAGCTGTTGTTCTCTATTCTATTAATACTATAACTTGCCTTTCAACATGAAATGTCTGTTCTTGGTGTCGGATTTTGTAAAATAAATTTCCCCCAAAAAATGCGACTTATAGCCCAGTGCGACTTATATACGTTTTTTTCCTTCTTCATTATGCATTTTTTGGCTACTGCGACTTATACTCAGGAGCAACTTATGGTCCGGAAAATATGGTACTATACCTGCTGTATTGCCCACACTTTTAGCTAGACTCTTAGCAAACAATGACTGGCAATAGCAAGCAGAATATTATAACCAGGATATTAATCAAAAAAGCAAATAAAGGATAAGCCTTGGGGCCCTCCAATGTCTGTGGGGCTGTGCAGCTGCTTAGTTTGCCTACAGAAAGGGCCAACCCTGGGAAAATGTTCCCAAAAATCCCTCTGCCCTTGTTCTTTCCATAGGTACAGGGCTCAACGTTGTAACGCCCTGGCTGCCAGGGCCTACATCAAAAAACTCTACATTTCTTCTTCTGTTTATTGAAGTGATTTGAAACATTTTCACATCAGGCGCCACCTCTGAAATTATTCACCTTTAATAGTACCATCTTTAATGGTCTAAACCAGGACTAAACAAAGATATAAGCGAGACTAAACCAGGTCTGAGTAAAACCTGGACTAAACCTGGACTAGGCCATGACCAGGACTAAGCAGTGGTCTACACTTCAAATTTAATTCCTAACCAGAGCAGGACTGAAACAGAAATAAAACTGACTCCAAACTGAACAACATTAGGACTTGAACTACAAAGGACTCTTCAGACAAAGCCCACGTACCTCCAGTGGTACCTATACCACAGTTTGAGAACCACTCATTTATAGAATTCAATTTGGCGATCACAAGCTGCCCTGCTTGTAGAATAACTTTATAACTTGCCTGATAAAACTGCAGTGCGGTATATTTTTTAGCTTCTCTTGTTGGTTGTTGCTCACCTTATCTGCCCGAAACATCTCAAAAGCATCAGTTTTGTGTTTGTTTCTTTCTTCTTCTTCTTCTGCACAAAAGATGTACGATTCATGACCTGTGTGGAAGCCGAGCTCGTGTCATCAGTTTGTATCGAGCGTTCAGATCCCTGGGAGTTTCCAGTTCAGCCTCAGCCCAGTTCTAAACTCCACTGCTGTTCGTTCACTTAATAATAATGATGTCATCTGAAGCCTTTTCTTTTCTCTCCATGTCTTTCTCTTATATTTGGAAAATCTGTTAAGGCTTTGTTTGTGGTCCTTGGTTTAACCCGTCCTCCTCGGGAAGGGGGGGGACGCAGAGTGTTGATGTATGAATGAGAAATGTGTCTGAGACTAAAGGCTTCATAACATACTCGCCTCTCTGTGTGTTTATTGGTGTTACTTATTCAGGTAAAATCTTATACTGTCCATCTTTCTCCTACTGCTTTATCTGGAGCTGTGGTCTAAACAAGGATGCTCTGATTTCCTGCTCCCTGGACACTTCCTCCAGCTCTTCCTCCTGTTGGCGGGACATGCCCAGAACACTTGTCCAAAGAGGCGCCCAAGGGGGAGCATCAGAAACAGATGCCTGAGCAGCAGCTCTACTCTGAGCACCTCCCTGGGGACCATTGTGTGATCTTATGAGTCTTAAAGATTTATGAATGGCACACTGCACAACATGGGATATGTAACCTGTAAACCCCTGACACTGCCTGATATCTGTCGCAGCTCGTCTTTGGTCGTAAGACGGCTCTACCTGTGATCTTTGTCGCTGTCTGACTGTAAGACGTATGACTAGGGTTGCAAAGGAGCGGAAAATTTCTGGTAAATTTCTGGAAATTTTCTGGAAACTTTCCATGGGAAGTTAAGCTTGGAAATTTGGTGAATTTTCAAATTTGGAAACCAAATATAAATAAAAAAATTAAAAAAACAGAAAAAATCCAACAGATTTAAACAGCTTTATTGAACATTCACAGAACAGATTTGTCTTTGAACAATAAAACATTTGTTAAATAAACTACATGTACCACATGTTACTACATGTACCACAGGTTACTGCGTGTACCACAGGTTACTACATGTACCACAGGTTACTGCGTGTACCACAGGTTACTACATGTACCACAGGTTACTACATGTACCACATGTTACTACATGTACCACATGTTACTACATGTACCACAGGTTACTGCGTGTACCACAGGTTACTACATGTACCACAGGTTACTACATGTACCACATGTTACTACATGTACCACATGTTACTACATGTACCACAGGTTACTACATGTACCGCAGGTTACTACATGTACCGCAGGTTACTACATGTACCACATGTTACTACATGTACCACATGTTACTACATGTACCACAGGTTACTACATGTACCGCAGGTTACTACATGTACCACAGGTTACTACATGTACCGCATGTTACTACATGTACCACAGGTTACTACATGTACCACAGGTTACTACATGTACCACAGGTTACTACATGTACCACATGTTACTACATGTACCACAGGTTACTACATGTACCACAGGTTACTACATGTACCACAGGTTACTACATGGACCACATGTTACTACATGTACCGCAGGTTACTACATGTACCACATGTTACTACATGTACCGCAGGTTACTACATGTACCACAGGTTACTACATGTACCACATGTTACTACATATACCACAGGTTACTACATGTACCACAGGTTACTACATGTACCACAGGTTACTACATGTACCACAGGTTACTACTACATGTACCGCATGTTACTACATGTACCGCAGGTTACTACATGTACCACAGGTTACTGCGTGTACCACATGTTACTACATGTACCACATGTTACTACATGTACCACAGGTTACTACATGTACCACAGGTTACTACATGTACCGCATGTTACTACATGTACCGCAGGTTACTACATGTACCACAGGTTACTGCGTGTACCACAGGTTACTACATGTACCACAGGTTACTGCGTGTACCACAGGTTACTACATGTACCGCAGGTTACTACATGTACCACAGGTTACTACATGTACCACAGGTTACTACATGTACCACATGTTACTACATGTACCACAGGTTACTGCGTGTACCACAGGTTACTACATGTACCACAGGTTACTACATGTACCACAGGTTACTACATGTACCACAGGTTACTACATGTACCGCAGGTTACTACATGTACCACAGGTTACTGCGTGTACCACAGGTTACTACATGTACCGCAGGTTACTACATGTACCACAGGTTACTGCGTGTACCACAGGTTACTACATGTACCGCAGGTTACTACATGTACCACAGGTTACTACATGTACCACATGTTACTACATGTACCACAGGTTACTACATGTACCACAGGTTACTACATGTACCGCAGGTTACTACATGTACCACAGGTTACTACATGTACCACAGGTTACTACATGTACCACAGGTTACTACATGTACCACAGGTTACTACGTGTACCGCAGGTTACTACATGTACCACAGGTTACTGCGTGTACCACAGGTTACTACATGTACCGCAGGTTACTACATGTACCACAGGTTACTACATGTACCACATGTTACTACATGTACCACAGGTTACTACATGTACCACAGGTTACTACATGTACCACATGTTACTACATGTACCACAGGTTACTACATGTACCACATGTTACTACATGTACCGCATGTTACTACATGTACCACATGTTACTACATGTACCACATGTTACTACATGTACCGCAGGTTACTACATGTACCACAGGTTACGACATGTACCGCAGGTTACTACATGTACCACAGGTTACTACATGTACCACAGGTTACTACATGTACCACATGTTACTACATGTACCGCAGGTTACTACATGTACCACAGGTTACTACATGTACCACATGTTACTACATGTACCACAGGTTACTACATGTACCGCAGGTTACTACATGTACCGCAGGTTACTACATGTACCGCAGGTTACTACATGTACCACAGGTTACTACATGTACCACATGTTACTACATGTACCGCAGGTTACTACATGTACCACATGTGACTGAGGAATAACACAGATATTGAAGTGTGTTTGTGTTTTTTTGCTATAGTATATTGCCCTGTCATGGGACAGCTTTGGATTTTTTAAGTTCCCAATTTATTCCCATAAATTCCTGTTTATTCCCACAGAAAGTTCCAACTTTGAAAATTCCCAGAATTTTGCAACCCTACATATGACCACAGTTTTTGAGCTACAATGGCCATTTTTTTCCCACAATTAGGAATCTTTCATCTGAAGTGGCCAAAACCATGTGTATACTGCCTTAAAGGACCCCCCAGCCATCCTGTGGAGGAAACTCATTCCCGCTGCTTTAATCTGAGATCTTATCCCTTTGGTCATGACTGAAGTGTTTCCTATATACTGTAGATACAGTGGCTTGCAAAAGTATTCATCCCCTTAGCATTGTTCCTTTTGCATCACATGCCAACTACTATGAAAATGCTCAATATTTGTTTTTGTGAATAAAACAAGAAATGTAGAAGTACTCAGCCCCTTTTTAAAAAAGCCTCTAAACAAGACCCAGTGGCACTGACCCTCAGATGTCACAAAAATAGTTCTCCCTCCCAATGATCCTTTTAAATTCCTGGCAAAAATAAAGGAAGGGAAAATGCTTAGTGGGATGAATACTTTTGCACGTCACTGTAACAAAGCTAACAGCCTACATTTGATTCATAGTAACTGGATACTAGGTTTGGTATATGCTCTGACAGTGGATTTTTGCCATGCAACTGAAGTAAACTTTACATTCAATACTCAATAAAAAATCCCATTAATTGTTTGCCAGAGACTCAGATTCCAGATCAGGTTCTTGTGAATGGTGTCATCTCAGGCTAAAACATACCTCACAGCTGGGTGTAAAATAGGTCATATACAGCCAGGGCACAGAGGGAGGCTAAAAATACTGCCACACAGGAGATCCTAATGAAACAGATTTACCGTAAAGTTACCAATCAGCCTCTGTTTCTGGAGAGCACTGTACCAACAGAACAGGAATTTATAAGAACGTTTAGCACAGCATTAGAAACTTACTAAGACTTGTTATGGCAGTTACACAAATGTGGGCGACAGCAACGAGGAAGGTTAAGTGGGCTCCCTCCTGACTGAAGGGTTGGTAGTTCACTTCCCACTCTTTCACTATTAATTTTAGTAAAATCCTCATTTCCTCAAAAACTGTGAACGTGGGCCTGTTTTGGTGACAGCTGTAATTTTTACAAAATTAAATTCTGAATGTTAAAATGTTTTTAGAAAGGGACTGGGATTTATTAATTATTAAGTTAGAAGACATGTTGAATAATTTATGACAAGAATTCAAATGCCCAACTTGTAGTGAATGTCCTGCGGTGTGACAGAAAAAGTCGCGCCACAGGACAATGTCAAATCATGTGTTGCGCATAAAAAATATTAATTTCTTACAAAAAAAACTCTCTTTAAACGTTTTATAAAACTGATTTATATTTGAAATGATTATTTAATATTCTTTGCAGTTAAAGCCATTGTAGGTAATAAACATATTTTGTCATGAAATTAAAAACTTTTTTTTATTTTTATCAATAAATAGCCCACAAAACAGTGAGTGGGTTCAGATAAAAACAAATTAAACTACTATCTGTATTTTTTATAAAAAAAATTTAAAAATTATTAAATTTTATTCGGGCCAAAACGGCTCTGTATGATCATTGGTGGAAGCGGCTGCCACTCATCGTAGTCGTCTTCCTGGGAAAGCAGTCGCAGTCATGGCAGAGACCTTGCAGCTGATCCCTCCTGCACCAACCGCTGCCTTTGTTAGAAAAACAAAAACCCTTTTTAGAGAAAGAAGAAAATAAAAAGAGGTTAGACCGAGAAAGAGCTAAAACTAGAGTGAATATTGGAGTGGCATTTGATCGGTGGAGAGCACTCCAGGAACGAAAGGGGCTCAAAACAGATGCTATGGTCGCTACATTTCTTTTAAACCGGTGAGATTCTTTTCTTTATATTTGTAAAACAGTGCCATCTAATGGTAACATGTGCACATGTGCAGTACCTCAACATTTTGGCTAGAGTGAGTCCTGCAGTTGTCTATTGCATTTGTATAAGCAACACTCAGTGACGCTAGCTAAGCGGCTAGCGCTAGCTTAGCGGCTAACAATAGCTAGCAGTCTTACTCTTACAATACTTATAATCATTGTTGCTGTTGTACGGTGCCTGTATTGTTGCTGTTGGACGACTGCGAGTGTCAGATATATTTCAGTACATTTCTTTTATGTTCGAGTTCTGAGAAATACGAGAAGGTTCTGGCACCGTCTCACTGACTGCCGTTCTGAAAGACTGTGACCGTGCTTTAGGCGTATCTGCCAGGGGCGGGATATAAAGCTGCCTGCTACACTCGCAAAACAGTGCCCTCTAGTCAGTTTTCTGCTCACTGCCTACAATGGCTTTAACTTCAAAGTTTTGTTAAACCACAGGACAAAAAACAAAAACAAAAAAAAAAAACACCCACAAATAGAACTGATCTTTGAATTGTCTCTCATTTGTAAACAAAGAAAAGAAAACATATTTTTGGCTTGCACTCAGTCATTACAAACATTAAATATACAACAGACACGTGTTTAAATAAGACACAGTAGAAGAAACAGTCTACTGTATGGAGTTTCACATTAGAGGTGAAGTAACTCTGAAGCAAACGCAAGGGAAAAATGTCTGCAGCTGTCCTTGGGTTCCTGTCAGCTCTGGGCCCTTAGACTCATCCTAACCTTTCTCCCTCCACAGCCAATCATCTGCCTTCAAGTGTGAAATGATCTGAATATAAATTTGGAATAGGTTTTACGCCAGATGTCCTTCCAGATGCAACTCTTTCCATTTATCCAGGCTTGGAACCAGAACAAGCAGTACACTGTAAACCCACTGGTGGCTGATATCCTTATACTGTTCCCAAATTCTGGAAATGTTTAAATGTTTTTTTTTTCTACATTTTAATAAAATTAAATCTAAAAGACTTTCAAATCACATGAGACAATATTTTATTAACAACAGAACATGAAGCCTGAAATTATTCATACCCCTGGCAAATTCTGACTTAAAGTTACTTTCATTCAACCAACATGCCACTTTTTGTTCAAATGTAAGAAAAAAAAAAGCTGAGAAATATTTTTTCCACAATGATACCTCTTGTACATCGTCTTGTTATCTTTTGGGAGAAGGCTGTGTCATTTCTGGTAAAAAAAAAAAAAAAAAACAGTTAAATGAAACTAACTTTAAGTCAGAATTTGCCATGGTTATGAATAATTTCGGGCATCACTATCGATAACACAACAAATACTGTCCGGTGCTGAATGGGCCCACAGTTCTGTCCCCTATAGAGAACGTTTGGGGTGGAATTAAACAAAAAATGCGTAAGACGACCACAAACTCTTCAGCTGGTAACCAATCTCAGGCAAGAATGGAACCAAACTCAACACCAAAACTCCAGAAACTCATGTCCTGAAAAGAAGAGGAGATGCTGCCCCATGGTAAACCTGCCCCTGTCCCAACTGAGGCAGCACATTTGTAAACATTTGTTATGTTATCTTAGAAAATATTAGCACATGTGATTTGAAAGTCTTTTAGTTTTTATTTTATTCCAATTTTTAAAAAACGTCCCAACATTTTCAGAATTCAGGTTGTAAATGCTAAGTCCGTATTTCCCAATTATATTCCCTGGTCTACGGCATCGCACTGGGGCTGTATCCTTCCCATAAACCCATGCATTTCCCTCATGTTGTGTTGCACGTTTTCCATTTTCACCCCTCGTTTTTTGACTTCCACCCGACACCGTTCCCTCCGCGCTCGGTCTTGTCGAACACTCGCTCCCTGACACCGTCCGCGCCAGACCTCCATTACCTTCCTATGACAGCCATATTAATACGCCGCGCTCCTGTCCACGTCTCCGAACCTCCTTCAAATTCAGCGAGGGCTTCGGCGAAAGCATTCAGCGACAACCGCGGGACGGGAGGAAAGAGGAGATAGGGGACAGCCCGGTCCTGCTGCACTCTGCGCTATTTGCATTTAGATGGAAAACAGCACAAGGACAACACCGGTCCCGTCCTGTGTCAGACGCTGGGGCCGGGGAAGTGTTGAATTCTCCCAGCGCTAAACCATTGCTAATTCATTTTGTGACTCCGGGGCGGCTGCTGATCAATGCCTATGATTTATTTACTATCAGAGAATTACCTGGAACGAGCGTCCCGTCGGGTCAAACGGGGCTCGGTGAAGCGGGGAGAGTTGCAAAGGGATTTTCAAAGGTCAACTGTTTGGCTTTCTGTGTCGGCCTCAGTACATCAGATAACATTTAGTGCTTACAGAAGCTCCGCAGAGTCCCGGGGCTGATTCTGGTGTGGCATTTTGATTGTAATTCCCTCCTGAAACGACTGCGGCAGAAACATTTGACAGATTTAGTGATGTAAAAAATGACTTAGGATGACTTCAGGTGACCACAGCAGCCCATGTTGGAAAGAACACAGCAGAGAAGAAAAGAGAAAGGACGGGACAAGGGTAAGACACTGCAGTGGATAAATTAATGACAGAGAGCACTGGGCTTGGAGGGAGGGGCTTAAAGAAGCAAACAGACACAGAATAAACTTTCACTGAATATAAATTGATAGACCTATGACCAATCAGAGTGCAGGACAGTACCAATATAGACAGTCAATACACTCAAGGAAAAAAGAAACGCACCACTTTCATTTTCTCAATTTGTCAAAAAATATTACAGCCAGTGAAAAATTACAGACTACAATGAGTTTAGTTCTATTCTGAGTCAAAATGAAATGACTGTTTTCCTGTTTCCGGTTGATTGATTTTGATGAGCAATAACAACTGTATTTTTGTATTAATCACCTCTGTCTGGGTCATGAGTAAAACTCAGAGATGAATTGGACCTGTCCTCAATTGTGCACAACCATTCCCTATAAAAAGACACCAAAATGGAAAAAAAAGCACATTTGTTCACAATGCCACGACTCCTGCAACCAGAGAGAGATTGGCAGCCATTGGCCTGCTTCAAGCTGAAGGAGCACACGGCTGTAGCCAGGAGTTTGGAGTCCATCACTCTACTGTTGTACGCCTCGCTGAGCGTTTCCACACCACTGGATCCTCCAATGACCGTCCCAGATCTGGTCGACCACATGTCACAACTGCTGCATTATTATTGTTTGGTCATGTTATTGTTACTGAAACTGTCATAAGCATTGATTAATTGGGTCTGAATATCAGGGACGGGTATATGGTTGATGTGCACATGGAATATTTCCATCAAAAATAAGTAACCAAACAAAAATGTGGTAAAAAAGCAGTGGTGCGTTTCTTTTTTCCTTGAGTGTACATAGACACCTCATTGGTTGCTTTGGTCTGTTACCATGATACAGTAAAATTTCCGCCAAAGGTCGCCCTGCCAATATGACGTAAACCAGTTCCCAAAGTGGGGTCCACAAAGGTACTGCAGGGGGCCCCCAGAGGCTGTCTAAGTTAAGTACATAAAAATAAATTGAGTTTGAAATGAATTACTTCCTTTATTAGTTATATACTTGTTTAAAAATAAGAGTTTAAAACAATTTTTAGCCAACAGTCAGTGTTTTTTGTGAGGTTTTTATAGAAAGCTATGGAGAAAAACATGACTTAGTCTTTTGCAGAGAAGGAAGTTTTACAGGTGAGGGTCCGTATGAGATTTTAAAAAGTTTAAGGGGGTCCATTTATTTTCACTTAATCTGATGCCAACTTATTAAAAGAGGATTTGTGGAGATTGTTTTAATTGTAAACCTTGACATAAACTGTGGTCTATAACTTTCTGTATTCTGTCCAGCAAAACACACATTCAGAAACCAATTAGCCTTTAGCTTACATGCTAATATATACACTAATTGTATATTAAATAAAACTTCTAAAAGTAGATGGACTTAGTGATGATTTCTAACCAGGCTCTGACATTACACACATGCGGTCGAGTGGTGAGAGCTGCCAAAACAGTCTGGATTATTCATAATTTGCTATACTTGATGGCTAATGCTAATCGCTATAGGAAGAAATACAGTCTACGGGCTCCAGAATTCTGAAAAGTGCTCTGTTACAGTAGAAAACAAAAAAGTGGGTTTGTTTGAATGTGGTTATGTCGGATGTCAGAGGGACTTTACTGTTGTTAAAATGGAAACAGGATGAAGACAAAAATCCCACAGAGGACTGAACAACAACAAGGACATCAGCAGAACCAAGAGGAGACGAAGGAAAGCACTAAACACTGGTAATAAGGTCAGAGAAGTTATTAAATTCACTTTGTGTAAGCTGGCGCCATCTTGGTTAATTTTAATAGGAAAAATCAGCTTTTTTTAAAACACGCTGCAGACAAATTGCTGTGAAAGGTTTGTTCAAAATCAAACTATAGAAAAGGCTTCTCCCTATGTCTAATAAAAATGTCTCCTGTGTCTGAGTTCCGTCTGGTTCCTTTGTGGTGAGCGCATGCATCGCTGGGTCCTTGATAACCCGGGTCAGACCTGGAGTTTTCTCTTTAATCAAAGGCAGAGAAACGGTTGGGAGGTTTTTTTTAATCAGAGCTGGGTTTATTTCAGAGACTCTGTGGGGAAACGGACTTTACTGAGCTGAGAAACTGGTCTCACACACAACGTGACAATTAACAAGATTAACTCGTCACGCACAACGCAGCCACATACATGGGGACGACATCCTCAAATACATGATAACGAAGAACAGCGGAGCTTCAGAGCAGGACGTCCAGGGCGAGTAGAGAGGCTCTGGGTGATGGTGTAAGGGGTTTTAGCATTACACCTAAAGCTTTAAGTCATATTTTGATTGAACTAGAGGCACTGGGAGAGCACAGAGCCAAGGAAGAGCCATTTCTAGATCTGTGGGGCCCCTACTCAAGCTGCTGTTTGCCCCTAGGTTGCCAAACTATGAAGGAGAGATTCCTAATCCACAAAGAAGCCACAATCTGTTCATGATAACCTCTCCTATTAAAATGAAACATCTTAAGTTGAGCCACTCATGCAAGAAAACAGCTAAAATGAATAAGAAAAACAACAGGGGAGACTGAAACTAACCCAGCTGAGTGACCAATAATCCACTCAGAGCAATAATGCACTGCCACAACAATCCAAAATAACCAAGTAGTTATTAGCCACTTCATAAAAAAACTAAAACAAAATTAATGTAGTGGTAAAGCAGTAGCACACTTCTAAACTTCTTAAATGAATCATAAGTAATATTAAAGTAATGTTAAGTGGCAATGATCTGAGAAACAACACCTACACTTCTCCTCAGATGATCCTTGGGGCCCCCTAGTGGCTGGTGGGGCCCTGTGCAAATGCATTGTCCGTAAATAGCTAGAAATAGCCCTAAGCCAAGGCATTGTCCATTATCTCACAAAGGTAACAACAGACTTCTTTGCTGACATCTTGTGGTTGGAATTAGTTTGGCAATCAAAAAGTTGTCAAGAACCTGACAAAAAATACAAAAATAATAATGTAGAGCAGTGTTACGGGGAACCCTAGTGGTACGCGAGCAAATTGCAGGGGGTACGTAAAGATATATGATCATATGTAATATCTTTTGGTTTTCAAAGATTAAAATAAACCTAAATCTGGACCAACCCAGGTCTATAGCAAGAGATAAAACAGGGATTAATAGAAAAATGCAAAGCAACCAAAGAAGGACAAAACAGAGGCTAAACTGAAAACAAAACCAGGACTAAACCAGGTCTAAAACCAGAATTTAACCAGGAACAACAGGTCTAAAACAAGAACTAAACCAGATCTAAAATCAGAAATAAAGTAGGTCTAAACTATGTCAAACCAGGAGTTAGCTGAGACTAAACCATGTCTAAAACCAGCACTAAACTAAGACTATACCAGGACTAAGCCGGCTCTAAACCAGGACTTACACCGGGTCCAAACCAGGACTAATCCAGGTCCTGGGGGTGCTCAAGACCAAAAAGGTTGGGAATGACAAACCTAGAGAATGTTTTTTTATCTTCAAAGATGTTATTTGGTTGGGACTTGTTTTAGATTTTGTTCAGTTCCTAAAAACATAAGATGGGACTTTTTGGAAAAAGTTTGGACGACCCTGCTTTAAACCAACTATGCGGCCTCACCACTGTCCCGTGTCTGTCCACTCTGAACAGAAAAACCAGCTAGATCAGAGTGAAATAGAAAGAATTTAGAAACCTGTGTGTAAACAGTTATCAGAGAAACAGATGGGAGTGAGCCAAGCTGCTGTGGTGTGATTAATGAAGGAGCTCGTCAATAAGACAACACTCTCTGAAATAATTCATCAAACTGACTCACTTTAACGCACCGGGTTCCTCTGAAGCTCAGACACGTCCTCGTCCCGCCACCGCCGACGCCACCGCCGCTGCTGTTAGAAGTGTTTTAGTCACAGATGAACTCACTAAACGGAGACTGGGATCATTTAAGGCCTGAGTGTCCACACAGAGGGTCAGACGGTCGGTTTGAGGAAACGCTGTGGTTCATGCATTTAAATGAACAGATTAAAAATAATGGAGAGGTCTGGATTTGGAGAGGACTGTGTTTGGGACCGGACAGAGATAGAGAACTGGAAAAAACATGTTCCAGCATTCTGGTTTTACTACAGAGACTTCCACACTCAGACAAACCTTTTTTCAAATCCATTTAATGTTTTTTACCTTTATCTATTGTTTCTGGAGATCCACTGAAAGGGAAAACAATGAAACTTTGTGTGTGTCTTTGCTGTTTTGGTTGTATTTTTCTCCACGGAGCGCCCCCTACATTTGGGAGTGAAGATCTATGGTGTTTGATCTATTGCTTGACTTGATTTTGGTTTTCTCCTCCTTGTATCCGTACAATGGTCTCCTCTGCCATGACCAACATCGTAGAAATAAATCCATCTCTGGCTCGTGGTTAAAGCTAACCAGGATCAGACCCGAGACTTCAGGGTTCTCCCATTCTTACAAGGCTGGTTTTTCACCAAGACACACTGCATACAGCCTAAAACTTTGCCCCATTTGCAAATCTAACTTTACATTTAAACGATATGAGAGGTTTAGTCAGACCCACACATCAGTGGTGGAGGAAGTACTCAATTTCTTTATTTAATTAAAAGTACAGAATGAAAATGTACTCATGCTGTACCGGCCAGGGTCTAAGCGCCAGAAACTCTACCATTAATAAATCATTTATTGCACCTAAAGCTGGGGACACAATACACAATTTTCTCAGTGGTTACAGATTCTGAAAAGACTCGGAGCACACACTAACGACCAGTGTTGGGAGTAACGCATTACAAAGTAACGAGTTACAGTAACGAGATTACAATTGTCAGTAACGCAGCAGGTAACGTGTTACTTTTGAGCCCCCAGTAATAATATTACAGTTACTAACAAAATACCCAATTAGTTCCTCGCGTTACAGTCACTGCAGTCAGTTTCATTTACCTGCAGTTTACCGCAAGGACACGGAATGAAAGTGCATTAAACAAATAGCGCTGATACGTTTCCTAACTTATTTTTATCCGTTCCCTTCTCTGCTCCTTTTTATGCGCGCAGCGGCCACTCGTCCTGTCCACGCTGATCCCTCTGCATGTGTCGGGTGCATGCAGCTACTGCTGCTATCGGCGGGGAAAGAAGTGAGCTGCACCGCTTTGGCGCTAACAGCAAGCGCATTTTAGCTTCAGTGCAGTGAAATAAAACTCTGTCCTCAGGACTTGAACGCTGCACAGGAGCAGAGGTGAACTTAAAGGGCAGTATTAGCTGTGCCAGGCTGCGCTGCTGCTGAAATAAATGCAGCTAAAAAAACTTGAACGCCTGTGTTAAGATAATAACAGAGCTGGTCAGGGCAACAGTGAGGCTATAGGCTTCTTCTATTTAGAATTGGTTCATTTAGGCCTTCCTGTTAGGAAGTAATCCAAAAGTAAAGTAACTAAGTTACTTTAACGAGTCAGTAACTAAGTAAAGTAATATATTACTTTTTAAAAGAGTAACTAGTAATCTGTAACTAGTTACTTGTTTTGAGTAACTAACCCAACACTGCTAACGACTGGTTTCAGCAGATTTAGTTCTGACGACTGAAAGACTGCGCCTCACACACTACAAGATCTGCTGAGGCCGCACCTGACGCCAACCAAACGCAGCAAACTCTGGTGAGAACTAAATGGTAAACAAACATGGAGCTACCTGGGTCGCTGTTGCCGTTGTGTGCACAGCTATCTGTTTGGAAAAAAGGAAAAAGAAAAAACGTTTATGTAACCAGTTTCACTTGGGTAGTGCTCAACTTTCTTCGGTGTTTCCCATTGTTGTTTATGTTTTCTTCTTCTTCTTCTTCTACTTCTTCTTCTTCTTCTTCAAATTTCTGCTTATTTTTTCGCGCCACTTCCCGTTGCATCGTCTTCATCAGCTGTTTTTCATCGGCCGCTGGACTCCATGAATTCCCAGTTGGATGTAAACGTCCCACACTACAGGAGTGTGGTCCAGAGTCGGTGTTTGATTGCTTGCGGCTGACATCAGGCCAGGTTTTTGCGCCGATTCGAGTCTTTGAACATCACACACTCACGGATTTCAGGGCCGACTGGTGATTACGATTCCCTGCAACTAGTGTTGACTGGAACAGACTCGGCGCAACTGGGAATCAGTGTAAAATTGTGCAAAAAATCGTGTAGTGTGTCCCCAGCTTTAGTCTCTTCTGGTTGAAATGACATTAACAAACCAGTGCAGTGGAAGATGGCTAAATCTGTCGGTGGAGTGTTTTGTGTGTTTTATGTTGATGTTTCTAATTCTGCTTTACTGCATACTTTGTACTTCAAGCCGATTCAAAAATGCAGTGGAGTAAAATTAAAAGTAGCCCTTGCAAAGTCTACTTACAGATACATGAAATTTCTACTTAAGCCACTCATGAATGGGTATGAGTGGGTCTGAAATCCCTACCCTTCATGGATACAGACACTTGATAGAAATCGCATTGGACCACTCTCTGGTTTATCCGTTGAAATCCAGCTCAAATTCAAAGACAGCAGACGAACTCTTTTTGGTGAAACTGGCTGGACTTATGTTAAACAGGTACAACACATTTATCTTCATATTTATTCTCTCTGTTATCAGCACACTTCCAGTCATTTAAAAAGATTAAATGTCAGTTTTCCTCCTCAGTCTCAGCCCAGTGAACCTCACACTCAGGTAAGTGTTGTGTCCACAGACTCTGCCTCCCACTGTTCCACACTGCTCCATCCGTCTTCATTATAAACCTCCTCTGAGCGGCTCCTCCAGGGGCCGAACCGTTTACCATCGACTCCAACCTGCTGCGGAAACATGCTCTCCTGCAAAACTCCGTCTACAGTGAAAGAAAATACAAGAACACAGAAAGAAACACTCAGGCAAGACTGGGATATCGTCTAAATACAAGCGTAGGCAGGTTTAAACAGGGGACCTATATTCTGCAAAATCCACTTTTCCTTTCTTTCGCCCATGTTCTAATGTTGTTCCCTCATTAAAAACAGAACTGGAGTTGTGTTTTGTTTTATTCACACCTGTTTGAGTTATCCTGTGTTCTCTGACGCTGAGTTTCTGAGGCCTCAGAACGCTGGCCTCCACAAACCTCTGCCTCTACCATGAAACCCCGCCCACTCCAGGAAGCACTAACCAAAGTGTTCCTGGCTTAGTCTTGGTTCATTCTTGGTTCAGTAGTCACAGTTTAGTCCTGGTTTAGTCCTGGTTTAGTCCTGGTTTAGTCCTGTTTTAGTCCTGCTTTAGTCCTGGTTTAGTCCTGGAAGTATTTCTGGTTTAGTCCGAGTTCAATTGTTGATTTAGTTCAGGTTAGAATGAGTTAGACCTGGTTTTCTCATGTTTTAGTCCTGACTCAGACATGGATTTGGCTCTGTCTCTGTCTCTCTAATGCATGTCTCTAAAGAATAAACCAGGACTGACCCAAAACTGACCCAGGACTGATCCAGGACTGATCCAGGACTGACCCAGGACTGATCCAGGACTGACCCAGGACTGATCCAGGACAAGAGAGAACCACACAGTTTACTGCTGTTAGAAAGAAAATGTCTCTAATTTTAGTAGCATTCATTTATCTTCTGCTTATTACTGTTAAAGGTCATGGGCAGCTGGAGACTGTCCCATCAAGAATGGGCCTTAGGCGGGGAACAGAGCAGTCCTGGCTCAGTCCTGGCTCAGTCCTGGTTTAGTCCTGGTTTAGTCCTGGTCCTGGTGGCGGCTCTCTCGTCTGATTGGTGACTGCAGAGTTGTTTCCTGATTGTGGTGTGAGCTCCCGCTGAGACCACAGAGAGGGTCCAGAGTAAACCGGGACGTGTCCTGTGTGCCTCTAATCTGTGTCCCTGCCCCCTGCTGTCCCAGAGCAGACAGAGAGGCTCCAGCCGAGAGACACACATCTGGGACGGGGACAGAGAGACACATCAGAGAGACAGGGCCTTATCCAAATCTAGCTCTGAACCAGGACTAACTACAGACTGAACTAAATCAAGACTTGAACTATAGGACTAAACAAGAAATACTTACAGGGCTAAACCAGGACTAAACCAGGACTAAACCAGGGCTAAACCAGGACTAAACCAGGACTAAACCAGGACTAAACCAGAACTAAACCAGGGCTAAACCAGGACTAAACCAGGGCTAAACCAGAACTAAACCAGGACTAAACCAGGGCTAAACCAGGCCTAAACCAGGGCTAAACCAGGACTAAACCAGGACTAAACCAGGTCTAAACCAGGCCTAAACCAGGCCTAAACCAGGCCTAAACCAGAGCTAAACCAGGGCTAAACCAGGGCTAAACCAGGACTAAACCAGGACTAAACCAGGACTAAACCAGAGCTAAACCAGGACTAAACCAGGACTAAACCAGGACTAAACCAGGGCTAAACCAGGACTAAACCAGAGCTAAACCAGGGCTAAACCAGGGCTAAACCAGGACTAAACCAGGACTAAACCAGGACTAAACCAGAGCTAAACCAGGACTAAACCAGGGCTAAACCAGGACTAAACCAGGACTAAACCAGGGCTAAACCAGGACTAAACCAGGACAAAACCAGGGCTAAATCCAGGACAAAACGGTGCCTCCTAAACCAGGAATGAACCAGGACTAAACCAGGAACACTTTAGGGGTAAAAAACCTGGACAACTGTAAACCCCGACCAGACCAGGACTAAGATAAGACTAAAACTGGATAAAAATTAACTTAAACCAGGACTTGAACTGCAAGACTCCTGAGTCCCACCAGAAGAGAACCTACAGTTTGAGAACCCCTGATTTAGTCCACCTTTGTCCTTAAACGGTGTTCAGACTAAGAGGCAACTTCCGACACAGAAATCCTAAATTATTGTCCTTTATCGAGAATAAGTGGGATGTGTTTACGTAACGGCTCCTCTCGGCTGTGCTCTGACACCCGTCGTCCCGTCCCGTCAGTGTGTGAGCGAGATGAGGAGCGCGTCTCATGAGGAGAACTGTCCCAGATTTTTTAAAGACGGCTCTGACCTTGATTTGAGGAACAGAGGAACCCACAGGCGCTCTCATTTCCTGCGCACGCCCCGGGACAGAGCTCCTTCAGCGGGATCACCTTGGTCCCGAGCAGCCTACTTTACCCCCGCCCACCCACACCGAGACCAGGCCGGCTCAGAGGAAGGGGTTTGGGTTTAGGCCTAGTGTTTAGACCGACAGAAGACAAAAGACTCTACTTAAAACTGTCACCTAAAGGCATAATTTTTCTGTTCACACATTATTTCAGGTGAGCATGAGTCGTTTTTGAATGTTATCTTTTTAATAACTGTGCAGTGGTTCTTCCTTTCCCTCTTCTCTGTGTCTCAGGTGTCCATTTTGTCACTAATGTTGATTTTCTAAACACAAATCTAATATTACTTCACGTTTACTCATGTTGTTTACTCTCTCTGACTAAATCTTTTACTGCTGCTGTTCAGAGACAAGTGCCCTGTGGAAAAAAAACATCATGAAAATGTATACATTCATAGTTTTTTTTATTTAGTTTTGCATAAATCTTTTAATCAACTTGTTCCCTGATCATAAATAATATCTATAATTCGTAATATTTCACTATTTTCAGATTTGTCACCCTTTTTATGCCAGTGTATGTAATAGCGTCTCAATTTTTTTGTAAAAAGCACACACAGAAAGTGAAACACAGTATGTAAAGTGGATTTTTCTAACGGGGTTATCACAGTCTTGTGTGTAGCCTCACACCAAGAAGGTCCTGAGTTTGATTCCCAGACTGGACAGGGCCTTTCTGAGTGGTTTTGTTTACAGGTTGTGCCTCATCACGCTGTGGCCCAGTGCACTCTCTTTTTCTTGGACCGTCTAAAACTTACTCATGATCAATTGAACTCTACTGCTCTACTGTCTTGTTGTCGGGGCAAACCGGGCAACTTCCTGGTTACACAATAAATTCTGTGTATTTACACGTGTTTGGGGATCACGTGACCACAGAAGATACTATTTAGTTTAATTTGGTATTATCCTGCAGTGTATTGTGTAATGGTTGATATGTAATGGCCATGAGAAGGGCATTTTGTTTGTATAATGTACATGTGACTGTATATTGTGTATGTATAACTATAGTGATACTTTTTAAAACCCCTTTAGGTTATTAATTGGTATGCTCAGGGCAGGGGCTAGGGGGTATTTAAGTGGGTAGTTGTTCTTGTGACATTGTGGGTGGGCTGCCTCTTCACTGCTGTAAGTCCCGGAGTAGTTTTGTGCTGTTGACTTTGTTGTTTCTTGTGCTGTAAATACTTCAGTTTGGGGCTTTTGTTTCCACCTCGGCACTGTAAATGTTTTTCATATTTATCCATTGTCCTTGGGAAATCAAGTTTTTGAGATTGACTGTCATCATTTTTTCATAATTTTGGACTGAACCCGAGACGCAGGTGCTTAAGTTTCCCTTGTCAACCTAAAACGTGGCCTAAAAACTCAGATCTGGACCATCTAGGTTCTCCTGACTAGAATCCTGGTACAGATTTGGAGAAGGGTCCATGCTCGGTGCTCCTTACTAAGATCCTGGCTCAGATCTAGAGAAGGGTCCAGCTAGGTTCTCCTGACCAGAATCCTGATACAGATTTGGAGAAGGGTCCTGCTCGGTGCTCCTTACTAAGATCCTGGCTCAGATCTAGAGAAGGGTACCAGCCAGGTTCTCCTGACTAGAATCCTGGTACAGATTTGGAGAAGGGATCCAGCTCGGTGCTCCTTACTAAGATCCTGGCTCAGATCTAGAGAAGGGTCCAGCTAGGTTCTCCTGACCAGAATCCTGGCTCATACCTGGAGAAGCGTCCCCACTGCTCCTGTCAGGTTCACCCCAGTGGCACCGGGATGGTTCAAAAGCAGAAAGGAGATTTCCTACAGGGACAATAAAGTCTAAGTCTTTAAAACATGTTGACTCTGACTCCCTGGGACACACTTTTTGTTGTGTGGTCCTGAAACCGCCTGCTCCTTTAGTTCAGATTCCTCCGGTGTTACATAAGCACGCCTCCCTCCTTCGGTGATGACTCTAAAAGTGTCCTGCGAGGAGCCGGCCCCCCATTAAAAACCCCTTACATGTGTGTGTCCTATTGCCTGCATCCATCACCTGGGCCCCTCTGCTCTTGCTCCAGACTCCGCTCTGTTTACACCGTGCCTTTATTACCCAGCGCTGTTTTTTCACACCACGCTGGTACATCGGCCCGTCGCCCCCTGGAGGTGAGCCGCTCCGACCCCGGACATAAATTACCTGAGCTGCTGCGGCTGAGGCTGAGGCTGTAATTGGCCCCAGATAACGACCCTTATTTCTGCACATACGCTTGTTTAGCAGCACATTTTCATTTATTATGTCTAACTTCGGGGCAAATACCTCGGCTTTATGGTCTACAGGAAAATCTTTAGAGGTGCGGGCTCGGTGGAATAAATATCTGCAGGCGTTTAGAGATGTGTGGAATCGTAATAAGGGAGAGAATATGAAGATTGTAAAATGTAATGCTCCTTTTCTGTTGAAATGGGTCTGGTAAGCTTCTGTAGGAGAGGCATAAGGTCTGCAGTTGTTAAATGCTGGGGCTGCATTCCCGTTTCATGGTGAAGAAGGAAAGTTTAAACATTAGGTGAGTCATTATGTGGCTCTTAATAGCGGACTAATCTTGTGAATTTGGGTTTCTTCGCACCTGAAAGAAGAAAAAACTTTTCAGAACTTAGGAATTATGCTTTAAAGGAGAACTCTTCTTGTTTTTTTGTGGGTTTTTTTTGCCTTAAATAAACTGTTTGGGAGTCCGTGTGATGGTTAAATGAGTTGTTGTGGGGTGATTGAAGCGTCAGGCATCTCCCCCTGCTGTCTCTGGGCTGAAAATAACACTTGCAAGTTTGTGCACCATCGACCCGGAGTCACAGAAGTCTCAGGTCTCGTAAGAAAGTGGCACATCGTGGTTAGCAAAACACCAAGTTAGAGATGGCTTTATTTCTCGATTTATGTTGTGCCAGTGCTGACAAATGGCAGAAAAAACCCTGTACAGATACGAGGAGGCGAAAACAAAAGTAAAGACGAGCGAGGGGTCATAATAGGAGTCAACTGGGCTCGTGAGTATTTACAATAGTGCTTTACTCTGAACTGTAGGGGGAGCTCCAGAGAGAAAAATAAAGGCAAAACAGCGAAGAAACAAGCAAAGTTACTGAGTTCCACTTTACTAATAACGGATCTTTGTTCAGTTTGGTCCAGACTAAGATGACCTTTGTGCCCAAGAACAGCTTTTACACCGGACGTTTCAAACCAAAAGGGAAATTCGGAAAATTCCTGGGTTTCCAACTCTAAAGGCAGCAACACAACAACCCAACGCCTGACCGCTGTCAGGAGACACAGGCCGACTGTTCTGTCACCTCAGTTCACGGTGAATACGCTGCATGTCCAGTCTGAATACGACCTCCGTAACAAATAATCTCCAAATGAACGGGAGATCGTGGTCAAAGGCAAACGTGGCTTTTGTTCACATGTAGCTCTGCATACATGGTTGTTATCGCATAAACTCATAACTTCAGCTTAAACTCACTACTCTCCTGTGAACTCCACTGGATGCTGTCGAACACAGACAATGCAGTCAGGGATTAGAGGTGGGACTAAAGCCCTATTCGCACAGGATCAGTATCACCCAGGGACCTCCAGTAATTTGTAATAATCGCCGATGTCGTCTGTGATTTTTATCCCTGTGCGAATCAGCCATAGTCTGTAAAAAAGTCTGTAAAAATTCCCTCGAAAATTACCGACCATATTTCGGCCAACACAGACGTCCTCTGATAATACCAGTCCTGTGTGACCAGGTCTGTGATTCAGGCTGATTTTGTCGGCAGATTGTTTCCTAAAGTTTGTAACAGTGATCCAAAATCTCTTTAACGCTCCATTTTACCTCTGTATTTAAACTCTTAATAATAAGATGTTTCTTTTGGTCTTCCTCCAAAACGATTACTTTTTTCTCACAGTAAAAAGTAAAAAAAAAGTAAACAAACTACGTTGAAGACGTGACCCAGAAGCACATCTCCCGTCGTCATGGCAACGTTGGACTTAGTTTTTGGAGCAACTATTGGAAAGTTTGGACGCTTTCAGTGCTAAAGTTAGATCCAGAGACGAATCACAGTGAATGGATTAATAAAGAGCGCCGCCTGCTGTTTAAGAAGAGAAATGCTCCACAGATAATGGATGACCTGCGTCGTAGCCTGAGGTAAAGTTTGTTTTTTGTCAGGACAGGAAATCAACAAGAGATAGTAGTTTAGGATTAAGTAGAGCTGGGATTTTTATTAAAAAATCTGTGTGATTTTTCAATACGTCATATCCGGAAAGTCCGTAAAATCAAGTAAATTACAGACACTGTTTATCTTGTGCGAATGCCCAATTAAAAACACTGACGTTGGGGGTAATTCACGAATTACAGAAGTCCAGGGGTAATACTCATCCCGTGCGAATAGGGCTTTAAGTCACTCATTTGCAAGTCACATGCATCCAGTCTTAACCTTCAAGTTACAAGCAAGTCCAAGTCAATATTTAGTCGAGTTGTCTCCACAGTCTGGCCTCATCTCTCCATAGATCATCAGATCAATCCCAGGTGAGTGTGTGTCTGACCTTTCCCTTCTGAAGTCAGAGTTCCCACAGCTCTGAGTCTGTCTGCTCCAGATGTGACTCAAGTCCTCCACCTCTGCCGGCACAGAAAGTGTCTCCATAAACACACAAGCTGAGGTAAGCTAACAGAAGTCTCTTATGATTTAATGTTAACCAGAATCAGTGTGACAGTTTGTGAAGAACCAATCAAAGCATTTGTGAGGTAGGTATTCGACTAAGTTCAATTGGCCAAAACTACTCGAAAGTGCAGAGGAACTCACCACCAACTGCACCAGACTGTCCCACTGTGCCTTAAACGTCCCATATTCTGCTTTTTTCAGTCTTTCTAATATAGTGTTGGACGCCTTTGCAATAGTATGTCAGGCTTTATAACTTAAAATAACGTATATGTGGAAAACCTCTTCTTTTTGGAGCACTTTGACTTTGCAGAGAATGCTTCTTGGATTAGGTGTTTGTCGCCCTCTGCTGGCAATGGTGGGGAAAAGACTAAGAAAAAATGGCTAATTATGATGCTAACAGATAGATAAATTAGCTGATGCTTCGTAGCGACGGAGGTTTAAGGCTGAAATGATCAGAATGAGTCCGGTGACGGTGTATGAGCTTTAGAAACGCGCAGGAGCACTTCCTGGTTTCACTGTGTCTACGTAGAGCTACGAAACCGAGCGTTTTCAGCTCTGGAGAAGGGCAGCGCCTCAGCATACAGGATTACTCAAACAGAATACTACTGCAGGTCTGTTTCTGAAGAGGAGACAACATTATAACATGGTCAAAAACTCCTATAATTACAATTTCTTTATTGTCTTTGTCTTAAAAAACAGATTACATTGAGCCTGATGAAATAAAAGCATGGCCGTTCACATTTACTCAACCTGTGCATTCAAGATTCATCACAACATTACAGAAGACTGCTTTTACATGTATGAGGTAAGCTGTCAATAAAGATGTTTTTTTAAAATAGGCTTCCATAGAAACGTGTCTTGTGTGTTTTTTTTTGTGTGTGAAATGTGCTTTTTCCCCATTTGCTGTCTGTAGTTACAATAAAAAACAATATATCACAGCTGCAGCTCTCTGCTCTGCTACATACAATAAAATAGCAGTTCTCTGCTAATTACTGCATGTTTTTTTAATACAATCTTGACCACTGTATTTTCTTTCTGAAGGACGACGCCAGCTGTAATCAGAAGACGGCCCTGCTGCACTGAAGACTGGCCACTGACAAACACAGTGTTTTACATAAAAACTATGACCTACCATGCAGTGTGTGCTGTTTATTGCCAGATATCTCATTTTCAGTACACTTGTTCTTGAAAATAAAAACATCAGTTCTCTGCGATAAACAAAAGCGACACAATGGCATAACAACTTAACAACACTGTGACTTCACCTCTGTGTTTCTTATGAGCTCTGTCACATTTATAATCAGTGTAAAAGACAAAGTGGAAGTGCAGATAATGATGTCTTCCAGGATCTCACCCCTCTGGTGCTTCAGCTGCAGAGAGTTCAGGTCATTTATTTAGATCTTTATTATCTCAGTTTCTGAATCTGACCAACATTTGTATAACATGGCTATCACAAGTATAAGGGCATACAGTGTGTGATTACTTTATATCCTCAACAATAAGTAAGGTATAAGATGCCAACATGAGGCTAAAAGAGGCTAAAAGAGCTAATTAAAAAACCTCACTGTCAATGCTACAGACCTGTGGTGATCTGTTTTCTAACTAACAGAACGCTAGAGCTATTTAGCAATTTATTTTAAGAAAACAAATATAAAATAAAGCCACTGAATCTCAAATGTGAGTAACAGAGGCACGTAAACTGTTAGAAATATTAACTGTGAGCCTTTTCTTATCAGTTTTCCATTAGCGAGTGATTTAGTGAGGTCTGAGCCCAGGCATTACCCAGTTTACTCCACAGAACGAGACTCATGTTTCACTGTCTCTGATCCTTCTTCGTAAGTTAAACATTTAGACTTGTAGTAAGTATAATTATAATCAGGGGTTATAGAGTATTTTTGGCAGTAAAGTAGCTGTGAATCAAGCTTCCAGTGACGTTTCCTGATAAGCAGATTGTCAAATATCCAGAGAAGTTCAGTGAAACGAGCTAACACTGTTTTATCACAGCTCTATCATTTAGCTATGTTGCTAACGCTAGCTAGCTACATAACAAAGCTCTTAGGACCTGTTTACACGACAACGCTAGCCAGGAAAACGCAACACGACAACACTTGTTTCGCCTGAAAACGATCGTAAACTGTAGTACCCATGTTTGTCCAGCAAATGGCGCTGTGGGCAAATGCTCTACACCACACAGAGAGTAAACAGCAGAAGAAATGATAGCGCCGGTTTGAATCTTTCCAGCTACTTCTTGTGGTTTTCTGGAGCCATTCTCATAAAGTCTCTCCTAAAAGTAAGAACTTATACAGATATTACTGACAGATACTGACTAAATAGGAACGTACGAGACAGAAAAGCCTCGGTCTGTTACGTTTTTGTTTTCAGATTACACGAGAGCGAAGCCGCTGGAGAAGTAAAAGCACGTTTCCAGCGTTTCCAAACCTTTGCGGATTCAGAAAACGGAAACCCCGTGTTTGTGTAAACAAAAGGCCAAACCGCAATCAAACCTTCGCGGATTCGGCAAAATGCGTATCCTTTAGCAAGTTTGGAACATTTTGTCAGTGAATGTTCATCTGAAAATCGCTTTACATTGTGTAAACTTTTCAGACAGCATTTTTAAAAGAGAGCCAGTTTGAGTAATCCATGATTTTGTTTGCTCGAGCAATAATAAGCATAAAATTAGCGTAAAACACAAAAACTGTATTTTGTATTTGCAAATATAGAAGGTTGCGATTTTTGGATTTGTATTCTCTTGTACAATAATTTACTCAATGTATTTTATGCACAACTATGAACAAATATATACACATTTCACTTTTACACGCACGTCTTTACTGGCAGCTTATACATGGTTCATTTGTGTTTTGAAGATAAATCTGCACAGTTAATATTTTAAGACATTATCAGCTTAGCGTGAGATGTTTCCAGTTCAAAGAGTGTCCGGGTTACAGATCCTCATCTCCTCCTCTCTGTTTTCTGTCTGTTTGTTTTGTGTTTTTTGTACGTTTTTTTTTCCAGCCGCTGCCTTTATTCTCTGCAGCCCTCTCTCTGTCCCTGTGTTGTCTCAGATCAGGCTCTGCCCCCGTGGTTTTCAGATCTGGTTTTAAGGTCAGCTCCTCGGCCGTCTCTCTCTCTGTGAACCAACAGGAAGAAGAAGAAGAAGAAGAAGAAGAAGAAGAAGAAGAAGAAGAAGACAGCCATAAAAGAGCAGACAGACTCAGAGCTGTGGGGCCTGTGTCTGGAGAAAGGGAAAGGTCAGGCAGACAAACACATCTGGGTTTGATCTGAACACGCAGATCTGTGGAGAGATGCGCTCAGACTCAAAAGATTTCCTGCATCGGTGACCTTAAAAAACCTAAGATCTGTCCAAAGTGTGACCCAGGGGCCGGTAATGTCACAGGATTTCATACAAACCTCAGCCTTTCATAAAAATCATATAAAAATGTTCTGTTTCTGACCTGCCAGCTCCATTAAAACAGCATTTCGGGAGCTTTTGTGCTTTCAGGCCAAATTAGATTTTTCTTCTTCTTTGTTCCTGTCAGTTTTTTTCATTTCTGGGGTCTCCACATCAAACAATCTGCCTCCTACTAGTGTGCAGTAATTCACATATGAAGGTTTTACACCTGATGCCCTTCCTGACACCTTTTAAATTTATCCAGGCTTTGGACTGACACAAATAGTACGTTGGCTTGTGACTCCTTGTGGCTAAACATCAGACTTGTCACAGCTTCTTCTCCTCTTCACCGCAGCAGCAGAACCATCAGCCTCCTCAGCCTCTCCTTTTCTTCCTCATCACCGCAGCAGCAGAACCATCAGCCTCCTCTGCCTCTCCATCTCCTCCTCTTCACCCCAGCAGCAGAACCATCAGCCTCCGCAGCCTCTCCGCCTCCTCCTCTTCACCGCAGCAGCAGAACCATCAGTCTCCTCAGCCTCTCCTTCTTCTCCTCTTCATCCCAGCAGCAGAACCATCAGCCTCCTCAGCCTCTCCTTCTTCTCCTCTTCACCGCAGCAGCAGCAGAACCATCAGTCTCCTCAGCCTCTCCATCTCCTCCTCTTCACCCCAGCAGCAGAACCATCAGCCCCCTCAGCCTCTCCTCCTCCTCTTCACCTCCATCAGCAGAACCATCAGCCTCCTCAGCCTCTTCATCTCCTCCTCTTCACCCCAGCAGCAGAACCATCAGCATCCTCAGCCCCTCCTTTTCTTCCTCTTCACCGCAGCAGCAAAACCATCAGCATCCTCAGCTTCTCCTTCTTCTCCTCTTCACCTCCAGCAGCAGAACCATCAGCCTCCTCAGCCTCTCCTTTCTCCTCCTCTTCACCTCCATTAGCAAAACTAGCTAACTTTTCAAACCATCTAAATTCTCGGGCCAAGACGATGATTAGATTTTCTGTATCAACGTTAGAGTTTGCGATCAAAGTCGCGGTGATAGAAGAACCGTTTCGTCGTTTTCCTGTGAACCTCAGCGTTTGTCGCAGGAGGGGGCCGCTAATGAGGTTAGCCGTTAGCCTGGTTTCTCTCAGTCACACGTTTCATTTTGGGCGCCCACAGCTCTGCGCTCAAGTCACTGAATTTTTTAACACGACCCCGATTTTTACACACAGAGAGATTTAGGCGAGACCAGTCCAACAGGAGCAGGACAAATCTTCACAGCATCACTGAGCTGAGGCTAGACACAGATTTATAAACACAACTATTATGGAAAATAGTACACTCAAAAAAATAAATAAAAAAATTAGATATTGAAAATTAGAATTAACTTTATTATGCCATCTTTTTCCATCTAATTGTCTCAAGTTAATCAAAAGCCCGTTTGTTTTACTCTGTCATACTTTAAGGGGCGTAAGGAGGGGCCCGGGAGGTTTAGGGGCCCATTGTTCATCTATGGTCAAGTCTGTGTTTAAAATATTTATAATAATAATGAGGAGCAAACCATTCTGTCATAAAAGAGCATTTTTAACATAAATTCAATTTTAAATCCTGTTAAATGTCTAACAAATAATAATAATAATAATAATAATATCACTTTTTTTTCTTGAGATAAATCCACAATTTGTTATAAAAAAATAATATAGATTCACAAAATTGCCCCTAAATATTAAAGAACAAGCACCTCCAGTAAAACAGCAGGATTTTATAAATTAAAAAGCTTAATTTATGGACCTGAAGTACGGAATGTGCTTCATGACTTTAGGGCCCATTCTAAAATCCTGCACTGGGGCCCCACATTGCCAAGCTACGCCACTGCACGCTTTTATCTTCAGGCTACAAAAAACAGATACATCAGATCAATTTGATTTAATTAATTTAAGACAAAATAAGTAAATTATGTTGGACTTATTAAAAACAGACATTGAAAAGCTACATATTTAAATTAAATACATTGTGCTATTACAAATAAATTAAAGTGTGTGCTTCTGGTGTATTATTTACTCACTACTTTAACACAATTTTCATATTTTTCTACGCAAATAAATGACAGATTTTCTTTTTGTTTATTCAGTAGAGTACACGAGAAGCACGTGAAGAAAATATCCAGGCTTGGGACCGGCAGAAAGAGGAAGAAAATCAGATTTAATGCGTTTGGCTGGAGACGTAAAGTTAAATTCGGTGCTAGAGGTCGTTATTATCAAAGCTAAAATACCTCGTTGGTCCACAACACTGAGTACTATGGTTGTAGTAGTATCGTAGTAGTATCGTAGTAGTATCGTAGTAGTATCGTAGTAGTATCGTAGTAGTTTCTCACTCTCCTCATGCTGACAGCACTAAAAACTTTCTGAAAGTTGTGAAAAAGATTTGACAGATTTATCATCATTCATTTCATTAGCAGCTTTCTGAAGTGCAGCCTGTGTTTTTGGTGTAAATTAAATGAAAAGTAACAGGTTTACTTCCTCTGAGCCTCTGCTTCCTCTGCTCCCACACAAACTAACTCCATGTTCCTCTCTGGTCTTCCTCTAGCCCAGTGTTTCCCAACCAGGGGTAAGAGGACGGTACCCAAGCACATTGTCATCATTTATTTTTAAGATGAAAAGAAATTATTTACAATCTTTTTATATTGAGCTGTTTGACGCTGATATGAAAGACAGGCAAGAATATTATGTGAATATTATTTTGTTAAAAATCTTTTATGTGTAATAACTTCTTTTACTTGGGAGTAATTCAAATTATTTTATCTTTCTTTGAAATATTATGGAGTATTAATATTTATTATTATTAGTTTATTATTATTACTATTTATTTTTTATCTTTTATTCTGAACATTCAATTAAATTTCAATTTACTTTTATTGTCATTGAACAAATACAACTAAATTTACTACATCCACTGTCCCTCCTCTGTACCCACACATCCACTGTCCCTCCTCTGTACCCATACATCCACTGTCCCTCCTCTGTACCCATACATCTACTGTCCCTCCTGTACCCACACATCCACTGTCCCTCCTCTGTACCCATACATCCACTGTCCCTCCTCTGTACCCATACATCCACTGTGCCTCCTCTGTACCCATACATCCACTGTCCCTCCTCTGTACCCATACATCCACTGTCCCTCCTCTGTACCCATACATCCACTGTCCCTCCTCTGTACCCATACATCTACTGTCCCTCCTCTGTACCCATACATCCACTGTGCCTCCTCTGTACCCATACATCCACTGTCCCTCCTCTGTACCCACACATCCACTCCCCCCCCTCTGTACCCATACATCCACTGTCCCTCCTCTGTACCCATATACCCACTGTCCCTCCTCTGTACCCATACATCCACTGTCCCTCCTCTGTACCCATATACCCACTGTCCCTCCTCTGTACCCACACATCCACTGTCCCTCCTCTGTACCCATACATCCACTGCCCCTCCTCTGTACCCACACATCCACTGTCCCTCCTCTGTACCCATACATCCACTGCCCCTCCTCTGTACCCACACATCCACTGTCCCTCCTCTGTACCCATACATCCACTGTCCCTCCTCTGTACCCATACATCCACTGTTCCTCCTCTGTACCCATACATCCACTGCCCCTCCTCTGTACCCATATATCCACTGTCCCTCCTCTAGACCCACACATCCACTGTCCCTCCTCTGTACCATACATCTACTGTCCCTCCTCTGTACCCATACATCCACTGCCCCTCCTCTGTACCCACACATCCACTGTCCCTCCTCTGTACCCATACATCCACTGTCCCTCCTCTGTACCCATACATCCACTGTTCCTCCTCTGTACCCATACATCCACTGCCCCTCCTCTGTACCCATATATCCACTGTCCCTCCTCTGTACCCATACATCCACTGTCCCTCCTCTGTACCATACATCTACTGTCCCTCCTCTGTACCCATACATCCACTGTCCCTCCTCTGTACCCATACATCCACTGTCCCTCCTCTGTACCCATACATCCACTGCCCCTCCTCTGTACCCATATATCCACTGTCCCTCCTCTGTACCCACACATCCACTGCCCCTCCTCTGTACCCATATATCCACTGTCCCTCCTCTGTACCCATACATCCACTGTCCCTTCTCTGTACCCATATATCCACTGTCCCTCCTCTGTACCCACACATCCACTGTCCCTCCTCTGTACCCACACATCCACTGTCCCCCCTCTGTACCCATACATCCACTGTCCCTCCTCTGTACCATACATCTACTGTCCCTCCTCTGTACCCATACATCCACTGTCCCCCCTCTGTACCCATACATCCACTGTCCCTCCTCTGTACCATACATCTACTGTCCCTCCTCTGTACCCATACATCCACTGTCCCTCCTCTGTACCCACACATCCACTGTCCCTTCTCTGTACCCATATATCCACTGTCCCTCCTCTGTACCCACACATCCACTGTCCCTCCTCTGTACCCACACATCCACTGTCCCCCCTCTGTACCCATACATCCACTGTCCCTCCTCTGTACCATACATCTACTGTCCCTCCTCTGTACCCATACATCCACTGTCCCCCCTCTGTACCCATACATCCACTGTCCCTCCTCTGTACCATACATCCACTGTCCCTCCTCTGTACCCACACATCCACTGTCCCTCCTCTGTACCCACACATCCACTGTCCCCCCTCTGTACCCATACATCTACTGTCCCTCCTCTGTACCCATACATCTACTGTCCCTCCTCTGCACCCATACATCCACTGTCCCTCCTCTGTACCCATACATCCACTGCCCCTCCTCTGTACCCATACATCCACTGCCCCTCCTCTGTACCCATATATCCACTGTCCTTCCTCTGTACCCATACATCCACTGTCCCTCCTCTGTACCCACACATGCACTGCCCCTCCTCTGTACCCACACATCTACTGTCCCTCCTCTGTACCCATACATTCACTGTCCCTCCTCTGTACCCATACATCCACTGTCCCTCCTCTGTACCCACACATCTACTGTCCCTCCTCTGTACCCATACATCCACTCCCCCTCCTCTGTACCCATACATCTACTGTCCCTCCTCTGTACCCATACATCCACTGTCCCTCCTCTGTACCCATACATCCACTGTCCCTCCTCTGTACCCATACATCCACTGTCCCTCCTCTGTACCCATACATCCACTGTCCCTCCTCTGTACCCATACATCCACTGTCCCTCCTCTGTACCCATACATCCACTGTCCCTCCTCTGTACCCATACACCCACTGTCCCTCCTCTGTACCCACAGATCCACTGCCCCTCCTCTGTACCCATATATCCACTGTCCCTCCTCTGTACCCATACATCTACTGTCCCTCCTCTGTACCCATACATCCACTGTCCCTCCTCTGTACCCATACATCCACTGTCCCTCCTCTGTACCCACATCCAGCTGTTTAACTGTGAATTTAAACTATTTCTCTAAACTCGCCTCTGATTTAAAACAAAACCTTTCGACGCGTGCCCTTTGAATCTTTCTGATTCAAACGCAGAAAAACTAAAACCAGCTTTTAATATTTTGAAGTCCAATTGTCAAAAGACTGTCCCGTTAAGGTCAAACCACTTTCCTCTAAGTCTCCGAAATAATTACCATGCGCCATGACGGATCAGCGCAAACAAAAAACACTCATGCATTATTCAAAAAGTGATTCTTTCTGCAAACAGCCTTTCATAATGAAGTACGAGGGAGCGGGGCGGACGTGCGCGCACTGCCAACGAGCCGCTCGATTTCAAATGTTTATGATGAGCTTTCAGAAGGGAAGTGCTGTAATTATTTTCCCATTCCTTCGCACGGAACAAAGCAGGGATCAATGAGGCGCCTGGTGGAGAGGGAGGTCGATGGCGTTGAGAGGAGCCGGACGCGGGAGCGGAGGGAAAAACTGTGAATGAAATCTGGAGGCGCGCATGGATCGTTGACGTCAGAACAATTCAGTAATGCGCGCGATAAGAAGAGATGAAAGAAAACTGGATCTGACTGGTTTTGAAATCTCTGATACACAGTGGTGGACAGAAACTAGATGCTTTTACTTAAACATACATTTCCTCAAAAAAAGTACTTTTGCTTACTTTCTGTGTACATTTTGGGGAAAAAATACATTCCTTGTCAGAAGAATTGTTTGTCAGAGTGCAGCCTGCTCACTTTGCACTCACAGGTTTGGGACATGAGTACCGTATTTTCCGGACTATAAGTCGCACTTTTTTTCATCGTCTGGCTAGAGGTGTGACGTATCCTCAGGTGTGACTTATATATTAAAATATTTCAGGTGTTGGTTAGAGGGCGCTCTAGGCTTGTGTCCCAGCATCTGCTGCACCTGTACCACTGACAATTTAAAATGTAAACATTACCACTAACAACTTAGGCTATAAAGACAACTGAGAAAGAGCGGAATAATTGGAAATGGAACTGATGCTGAGTCTGACGACAGCCACGCAGAGGAGGAAGCGGCGCTTCGTCTACCTCCGGAGTTGGCGGAGTTGTTCAGAAGCGACACCGAGGATGAAGAATTTAAAGGATTTATGAGCTGAGCTATGATTCTATAAATGAACTAATGGACTAACTCCTAGACGCATTGCCTGTCCGTCCTGGGAGAGGATCTCTCCTTCAGTTGGGCTCCATAAGGTTTCTTCTTTTTTCCCACAGCTGGGTTTTTTTAGGAGTTTTTCCTTAAGAGGAGGGTCTAAGGACAGGAGTGTCCTGGCTCTGTTTAGTGTAGTTATTGTTTGTGTTGATTGTGTGTTTATGTTTGATCAACTGTTGTGAAGCCCTTTGAGGTGACTTTTGTTGTGATACTGAGACATACAAATAAAACTGAATTGAACTGAACTGAAAGGATTTAGCGATTAGGAGTGAGATGGTGAGTTTGGTGAACTTGTTATATTATGTTCTTTATGCTATAGTTATGTGAATAACTGTTAATATATTACGTTAACATACGAGACACCTATTCAGTTCGTTGTTTATGCTTCATGTAGCTGAATAACCATCAATGTGTTACGTTAGCATAGCGCACACCTATTCAGCTGTTGTTCTCTATTCTATTATTACTATAACTTGCCTTTCAACATGAAATGTCTGTTCTTGGTGTCGGATTTTGTAAAATAAATTTCCCCCAAAAAATGCGACTTATAGTCCAGTGTGACTTATATACGTTTTTTTCTTCTTCATTATGCGTTTTTTGGCTACTGCGACTTATACTCTGGAGCGACTTATAGTCCAGAAAATACGGTAAATGTTATGAAGTATGAGTAGCTCTCTGCCATTTTTGATTTGTAAAAGTAGCTCTCAGGAGGAAAAAGGTTGTAGACCCCTGCTCTAATGTCTCCGGTTCTGAGTAGCGCCAGTAACGATATGTTTTTGCAAGAATACGATACACGTTGATTAGAACTGTTTTGATCCGATTCAAGAACAATATCGGTTAATTTAGAGCGATACGATTCAACAGCTTCATATTGATACATCAACTTTCATAAAATCATAAAAATTTACTCTCAAATGTAACACCACAGCTGAGCTTGGCTGTGTCCAGCAGACAGAGAGAGGAAAAGTTAAATAAAACATTTTATTTAAAAAAAAAACACAAATTTACATTCAAAAAGATGTATCTGGTTTTATTTTAACATGCAAATTTCTAATATCAATATTTAGATGTTCTGATGTATTAACTGCCTGAATTTGTCTTTAATGAATAATATCTTGATATTACTATAAGTAACATAAGGAAACTAATGGATATAAAGAAAGATGGGTCAAGGTTTGTTTAAACTATCTGCTTAAAAACAAAGTAGTTGAAAGTGAACAACTTTAGGCAGAAGAGGTAAATAAAGTAAATCCAATGGCTCAGGCAGTGTGTGGACTTGTACACAGGTGTGACTTTTTATTTTTATTTATTTAACCATTTTTTAACCAGGAAAGTCCCATTGAGATGCAAAGATCTCTTTTTCAAGGGAGTCCTGGCCAAGAGGCGTCAACAACACAACCCACAGTGCATACAGAATACAATAAAAGAGAAATAAGAGTTAAAAACCATGACATACAAAGACACATTTAAAAGCAGTGGCAGGTTAGTGACTGCATCTCCAGGTCTTTCAAAATACACTCAAAATGATCCAAAGGGACAAGATTTTGCTTTAGTGTGCGCTGAAGAGGGAGCAGCCCGACAAAGGAGGGGGTGAATCCACACGATCTGTGCTCACCATACATTCTGGGATCTCCACCTGCCCAAGAGTCTCCGCTGATGCATCCCCGGTAAAACGAGCAGAGCAAGAACACGTCCCGGGATTAGAAGTGGACTCTGAATTGGAACAGGACTCAGGGCTGTGGCAGAGAACACAAGTCCACAGAGTCCACAGAAGTACGCTCACTGAGAAACCTGGAAGAACATTCAAACTCCACACAGAAAGGCCCCGCATGGTCCGGGAATCAAACCCAGGACCTGCTTGCTGTGAGGTGACAGTGCTAACCACTTTACCAACGTCCTGCCTGAAACTGGTAACCTCTTAAACACTTTTTTTACTTTTATAATAATAATAATGCTGCGTATATTACTCCCAGTGAACTATGAGCCTGGACAGAGACACATTGATCCAGGACGGGACACTTCTTCACCTGTACACCTGTGTTTGGATGAAGGTGGTTCTCTCTTCTGTCCCATGGCTTGGTTTTTGGAAGCTCTAAAGGAACAGGGGACTGACCCGGTCCTGGACCATACCTCATCCTTAAATCTTCCAGAGACAGTTTTAATTTGGCTCTGGACAAACCTGCTGATTGTGGAGTGAAAAGTGCAGAATCGCTCTGAACTCGGGTGAAGTGTTTAATTGCAGTTTGTTGAGGGACTGAGGTGTTTTTTTTTTTTTTTTTACTCAGACCCACCGGGACTTCTCCGGGCCCGGACCAGAGCATTAGACCGGCCAGGACTGACTAAAACTAAGAGAGCGCATTTGACTTCAGCTGTTCATTAAAATTCCTCTCTGACACATTTCCCCAGGACCTCATTTAGTAGGTTAGAGGAATATTTAGAGGAACAGATTCATTTGTTCAGTCATCAGCTTTCACTTTTTCACATCAGTGGCTGTGGACGCCTGGAGCCTGTCCCAGCGACTATGGGCCTGAGGCAGGACAATGCTCAGTTTGTCAGAGATACACACAGGCTGCTTGTTACTCCTCCTTTAGTGTTGTCATTTGTATTTATTTGTTTATTTGAATGGGACATTAAAGTTACACTGTGTAAGATTCCCGGTCTTGCGCCTCTAGAGGCCACAGGTGCCACTGCACTGTCGCAAAACGTAAACACTAGGGCCCCTCCTCCTTCTGAAACTGTGCGAGCGTGCGTCTATTTCCATCATTGTTTCAACTTTAGTTGACCTGCTGCTACCTTTGGAAGTTTGGACTGGATCTTCTATAGAGTTAGCGCTAG